>WOXC01001922.1:127500-564254 GCA_011680675.1 Gymnobelideus leadbeateri | reverse complement strand
TATTGTGGAAACACCATCAGAATAGCCCAGGACCTGGCAGCTTCTACACTGAGGGATCAAAGGGCGTGGAATATGATATTCAAGAGGGCAAAAGAACTGGGATTGAAGCCAAGGGTCACCTACCCAGCAAAACTGAGTATCGTGTTTCAGGGGAAAATATGGTCATTCAGTGGAATAGAGGACTTTCAAGCATTCTTGATGAAAAAACCAGAGTTGAATAGAAAATTTAACATTCAGACACAAGAAGCAAGAGATGCTTGAGAAGATAATCAAGGAAAATAAATCAAAAGGAACTTATCAAAGTTGAACTATTTACATTCCTACATGGAAAAACAATAACTGTGTCTGATGAATCCCTTCACATTATGAAAATAATTGAAGAAGGGTATATGGGCATATGTTTACAGGTATACATGGATAGAGAACACAGGTTGAATTTGATGGGAAGGGATGATTCTTAAGGGGTGAAGTCAAGAGGTGAGAGAGGAAAGTGGCAAGAGGAGATGGGGAGAGACAGGGTAGGGTAAACAATCTCATGTAGAAGAAGCAAGGGGAAGTGGTTGCAAGGGAGGGGGAGAATAGGAAGGCAAAAGGCAAAACCACATTCTCATTGAATTTGGTTCAGGGAGAGAATGACATACATACTAAATGGGATATCTCCACCTACAGCAGAATAGGGGGAAGGGGGATGAGAGGAGGGATGATGGATGGGAGGGCATTCTTGGGGGGAGGGGAGGTTGGAAGTACCCACTATAGAAGAGGGACAGGATCAAGTAGAGAATGGACCAGGTGGGGGGTGGGATGAGTGGGAGGGAATTATAAGCAGCCTTGTACAATATATCTACTATGATAATGTTTTGCATAGCTATACATGTACAACACATACTGAATTGCTTATCTTCTCAGAGGGAGTGGGTGACAAGGGAGGAAGGGAATGGATCTGAAAATTGAAGTTTTAAAATTAAATGTTTCATAACATGTCCAGGCATTGGGGCTCAGAGATTCACCTTGCCCTAATGGCAAAGTCGATGGGGGTATGGGAGAAGATATGGGAGAGAGCAGATTGGATGAGGGAATATCTAGTGGGACTGCTATTCTGGGGTGGTGGGTAGGGAAAAATTGGTGGAAAAATTGTAACTCAAAATTTGGTGGAAATGAATTATGTAAACCAGAAGTTAATAAAGCATTTGTTCAATAAAAAAAAAGAAAAAGTGCCCCAAAAGAAAACTCCTAGGAAAATTATAGCCAAATTCCAGAATTTCCAGGTAAAGGAGAGAATATTATAAGCAGTCAGGTAGAAACAATTTTAGTATTGTGGAAACACAATCAGGATAACGCAAGATCTAGCAGCTTCTACATTAAGGGATTGAAGGACTTGGAATACGACATTCCAGAGGTCAAAGGAGCTAGGATTAAAACCAAGAATCACCTACCCAACAAAACTGAGTAAAATACTTCAGGGGAAAATACAGACATTCATTGAAATAGAGGACTTTCAAGCATTCTTTTTTTTTTTTTTTAAAGCAATTGGGGTTAAGTAACTTGCTCAAGGTTACACGGCTAGTCATTTGATTTATGTGTGGGTGCTCATTTTCTGAGGCCGGATCTGATCTTGGGTCATCCAAACTCCGAGGCCGGCGCTCTTACTCACTGCTCCACCTAGTCGCCCCTTTAGGGCAATTGGGGTTAAGTAACTTGCCCAAGGTCACACGGCTAGGTTTTTGTTTATGCAGATTAAGTGTCGGAGGCCGGCTCCGAACTCAGGTCCTTCTGATTCCAGGGCCGGCGCTCTATTCACTGCGCCACCTAGCCGCCCCCACTTTCAAGCATTCTTGATAAAAAAGACCAGATATGAACAGAAAATTTCACTTTCAAATACAAGAATCAACAGAAGCATGGAAAGGTAAACAGGAAAAAGAAATCATAAGGCACTTATTAAAGTTGAACTGTTTATATTCCTACATGGAAAGCTGATATTTTTAACTTATGAGACTTTTCTCAGTATTAGGATAGTTATGGGGAATATATATGTATATGTATATCTATATATACATATATGTCTGTATAGGTGGGTGTTTGTGAGTATATGTATATGTGTATGTGTATGTGCATGTATACATAGAGAGGAGGCACAGCATGATGAGTTGAATATGAAAGGATGATATCTAAAAAATAAAATTAAGAGGTGAGAGGAGTATGTTGGGAGAAGGAGAAAGTGAGAGACAGAATAGGATAAATTATCTCACATAAAAGAGGCAATGAAGGGGAAGAGCAGGGAGGTAAAAGGGAACATCAACCTTACTCTCGATAGATTTTGCTTAGGGAGGGAATAACATATACACAATCAATTGGGTATCTTATGGTATAGGAAAGTAGAAGGGAAAGTAATAAGAGGAGGGTGTAATGGAAATGCAGATTTAAAGATCTTCCCTGCCCCTAGCATAAGTGCACCTGGAGCCTGTGGTGGGAGGCTTGTTTTTCAGGAAAGCCCCCACCTTGATACTTTGTGATTGGGCAGTGGGTCAAGGAGGTTGTTACATTCTCTGAGCCAAGAGAAGGCTATATAAGCCCTGAGGAGAGGCTTTGCTTTGGGGCTCACTTTGAGAAGTGTTGTGTGATTTGACCAGATGAGACCCTGGGAAGCCGTTGTTGAGAGCCCCCCGGCTTTGAAAACCCAGATGTTGATGCTTCCCTCTCTGGTAACTGTGATTTGGTATTGATGCATGTAATGTTGGGACAGTTTGGAAGCCTGTCTGATCTGTAAGTTCTGTAACTCTGAAGTTCAGGGTGCTGACCTTTTTCCCTTGAACTAGGTAATGTATGTTTGTTTGATTAAAGTAAGCTTGTCAACCCATTTTGAGTTGCTTTCCTTTTGAAAAGCAGATCTAAGAACCTGTGTTGGCAGCTACCCTGGGGATATTGGGGTGCTTGCCGCTACAGAGGGATATTAGAAGGGGTGCAGATTAGGGAAAGGCATAGTCAGAAGGAAACACTTTTGAAAATGGACAGGGTCAAAGGAGAAAATAGAATAAATGTGGAGTGGGATAGAATGAAAGGAAATATAGTTAATCTTTCACAACATGACTCCCTTGGAAATGTTTTGCATCAATATATATGTATAGCCTACGTTGAATTACTGACTTTCCAGTGGAGGTGGGTGAGGAGGAAAGAAGGGAGAGAATCTGGAACTCAAAGTTTTATAAACAAATATTTTAAATTGTTGTTATATACAATAGGAAAATAATACATACAGGCAATGGGTTATAAAAATCCATCTTACCCTACAAGTACGTTAGGAGGAAGGGGGAAAGGAAAGGGATAGGGAGGATATATGAGAGGCCAGAATAAGGTAAGGAGTTATTGGTGTGCTTGCCATCTTGAGGTGGTGGGTAGGGGAGAGACAGGGAGAAAATTTGGAACTCAAAATCGTGTGGAAATGAATGTTGACAACTAAAAATAAATAAACAAATGCTGAGAAAAACTACTTTATAAATGAAGAACATGTATCTTTCTATTTGGTAAATCATTAGAAGTCAATAAATATTTACTGAAAAATGGATTATCTAATCCAATCGCTCATTTCATGGATAATGAATCTGAGATTCACAGATGGATTTGTCCAAATTAGTTCATCCAGTTAGTAGCAACATTCAATTAGGACCTGTATTTCTAAACCATCTTGGCATTACTTTTGGCCTTCCTCAACTAATAGCTGCCAACTATGTAATAAGGGCAATGTGACTCTTGGTCTTCCAACACCACAGGAAAGCAAGTGAGACTGGAGTAATATCAGTCTCTCATTTCTTTTAATTACCAGACTAACTAACAGAAAAACAAAGAGACTTTGCTCACCACTGGGAAAGCTCAGAGTTCAGATAGTGAAGACTCAGAGGAAAAACGAATGAAACAACATGGGTATCCAAGCACAAAGGAGATCCTCTGAGTTCTTTTAAATCCCCCCTTAGAACAATATAACACATCTTCCTCTTTTGTACCTTCACTCACAAAAGTGAAACAGGAAAAAATAAACAAAGAAATAGCAAGAAAACCTTGGGGTTTTTAGAATCTCCTAAAGCCTTAATTAAACAACTGTTATGTTTGCCAGCCAGCTGGCTGGATAGAAAAGCATTGCCTAGTTATATTGAAAATGGAGGCAACAAATATGCTGTTCCACGAACAATGAAATGGATGAAACAACAACCCCAAAGCAATCTAAACTAAATTGCAAGATTTTGAGGAAAAATCTGGGAATCAAAGAAGAAACCTTAGAAGATGCCTCTCCCCACTGCTATGCAGAGGTCTGAGTACATCGGTGTGGAACATTGCCAATACAAAGTTTTAATATATTTTGATGTGTTGATTGGTTTTGCAGAGGGTTTTTTCCTATTCTTCCTCTTTTTAATTTTTTTTTTATTTTCTGTTAAATATGTTATAGTTCACTGGGAGACAAGAAGGAAGGGCTACAAAGAAATCTCAGTGACCAAAGAGAAAAAAATATATATCAATAAAATCTATTTTAAAAAGAAAATAAAGATATCAGCAAAGTAGAGCCATATGTTTAAAACTGGAATAAACCTTAAGCCTCTCATTTCACAGATGAGGAAAGTTGAGTTTAAGATAGGGTAAGTAACTTGCTGAAAGTCAACAAGGAACTTAGGAATAACTTGAGTTGATATTTGAAACTGGATCTTCTAGACACCATGTCTTTTAGGTACTATAGGTTGTTTTAGTTTTTAAAAGATACCCAGATTAAAACACACACACACACACATCCCACCCTCTACATGAGTGCACAAACACTTGCTTGAACATAGAATATATAACATGTACACCCAGACACTTGTGCATGTATACATACATCCACACACCTGTCAAGCACCTCTGAATTCTCATGGTAATTTAAAAACCCTTTTCATGAAAGATGCACCAAAATGGGCAATTTAAAGTAAGGGCTCTATAAATGAAAAATGTTTAGGAATAGTCAGACTCCATGGGCTTTGAGGATGAACTAAATGAGAAAAATAAAACTGAAAGGGAAAGATAAGATTTCTACCTGTTCTTGTGGTCAAGTCTTAACAAAATGGGCAGAGTGAGATGGATCTGGGCTATAAAGATAATTGTTGTATATGTTATTAAAAACAATAACCATATTTATAAAATGAGCAAGCTTTATTGCCACAGGTTCTATATATTCTCCTGGCACAAGCATGTCTACATACACACACACACACACACACACACACACACCACAAAATAAATAAGCAAGACTCAAAATAACCCTTTTTTTAGAGTTTAGAGAAGGACTGGAGTTGATTTCATGCCACATCTAACTAAATTCCTCAGCAATCAGGACAAATGCAAACAAGTAAATAACCTCCTGGGAAAGATATCCTTTTAAAAGGCTCAGCCTAAGACCTATCTCCTCCATAAAACCTCCCTATATCCTATAAGCCACATTAATTCGGTTTCCTCTCATTAGAACTATTGCAACATTTCTTGTCTTGAACCACCTAATTTAGTAATAGATTACACACACATATGTATATGTGTGTATCCATGTGTGATGATAATTCCAGGGTTTCCCCATTTCCCTATAATGGGAATTAGTTTTCTCTAAATGGCAAGAAAGTTGTCCCTGGGACCTGACTGGCTCCTATCTCTTTAAAGTTGCTGGTTACCTTAATGTAAAATAGTCACTTTCATGTGTATTTGAGGCCTCTCCTACTAGGTAGACTCCTGAAAGTCACCTCAGTTATCACACTATGCTCTGCTGATGAGACATATGGAGATGATGATAGAGTGGGCACTGAGAGGTGAGGGTGGAAAGAGAGCCCAAGTGCCATTGTAACTCTTTTTCATATCCTTGCTGTAAAAGGCAAATTAAACCTCCTTTTATTAGCTGTTCAATGACTTGTGAGCATACTGTTTTGTTCCAAGATTGAAAATGAACTAACAAGGTACTGGTTAGGTCCAACCCTCTCACCAGGCAATGTTTGCTACAGTTTCGAGTGTGCTGTTATCATCTCCCCACATGTACAGTAAACAAAATATGTGAAGTCTGGGACAGTCTCTTATTCTGTATCTTTACAATGCCTGCAAAATGGACACACAAAAGCAGGGACCTACAATATACTTGCTTATCAAACAAAGTGATTCAAGGGCAGTAGTTATTCTAAGTAGGTATATGTAAAGGGAACTGAGGGAGTGATCAAAGCCATATCACTTCAAAAAAAATAAAGCATGCTGCTAAAAAATCAATTATTTTTACCATATCAGTCCTTTCCTCCTCTGATGCAGCACTAACTCTGGAGTATATTCTGCCTCTGATATTTCCTACCTCCATAACCTTGGGCAAGTCACTTAACTTCTCTAGGCCTCAGTTTACTCATTTGTAAAAATGAAGGATTTATACTCTGAGGTAATTTTCAGCTTTAGATCAATGAGCCTATTGATCTATATGAGATTGTTTTTGCTAATTAACCTCTTCATATATGATTGCATTGAACTAAGGAAGTGATGGCCTGGATACAAAGACACAATATAATTATAATGGTAATTGACAAAAATAGCTCCTAATCTATTGAGTCATTTGATAAATTCTTACAGTCTCATCCCAAAACACAATTTTAAGTTGAACAAAGATGTAAGAACTGACCAATGGACTACAGTTCATTTAGAAGTGTGAATGCTTCTTCAAAACTAAAATTAAATAGGAATCACCAGTTAAGAGGATGGGTGATAAATTAAAGATTTACCAAATCCACAGGATAAAATGTGTATCTACACACAATCCAGATCTATCTGGGAAAAGAAGACTAAAAAAACAGATGAGACAACTAAAATATAACATAGCACAAAGGAATATTTATTTGGGGGCTCTAAATCCTCACAACAGAAATATGAGGTAGGTAAAAAAAAAAATTATCAGGGGCGGCTAGGTGGCGCAGTGAGTAGAGCGCCGGCCCTGGAATCAGAAGGACCTGAGTTCGGAGCCGGCCTCCAACACTTAATCCACACAAACAAAAACCTAGCCGTGTAACCTTGGGCAAGTTACTTAACCCCAATTGCCCTAAAGGGGCGGCTAGGTGGCGCAGTGAGTAAGAGCGCCGGCCTCGGAGTTGGGATGACCCGAGATCAGATCCGGCCTCAGAAAATGAGCACCCACGCATAAATAATGACTAGCCGTGTAACCTTGAGCAAGTTACTTAACCCCAATTGCTTTAAAAAAAAAAATTATCTCTATCTCCTATAAATAAAGGCAGCCTAGTATAGAAGAATATAGACCTAGAGTCTGGTAGAACTGGATTAAAAAGAAATGCCACTGATATCATTCCTGTATGCCTGTAGATGCTATTTGATGCCTGTGAGCCTTAGATTTGGGGGGATAAGTTAGCAGCTAACTCACAAGGTTGTTGTTAGGATCAAATGGAATAATGCATGTAAAGTGATCTATAAATCTTAATACTTCATATAAATGTGTGCTTTCAACCTAGGGAACCTCAGAACATAATAAGAAAATTGTTAAAGGAGAGGCTGACACCAGGCAAATGAGAATGGCAGAGTGAGAATCTGAGAGGTCCAAACTATTTTCATAATAATGCTATTATAATTTCTAATATGATAAATATTGATTAAATATAACCCATATTAACAAAATACCTTTGAGCAGTCCTCAATAATCATTAAGAGTATAAAAGTGGCCTTAAACCAAAAGAGTTTGAGACCAGTATAGTACAGTAAAATATAACTGTGAGGTCTTTGCCATATGAATACATTAATGTATTAACACTAGCAGGGCACCTGTTGTGAGTTGTGGTACCTATGTAGCTTTCAACTGAGCTCGCTTTGAATCTTAATAACAATACACAGTTCACCTATTCTAGTGGAGAGGAGAGGAGGGGAGGGGAGGGGAAGGGAGAGAAGGGGAGTGGAGGGAAGGGGAGGAGAGGCATTAAAAAAAACTCATTAGGGCTGGGGATGCCTATTGACAGTCCATCACATGACTGACCTTATGGATTCTTAGACTTAAAAAGGCCCTTAGAGGTCCAAAACCTAGGCAATATACAAATTCTCATCCCAGATTCTTAACTAATAGCAATCTAAGTTTCTACTTTGTTGTTGTTTAGTCGTTTCACTCATGTCTGACTCTGCTACTCCATTTGGGGTTTTCTTGGCAAAGATACTGTAGTAGTTTGCCATTTTCTTCTCCAGCTCATTTTACAGAAAGAAAACCTGAGGCAGATATGGTTGTGACTTGTCCAGAGTCACTCAGTTAGTGTCTGAGGTCACATTTGAATTCATCAGATCTGGTGCTCTCTCTACTACACCATCTAGCTGTCCCTAACTTCTGCTTAGTACCTCCATTAATAGGCACTCACCAACTTCTGAAATACCTTACACTTTTATATAGCTCTAATTATTAGAAAGTTCTTCCTTAAGTGAAGCTACAATCTCTCTACCCCTAAGTCCTATACACTGGTCCAACTTCTGCCCTCTGTAGTCATGGAGAATAATTTCAACATCCCTACCATGTGGATACTCCCAAGATTGGTCTTTCTTATGCTCATCAGCTCCTTCATTTGACAAGAGAAAAGATGGCAAATTCTCTCTCCTTTAAGCTCCAGGGAGTTACAAACATGGGCATTCTGTCAGAAGCACATTGGACCAGAATAAAAACAATCACCACACTAGGTGTTCTATTATTTGGGGACTAGGGAAAGGTGCTGTCAAAACAGAAAAGGAAAAAAAAAACACAGAATTAAGGAGGGGAAATGGAATGGAATGAATTTGTAAGTACAGAAAGTTCTAACAGGCAAGTTAAATTAATCAGTCAATACATGCTTATTAAACACACTCTTTGCCAGGTAAGAATGAAGTTTAATAAATATTTATTTATACATAGGACAGTTATGCCCAATAGATAGAGCACTGGGTCTGGAGTCAGAAAGACTAATTTTCTTGAATTTGAATGTGGCATCAAACATTTTCTAGTTGTGTGAACCCTAGGCAATTCATTTAATCCTGTTTGCCTCAGTTTTCCTATCTGTAAAATAAACAGGAGAAGGAAATGGCAAACTGTCTTTGCCAAGAAAACCTCACACAAGTTCATGAAGAGCCTGCCATAACTGAAAAACAACTTAGCAATATTTATTCACAGCACATTGCTATGCACGTTGGGGAGCACGTTTCAAAAGCATTAGACAGGTCCCCATGTGTTAAGGAGATTAAAGTACCATAATGATAGTAACTTGTATTCATTACAGTACAACTTTTTCTACTTACATATATGCATTAAAAATCTTCTGTGTTTAAGGCACTAAACTGAGTGTTAGAGATACAAAAATATATGAACAACATCAATCTTGATTTTGAGTATATTATTGGGAAAGAGGGAAATAGGATCACAGACAATTATGACAAGTGAAATAGTTATAAAGAGAAATGAGAAACTTGAATGACTTTCACCTGGGACAAGGTGGAGACAAGACAGGTGAATTCATCGAATGACGAAGCTTATAAGATGGTCCTTGATCAATGGAAAGGAATAAATGATTAGATTTTGGAAGAAGGAAGAGGGGAATCTATTCCAGGTATTGTGCAGTGGTTTGAGGAAAGACATGAGGAATGGTGCAAACAAAAGAAAACAGTGAAAAGGAAAAAAAAGAGAGCCTGTCTGGAATATAATGTGTACTTCAAATGAAGATGATGATAAAAAAGCAAACTGGGAAGAGTTTTGAAGGACTTTCAAGAAGAAAACAAGGATTTATTAAGTACCTAGTATGTCAGGCATTGTGCTCAACACTTTACAAATATCTCATTTCCCTCACAACCCTGGGAGGTTGATGCTATCCCCATTTTATAGTTGAAGGAACTGAGGTAGACAGAGGTTAGTGACTTGCTGAGGGTCACAAAATCAGAAATATTTGAGGTAGGATTTGAACTCAAATTTTCCTGATTCTAAGCACAATCCATCAGGAATACCACCTTTTATTAGTAGATAATTTATTTACTACATAAAGAGAAGACAATAAAGGTAGTCCATTGAGTTGAAGAGTCAAAGGATCAAAGTAGTATGTAAGTGAAATTACTCAGACAATAATACAAACGATGGATTTGAAAAGAGATAGAGGTAGGAAAAAATAGGGAAGAGGTTTTCCTGCTAGAAGAGCTAGTACCCTGAATGGCATGGTTATAGTGGGAGCTGAGAGGACAGAAGGCTTTTAGATATATCATGGAGGAAGAATTGAGAAGTCTAGATGATAGCCTATGTCCAGAGACACGGGAAAGGGAGGGGGAAAATGTTTTAAAGTTTATAAATCTAGGTAATAAAAAGGCTCATGGTACCATCAACTGAAAGAGGAAAGCAAGGGGGAAAGACAGGTAGGATTGGGGGCTGGGAATTCAGAGGAGGTGAGAGATCTCATTTTGCCCATTTCTAACTATTTGTGTGCCACCTAGATACAGGGAGCAACAGGATGCTAGAAATATGAAATAAGAAGTTAGTGGAGTGAGTGGTTGGGGGGTTGGATGTGTGGATATCTGTGTGTGTATATAATCACTTGATCTTAGTACAAGTAATAATTGATATGTTGAGTATGGTATTGTTATAGGCATTGAGCCCTGGACTTAAATATCTTAATCTTAATCCAACTTCTACTTCTTTGTGACCTTAGGCAAGTCATTTTTCTTAAACTTTGCTTTACTTATTTGCAAAAGCAGAAAAATTCATGATTATCAAAATCTTTCTCATTACTATAGAATCATAGAATTAAGAGCTGAAAGGAAGGTTAAATGTCACATAGTCCAATCTCCCTCAATTTGTGTATGAGGAAACTGAAGTAATACCTGGGTGAGCTGAGGATTCAAACCCATGTTCCCTGACTTCAAATTCATTGCTCTTTCCACTGTTCCCTGCAAGAACTTGGTCTGACCATGAGTTTTACAGTGAATGGTCTTTCTGTAAATTCAATTATAATTTTGACTGACCTAAATAGAAACCTATTCTATTTGACTCTGGAAGGGTCACTTAACCACTCTCGACCTCAGTGTCATTTTTCTATAAAATGGGATTAATAATAGAATTTACTGAACACAGTTATTATGAGGATCTATATGCAGGGTACTTGGCAAAACTTTAAGCACTAGAGAAATGCAAGTTATTGTTGTTATTAGTGACCCGCTGGAACAGTCTCTCATTTTTGAGAGGCTTCATTATGAATCTTATGGTAAGATTCCTCCTTCAGTACTGCTTTGTTGAGCTGGGCTGGCACAGCTAGATTCCAGGAGTGGCTTCAGAGCACTGGCAAGAGAAATGATGCCTGAACCAGGTCTTTACTCTTTAGGTACATTTAAACTTAATGTATAAGAATAAGACTCTTGCACTTTCTCTCAAAGCTCATGAGAAGCCTAAATCCATCACAGTTGGTGTTAGGATACTGGCTCAAGGGATGAGCAGCAGATTCAAAGTCCCTCTGCTCCAATTCTCCATGCCAGCCATGGAAGCAACACACATGTTCTCCCTTCAATATACAATTCTCCTTTCCTCCCCATCACACTTCTCTTTCTGCCCCTCATCACACCAGTTCCTGTTCTGACATTCTTCAGAGAGCATTGTCACTGATTACATGCTGATGAGAATGAATGTGGCTGCATTCTGCAAGGGGTCAAATGCATGTTCGGGGCTGGAAGAATATGATTAATGGACATAATTATTCTTCTTTTAGGAATAATATTCCCCAGCTCTGCTGCAATGACCAATCACTTTATTTAGTATTTCATATTAAAAAAAACATCTGGCACTTGGGAAACTTGTCATCTCTGTCCCTGTTAAGACATTCCCCCCTGGAAAAAAGAAATCAGCCTCTATACAAGTTCTTATTTTTAGTCCTCTGTATGTGACCAACACTGGCAGGGTACTTAGCATGGCAGGATATATTAAAATGACACAGTAGTGGGAAGTTGCCTTGCCTAAATTTGAAACAGAGCCAAAATCATGGATAGCATAGCACTAGTCCAAAAGGCAAAGATCGGAATAGGCAGTCTAGCAAATATCTGATTTTAATTTAAAATTATGGGACTAGGTTATATTCTGTTATTCTTACTCTATGATATTATTATAGGACTACTAGGCTGACTAAAATTGTGACTAATGCAAATTCCACCTCTAAGATGAGAAAACAAAAAAGTTAAATCAGAGAAAAACTCACTCAAAACAGATATTCAGAGTTGGGAAACAAATAAAATTCCAGTTCTCTGCACTTTTGACATTTCAGTAGGTTGTGCTGTATCACAAAGATATATACTCAATGATTGATCTTTTACCTTCTGTTTGGAAAGGTAATGTTCAAAACTATAGACACTGCCAAAGTAATTTCCAACTCAATGTAGAATGCCACTGGATGCATGGAGAGAAGGATATTTGCTCTCTCCCCTTTTTGTCAGTGACTTTGACTTTGCTGTTATAGTAGCTCAATTAACAGTTTAAAAACCAAATGGACGGTGGAGGAAAGGTAGCCACAGATAGTCTATAATATAATGAGATAACTGGCAGATAAGCAAGACTTTCGTGGCACAAATGCTCTATAAAGCCATACCAAGGATATCCTAGAAAGGAGCTGAAGCTCCTTTGCCTCACATTTAAGGCCCTCCACAATGAAGCACCATCCAACCTTAAGTACTTTTTTTTATTACTCTCTTCTACACTCTGAATTTTTTAAGGGTCCTGATATTTAATTTGCCTGGACCTAGTAACTTGAATTTATCAGGGTCAAATATGGCTTTCTACCTCTCTATTTGCTAATTTTGTTCCTTTTTGCTCCAAAAATCATGTGCCTTGGCATAGGAAACACCTAAAATTAAGTTGACCAGCCCTATCTAGTGTGTCTTCTCTCATCGTCTCACTACTCCATGCACCTAGGGGATGCAATGAATAAAGTTCTGAGCTTGGAGTCAGGAAGACGTAAATTCAAATCTGGCCTCAGACACTCACTAGTTGTGTGACTCTGGGCAAGACACTTAAATGCTGTTTGCTTCAGTTCCCTCAAATGCAAAATGGGGAAAACAACATAATAGTGTACCTCCCAGGGTTTTTGTGTGGATTAAATGAAAAAGACATTAAAAGCATTTAGCACAATGCTTCGAATGGAGTAGGTACTTGTAGTTGGTATGTAAAAGGTTATTTCCTCTCCCATAAATATAGTGATTTTATCATTTCTTTGACCTTTCTCTTTTCCTCAATAAAGTAAAACAACAACAATAAACACCCCTCTGTTGTTGTTGGGTTTTTTCATCAGTTCGTTGTGAGCACAAGGCTACCGACAAATGGTGTTATAGGACACCTTATCAAGTTTTTATATTTATCTTCCAATACTTGCCTTTACTTCCATCTACTTTTTTACAATCACTTCTGTAGGAATCTCTTTTGGTCTTTTTTTAGATTGCTTTTCTGTCCTCATCAGAATTATTTCTCTCTGCATTATCAGAGTTTTCTATTGTTACTGGCCTGACGTTTTCTAGAGAACTTTAGTATGGGATTTTACTTAGCCTCTCTCTCAACTCTTTGATAACCACTCTCTAAATTTCTACTTAGCCTCTCTCTCAACTCTTTGATAACCACTCTCTAAATTTCGGGGGTGCTTATTAGAATATGTTTGATTTTCTTCACTTCTATTAGAAACTCGAAGATGAAACAGTTAATTCTTCAACCTTCCACCAAAATAAATCCCATCATTCCCAGCTCTCTGTCCCCAGAAAGAAATTTATTCTTGAAGGTGAAATTCACGTCCAAGTTTTTTATATCAGCTCTTCCATCTTTTAAAGGATTAAATTTTTCATTACATGCATTATTATTTATTATTTCCCAAGTAAGGCAAGTTGAGAAATCATCAGCTATTCTGTTTTTCACATAGAGAGAACTACATTACATGTCTGCATAATTGAAGTCTTCATCAATACTCCATCATTCTTCTGTTCTAGCCTTGTGATCTCTTTCCAGGACTCCTCATCTATTGTTGTTAATTTTGTTGCTGTTTTCTTCATGTGTGTATACACACACATATCCATACATACATGAATATGTGTGTATGTATATATACAAAGATACATGTTTATATACCTATTGTGTACTTGTTTGTGTGTGTACATCTCACCTTGCTTTATCCTCACAATAAAACTGGGAGGTAACTATTATTCACATTTCAAAGATAAGGAAACAGAGGCTAACAGAGGTTAAATGCTTTGCTCATGAAGATTCAAATATTACTCAAAATGACTGAACAACAAACCTACTTTCTATATTAACTATCTGAGCTACAAGTTTTACCATTATTTTCAGTCTAAAACCCTTTTGATTTGATTTACAAGACTCCAGGTAAAACTATATTTATTAAGCCTTGTTAGGTGCCCTCTACTCTTAGACAGGAAACTTAACATTCCTATGTTTTAAAAGGTCTTCCAGAAATCTAAATCTTTTTTTAAACTATATTTTCTTAACCAAGAATATGTTCATTATACTACATTTCCCAAATCTGTGTTTTTCTATTCAGGTTCTTGCCTTTGACCTACACTAGCAATAAAAGCACCATCTCTGCTCCTAATATCTTCACTTTCTTCTGCAAGACAACCTGACTCTTAGTAATGAAGGGGCTTTTGCGCATATGTGAATCACTAGAAGTAGATTTGGCAAGTATTGGGGTATATTGTATGTTAAATATCAACCTCCAAAACCTTATTTCCCCAGTCTTCTGGGAAACAGGCAGCCTAAGTCTTTTATATAAGGACAAATTGAGTAGTTATTATGGAATATTCAACAATTAGTGTGAGATACCACCACCAAAGGTGAAACTGGCCAAACAACAAGAAAGCTAGGTGATGCAGTAGATACAATGCCAAGCCTGGAGCCAGAAAGATCTAAGTTCTAATCTGGCCTCAGACAATTACTAGCTGTGTGACCCTGGGCAAGTCATTTAACTGTGTTTCTGCCTCAGTTTCCTCATATGCAAAATTATCTGGAGAAAGAAATGACAAACCAATCTAATATCTCTGCTAAAAAAAAACAAATGGGGTCACAAAGAGTTGGACTAAACTGAAGTGTCTGAACAATAATAAACAATAAGAAAGAAAATTACTCATTTTTCCAAAGTTACCTTAGAAGACAGAAGTAGTGTCATAGAATCCCGAATACCTGGGTTGCAAGTTTCTCTAATATAACCTACTGAAACATGAATCTTCCTTTATAAGATTCTTGAAAACTGGTCAAATGATAGGGAACTTATTACTTCCCAAGTAGCTCATTACATTTTTATACAACGCTATTTTTCATAAAGTCTTTTTTTAGATTGAACTAAAATCAGCCTCCCTATAAGTGCCATAGAATCCTACCCTCTGGAGCCACTACTAATAAGTCAGATTTCTCTTCTATATTACAGATACTGGGAAACAGTTATCATATGCCTTCCCCACTTTGTTGATCAGGATTATACTTTCAAGTAACAATGATAAAGCCTCAAAGTCAGTTGAATTTAAGTTTGGCAAAGCTCTTTCCACATCTTATCTTCACAAAAATTCTGAGAAAGAGATATTTATCATTAACCCCATTTTACAAATGAGAAAACTGAGGTAGACAGGTTAAGTGCCTAGGGCCAGGCAATTAGTGAGTTTATGAGGCAGAATCTGTGCTCTTCCTGACTTGAGGTCAACATTCTCCCCATTGTGCCACCTAGCTGTAGATTTAAAATTATCTTATAGAACACTATAGGTTTCTTTTGTTATTGGTCAGGTAAATGATTAGGATTTTGATTCTTTAGATGGACTTTTTTTTAATGATCATGATCAGTTCAGTTTATTTTTAACTTAGTAAGATCTAATTTGTTCAAGTTTTATTCCAACTATTTGCCAGGTTTATGATGATAGCTATAACATGAAAGAATCATACAAATATTCTTTAAGGGTCACTTTTAGCTAGACGGTACAGTGGATAGAGTACTAGAACTGGAAGCACAAAGACCTGAGTTCAAATCCAACCAGAACTTACTACCTATTTCACTTGGTACATATCACTTCACTTCTGCCTCAGTTTACTCATCTGTAAATGGGAATAACAATAACTCCTGCTGCTCGGGGCTGTTCTAAGGATAAATTGAGATATCTGTAGAGCATGTTACAAATATTGAAGTGCCATTTAAATGCTAACTATCTAGTTGTGATTCCATGACTGTTGCAAAAAGAGGAGGGAAGGGGAAAGCATGTAATCTGAGTCCCAGAGACAGTTGGCATTATATTCTCTCCATATACATTATATGCCCTACACCTGTGTAAGAGGTGCAGCAGAGTGGCAGAGAGCAGGAAAGGTTCTTCAATTCTCTTCAGGCTTCTTTCATCTCTTTGGGTACTGCAGTTATTTGGGGGACATCTGGCTTACAGTTTCAAGAGAGAAGAGATGGGAGATGCCAACTCCACTTCAGGTTGCTGGAGGAAAAGATTCTGAGAAGAAGCTGACTTGTGGGAGTTAGCAGTCTCTATTATATCCCTGTTACCAAATTCCCATACTACAGACTTCAGGGAATTTCCCATTGGGTAAGATCTGGTACTCTCTCTGGCTGACCTAAGTTGCTTTGCTCCTAATGTGAGAACTCCTTCACTTTCTCCTACATATGCTTTCTCTGATTTCTTTCTTTTTTTTGCTATGATTAAATAAATGGATTTTCTTGCTACTTAAGTCTGTTCATTTGGGAACTGGTATTGGGTGGGAAGAGAGTCAAGCCTAAGACATAAAATTTGGATACTCCTCTCATGAAGAGAAAGCAATTAGCTTGAATGTGAAAATCACATCCCCCTGACTGACAATAGTTAAGGTAGTAGCCTGGTAACCCCTATCTCTTAGAAGATCAAATTGAACAAGTTTCTGGATATAACCTCCTAATTCCCTTCCTGGAAGGAATTAAAAACTCTTTTGGAGAAGTGTGCAAGGAGAAGAAGCTAGAAATATTTACTTTGCCTCCCTTTCAGTAATGTAATGACACTCCATACTACATGTGGGGGCAGATCTTGCTAAATTTATTTCAATTTATTTTCTGTGGATACTAGAACACACCATCTTTTCAGCTGCTCTAAAGGTTTGCCTACAGTGCTTATCATTTAAAGATTTTATTCAGTGACAATATTCAGATAGTAATGGTGTAATTTGGCAGGTGTGTTCCACCCCCATTCTTTGTCTTTGTCTGTTCAAGGACATGAAACTATACCCATAACTGGCTGCAGGAAGTTATCTGTACCCAGATACAAATCTATCTCCAGATGGCCTGTGACTATTAGGAACTATGTGATTTTATAATGAGACAGAAAATGGTACCTGGAGTCCATTACAACTTTATTAATCTAGCCCAAAATTTCTTAAACTGGGGTCCATAAGATTCATTACACTACCAAAGGGGTTGATGAAACAAAAAAAAGGTGAAGAACTCCCAAATTAAGATAAGCATGACCCAGGTATTTTGGAAAGCAACCATCATGATTAGGTCAGATAAGACAAAATAAAGGGGCTTAAGGAATTCTATTAAAATCAAGGGCTACCAAGATGGTGGAGTAGAAGCACAAACTTGGCATGAACTCCAGCTCTAATCAATTCCAATACCTATAAAATGACTCTAAACAAATTTTAAAGCTGCAGAACCCACAAAGTGACAAAGAGAAAGAAATCTCCCAATGAAGACAACTTGGCAGGCTGACAGGAAAGGTCTATCAGAGTGTGCTGGTAGCCGAGCCAGGCCTGCAAGAGCCCAACGTTTCCAGCTCCAGGGTGGCCCTGACCAGCAATGGCAACAACAGACTTCAGGAGAGTAAAGCACCAGCAGCTCAAGGGGTTTCCAGACTTCTCAACCCATAAATACCAAAGAGAAAGTAAAAGGTCAGTGTAGAACTCTGTTGGAACAGGCATGGATAGAAGAGTGTGGTCCAAACCCCTGACCCCAGGGCAAGAAGTAGTGGAGGCCCGGCTGCTGTGCAGCCACTCCTGGACTGCAGATTGTAGGGGGACAAAGTGACCATTCAGAGGGTAATTGCTCTTGCTTTAACCTGCTTGGATCTAAATTGAGGTCTTGGGTAGTGGCCCTGGGGTGTGTGGCCAGTGATCCAGAGCTTGTGGGGGCTGTAAAGATAGCCTCCTAAAATCTCCAGCAGCTGCAGAAAGCCCAGCAATTTGGGACAAAGCTCTCTCCATTCTGGAAGCAAAGTTCTACTGTGGCCAAGAGCTCAAAAGTCAAGTAATTGGCTGACAATATGAGCAAGCACAGGAAGCACCAACAGACCATAGAATCCTTTTTTAGAGACAAAAAGGATCAAGACATGGAGCAGGAGGAAGACAGCAAAGTCAGAACTCCTGCATCAAAAGCCTTCAAGAAAAATATGAGCTGGTTACAGGCCATGGAGGAGCTCAAGAAGGATTTTGAAAACCAAGCAAGAGAAGTGGAGGAAAAATTGGGAAGAGAAATGAGAATTATGCAAGAAAATCATGAAAAACTAGTCAAATGCCTGCTGAAGGAGACCCAAAAATATACTGAAGTAAATAACACCTTAAAAAATAGACTAACTCAAAAGGCAAAAGAAGCCCAAAAATCCTATGAGGAGAAAAATGCCTTAAAAAACAGAATTGGCCAGATGGAAAAGGAATTTCAAAAATTCACTGAGAATAACTCCTTCAAAATTAGATTGGAGCAATTGGAGGCTAATGACTTCATAAGAAATCAAGATACTATAAAACAGATCCAAACAAATGAAAAAATACAAGGCAATGTGAAATATCTCATTGGAAAAACCACTGACCTGGAAAATAGATCCAGGAGAGACAATTGAAAAATTATTACTCCCTGAAAGCCATGATAAAAAAAGAGCCTAGGCACTATCTTTCAATAAATTATCAAGCTAAATTGCCCCAATATTCTAGAACCAGAGGGCAAAATAGAAACTGAAAGAATTCACTGATTGCCTCTTGAAAAAAATCTCCCCCCAAAAAAATTCCTAGGAATACTCTAGCCAAATTCCACAGTTCCCAGGTCAAGGAGAAAATACCGCAAGCAGAAGAAACAATTTGAGTATTGTGGAAACACAATCAGGATAACACAAGATCTACCAGCTTCTGCCTCAAGGCATTGAAGTGCTTGGAATGTGATATTCCAGAGATCAAAGGAGCTAGGACTAAAACCAAGAATCACCTACCCAGCAAAACTGAGTATAATGTTTCAGGTGAAATTATGGTCACTCAATGAAATAAAGAATTTTCAAACATCCTTGATGAAAAAAAAAAGACAAAAAAACAGAGCTGGACAGAAAATTTTACTTTCAAATACAAGAATCAAGAGAAGCATGAGAAGGTAAACAGGGTAAAGAAATCATAAGGAGCAAATTAAAATTGAACTATTTACATTCTTACATGGAAAAACAATAATTGTTACTCATAAGATTTTTTTCAGTATGAGGATAGTTGAAGGGAATATATGTATACATATATGTATATATAGGAGGCTGTATGTGTATATAAATATATATGTGAGTATGGATATTTGTATGTTCATGCATACATATATACATTTGTATGTTCACGTATACAAGAGGGCAAAGGATGAGTTGAATATGAAGGGATGATATCGAAAAAAATAAAATTAAGAGGTGAGAGAGCAATTTATTGGGAGAAGGAGAAAGGGAGCGATAGATTAGGGTAAAGTATCTCATATAAAAGAGGCAAGAGAAAACTGTTACAATGGAAGGGAAGAACAGAAAAGCAAAAGGGAATGGAACAACTTATTCTCATTGAATTTGGCTTAAGGAGGGAATAACATACACACTCAATTGGGTATCTTACCCTATAGGAAAATAGGGGGCTAGGGAATAAGTGGGGGATGATAGAAGGGGCAGATTGGGGGAGAGGGTAGTTAGAAGCAAATATTTTTGAAAAGGGATAGGGTCAAAGGAGAAAGTAGAATAAGTAGGGGTGGGAGAGGATGAAGGGAAATATAGTTAGTCTTTCACAATATACCAATTATGGAAATGATTTGGGTAATTACACATGTACAACCTATATTGCTTATCTTCCCAGTGGGGATAGGTGAGGAGGGAAGAAGGGGAAAACATCTGAAACTAAAAGTTTTAAAAACAAATGTTTAAAAAAAAACTTTTACATGCAACTGGGAAATAAGATATACAGTCTCTGGGGTATAAAAATCCATCTTGCCCTACTCGAAAGTTGGGGGGGGAGTGATGATGGGAGAAGATATAAGAGAGAACAGATTGGGGGAAGGGGTATTCAGTAGGCTTGGTACTTTGGGGTGGGGGTAGGGGAAAGATGAGGAGAAAAAATTTGTAACTCAAAATCTTGTGGAGATTTTTAAAAAATGAAAAGAAATTAATAAAGTAAAAAAAATGAAGAAGAAAAATCAGAGGCCACAATCATGGAGCTTCATCAGTTACTTCGACGCTACTCCTCCTGTGATAAGGGGCCCTCATCTAACTATCCTAAATCATCCACTTTGAGTGTCTTCTTTTCTTTAGGCTACATATCCCCAATCTTCCAAATAATTATCATGTGTCTCTTCATTATCTTGTCATGAGATTAAAGAGTACAAAAGTCCTGTTGCAATCATAGACTAAAAATATACTATATTTAACTTATTGTATTTGGAAATGACCGGTCTTTGCAGATTTACTAGCTTACAGAGAGACGCTACATCACTACTGGAAAAAAATATCATTTTAAATATAAAAGAGGTCTATTGTGCCACATAGCTGATGAGTCCTAGAAAATAACCAAGGCACAATGATCACTTGCTGTGAAACAATCAGAGAAGGATTGACCCTCTCTGAACAAAGGTGTCAAAATTGCCTTAGTCTCTGATAAAGAGATCTAGACAATACTTACTTTTACAAATAGACACTGTAGCCACTAGGACAGTATGTAAATAGATGAGGGTTACTTATCCCTTTTTAAAAAGGCACAGTGATCCATGTGTATCATCTTATCCACATATTCATTATTCATTTAGTGTGCCTCTAGTTAATCAATGCCACAAGAGCACAGAGCATCTCCTGTTTATAGCTGTCATCATCTAAAGAAGTCCTATGCCTATAGTAGGGGTTTAATTAATGGTGGGTGGGTTTAGAATGCAGTGGATGAATAGTAAATGAATAAATATGAGGGAAAAAAAGATAGGCAGAAGGATATAGTAGAAAGAGTACTGTCTCTGAAGTCTGAGGACCTGTTTAAATCCTTCCTCTGATAAGTACTGTCTGTGTGTCACAAGCACTCTAGGGCTTTTTCCTCACCTATAAAATGAGGCAGTTGGAAAACATGACCTCTGAAAGTCCCTTTCCACATCATATCTATGATTCTTTCTGTATGTAGATGGTATTGAAGGGGAGAAAGAAAATGTGGCATTGTAGTCATGACTAAAGGTCAAAAGAAGCATGATCTTCCACAAGGAAGAATAGTAAATTCACAAATTATGGTTTGATTACATTAATATTATAAAGGTTAATTATATATCCTTTGGGAAGGAGGTAAATGAAACATATTTAAATATTCAAAATCTTGATTTTTTACTCCAAGGAAATAAAATCAATGAATACTTTCATATACTAATAATTAAAGTAGAAAATTAATAGGGGCGGCTAGGTGGCGCAGTGAGTAGAGCGGCGGCCCTGGAGTCAGAAGGACCTGAGTTCGGATCCGGCCTCAGACACAACACACACACAAACAAAAACCTAGCCATGTGACCTTGGGCAAGTTACTTAACCCCAATTGCCCTCCAAAAAAAAAGTAGAAAATTAAAATGAATCCAAAATTACCTTGACCAAATAAAAGAGAGACAGAGAGGAAGACAGAGGAAGAGACAAAGAGAACGATATTGTTATAAGTTATGAATCTGATCATGGTTATTCCCCATTTCATGGAATCAAGCTATTACTTGGCTGATTACAGAAAATCAATAGGCAAACATTTCTTAATCCCTTATTGCCACATACTAAAACATTAAATATTTACATGGCATTTAATGCTTTACATAAACTATCTCATTTGAACCTCAAAACATCCCTTCAATGTAAACAGGGCAAGGATCATTCCTCTCCTTTTACATATGAGGAAGCCAAGGGTCAGAAATATGTAAGCTGGTACATACATAGTCAGATAGTCTTCTATAGCACTTTTATGATTTTAAGGAATTTGTTGTAGAAATAAAACACTTGGGGTGGCTAGATGGCTCAATGAATAGAGCACTGGCCCTGGAGTCAGAAGGACCTGAGTTCAAATCCAGCCTTAGACACTTAACACTTACTTACTAGCCATTTGACCTTGGGCAAGTTACTTAACCCCAATTGCCCTGCCTTCCCCCCTCTAAAAAGCAAAAAAAAAAAAAAATAGAAAGGAAGAAAGGAAAGAGAGGAAGAAGGAAGGAAGGAAGGAAGGAAGGAAGGAAGGAAGGAAGGAAGGAAGGAAGGAAGGAAGGAAGGAAGGAAGGAAGACACAAAACTGTAGGTGGGAAGGAAAGATAAATTTCTCTTCTCCCTCTCTTACTATAAAGCCCTTTAAATAGCACACTAGGAACCTTCTTGTCCAAGTTACTTCTGATTGTCCACTCCTGAATCTCTAATAAGGCTATTAAATTCATTTTTAGAATGTGCTTGTTTCCAGGAGCAGCTTGTTAAAATCCAAATGAATCCATCAGCATGAATGAGAGAAACCCACAAGACAAGAGCAGGGATTAGCCTGACAAAATATCTGCCTGCATCAACACAATGTGTCAAAGAAAATGAGGCTCCAGGAGACACTGATCCAGACAGCTTATCGTTTGTACTCTCCCAACAACTCCCTAGTGACAAAAAGGCTACACTTACAAGTTCAACTCTTTCCTTTTGACACAGTTGTGAAGAGCTGAAAACCTATTTTATGGAGTTCATCTGAAAACTCAGCCTAGAGGATTTATCCTAAAAGTATTTATGGTGTTATGAAGTCTGTGATTCCCTTTTCAGACATATTAAGCAAAAATAAAATACCTTCCCTACTTTCTTAGGAAGGTTATTTCAGACTCCCCACCCCCACCCCCGCCGCCCCGCCCAGGCTATCCCCTAGAGAACTATATTACTTACTTGGGATAATTCCTTGGCTGGATGAAAGGTAGAATCTCTGAATCTTGTCCAGGTGGAGGGAGCAGCAAATCTCGAAATCTTTCTGTCAAAAAAAAATTAAATTATAGAGAGATAGAGAATATTTCAAGTCATGGCAGCAATTAAAAAATAAAATTATTTTACTAAAGTGGAGTTTTTAGTGGAACAGAGAGGATCACTCACCACATCATTCCACAGATCATTTATTATATAGAAAATAGATTTGGAATTGGAAAAAAAAACAATTTAAATTCTCCATCAGACAGTGGCTGTGAGATGCTAAGTCATTTAATTTCTCTAGGGGCAGATAGGTGGCACAGTAAATAGAGCACTGGCAGTGGAGTCAGGAGGACCTGAGTTCAAATGTGACCCCAGACATTTGACACACTTACTAGCTGTGTGACCTTGGACCAGTCACTTAACCCCAATTACCCTGTATCCCCCCTCAAAAAAAAAAAAAAACAAGAAAAAAATTCTCTAGGCTTCAGTTTCCTCATTCGTAAAATGGGAATAATAATAATACTAACTACTTCACAAGATTATTGTGAAGATCACATTAGGTGTGTATGTGTGTATGTAAAGTGTTTCATAAGTTTTAAAGTATTATATACATGTTGGTTCATTTTTATTTTGCTAGACATCTATTTTTATATCATAGACCCTCAAGTATTTTTTGTTTTAGCAATGTCACTAAAAACTCACTTCCACCTATTTTTAATAATCATTTATTATGTTGAAGAATAAAGAACCACAGAAATTCAAAGTTGGACAGAGATATTTATTATTATTGGATCTCTCTCAGAGATCATAAGGAACAATCCATATCTGAACAAAAATCCCTTTGACATCTTACTTATACAATTGACCTACAATTTTTGTTGAAGATCTTCAAAGAAGGGAAAATAACATCTTTTTGAGGAAGACTATTCCCATATTAAATAGTTCTATTTGATAGGAAGGTCTTATTCTGGTTCTTTTCTTTTCTTTTCTTTTCTTTTTTGTAGATATCAACTCTCAATTTGCCTCTTTACACCTCTCACACACCAATCATCCCAAACCCTGCCATCAGGGCCTGAGTAGAACAAGTCTAATTTCTTTACCCCATTTCAATCAAGATCCAAAATTATCTTGGCAGAAGCTGAATTTAATAAGATAAAATTCAATGGTGATCAATGTAAAATTTTGTACATGGGTTCAAAAAGCTAATTTCACAAGTACAAGTGTAGAGGTAGCATGATTAGACAGCAGTTTGCAAGAAAATCTTCTGGTTGCTTTAACATACTACAAGTTTAACTGAAAAAAGAAGTGTAATTTGTCAGCCAAAATAGCTAAAGAAAAATTAGACTAAAATAAGAGGGATAAAGGTTTTGTTTTGTTTAATAGATAAAGAGGTGACAAGGCTATTGTACGCTGTGCTGAGCAGATCACACCTGAAACAGTCTGTGCAAAATATGGGTAATGTAGTTTCAGAAGAGCATCAATATGTTAGTGAGTGTCAGGAGGAGGGCAACTAAGATAGTAAAGGGTCTAGATTCTAAGACGAGATAGTCAAAGGGACCAGGGATATAAAGCTGAAGAAGAAAAGACTAAGGGTGTCACTGCAGCTCTTATCACATGTTTGAAAGGCTGTCTTGTAGAAGATGAAAATGACGTTATCATGGTGGATTATTATTGTGCTATAAGAAACGATGACTCGATGATCTTAGAAAAACATGAAAAGACTTGCACAAAATAATGAAGAGCGAAACAAGAAGAAGCAAGAGAACATTGTGCACAGTAACACCATTTTTAAAAGAGTAACTTTGAGTGACTAAGTCATTCTGGTTATCAGAAATGACTATAAATGAACTATAAAGGATATTTTAAGGAAGGTATTATCTGCATCTAGAGAAAGAACTGATAAATAGAAGTATATAAATATAGATATAGATATATAATTTTACATACTTTAGCACCAATGCAATATTTATAGCGCCCACGATCACGATAGAAACCACGACTACAACTATCGCATGACGTTCAATCACAAAATATGTCAAACTCTCCAGATACAGAATAAATTGGAAGGATTTATTTAGACACCAAAAAAAAAAAAAACCCAAAACCAGTAAACTGAAGTACCAAAGATATTTAGAAGCCATAATAATGGTGAGAGCCACAGAATCCTTTAGCCTTCCCACAAATTAATAGGAGATCAATATTTACTCACAAAACTCTCTATTTCCTTGCCTAAGGTCCTCTGTCCCCAACTCTCTCCAGCTGCCTCCAGCTGTCAGACTCACTCTGTACCAGCTTCTCTGTGGGCTCTGCCTCTCCTCAGCAAACTCCTCCCCCCGCAGGCTCCATGTGACTACATTCAGTCTATCAGGGGGCAGAGTTTATCTTCACAGCAGGTAAGCTTCAAACTCCCCCTTAGGTACATTAAAGTGCAGGAAAGATCTTCAAATTCCCATTTCCATTACACATACATATGTATATGTGTAAACAGGCATGCATATTTGTGTCTAATGGAAACCATCTCTAGGGTGGGGGAGGGGGAAAGAGGGAAGGAAAAAAGTTACATAATAACTTTATTTAAAAGGAATAGCAAGTTGTACATAGTAGATTTACAGTTTCATGTATAATCATCTTTTGTTCTATACTACTATGTCATGGAAATGTATGTTTTATTACTTAAAACTCAGAATAACGTTTGTGTGTGTGTGTGTGTGTGTGTGTGTGTGTGTGTGTGTGTGTGTGTAGAAAAAAAAAGGACATGAAAAGAGAACATATCCAGGGAGCAAAATCAGAAGCTGGTTTGTAGTTGAAAAGAGGCAAATTCAGGCTTAATATCAGGGGAAAGTCCTAACAATTATGGCTATCACAAAAAGGATTGAGATGCCATAGGAGGCAGGAGCTTCTCCCCTACCATAAACCATCAAGCAGAGACTGAATGACCACTTCTCTGATATGCTATAGTATGGATTCCTTCTTGCTTATAGATTGGTCATGACTGTTGAGATCACTTCCAACTCTTGTGGGGCTTGCTCCTATCTGTGCATCTCAGCACATATTTCTATATATACATACATATATACACATATGCATGTGTATGTATATGCACACATATACCCATAGAGCATCTATATACACAGCTGTATATATGCATGCATACATATATGTATACACACATTCATATGTATATACATGTGTGTATGTTTCAAGAAGTCCTCCTCTGATACCTCATCATGGAAGAAAGCTGAGCTAAATTCTCGTAGGTTACACTAGCAGAAAACAGTAGTTTGCAGATTCTGATTCTATAGCCTAAGTTGATCAACTAGACCATCTTCATTATTTCCAGAGATGCATCTCACCTATAGTCTCACCACTGAGTGATGACATTTTTTTACTGTGGCAAAACATAAAAAAATGAAAAATAGCCCTAAATCTTGTGTGGCCCCTTTCAGTTTTTGTAATGATGGTGGTAGAATGGTGAGAATGGGAGTGGAAGACGCTAAGTATCATACAGTCTTTGTACTGTCAAATAATTTAGTTTTGATTAGTCAAAATTTTCTTATTTTCAATGTGATATGCTTACCAAATGGTCAACAAGTAGACATATTCCTAGAGTATTTGAAACATGTCAATATTGACATTCTTGCTATGAATGAAATTAGAATAAATTAATAACTTGTAGCTCCAGAGAAAGATGGCTTACAAGTATTTTCTCAAGACAAAACAACAAAATCAATGCACTGGGTTTTGTCATATTCCAAAGAGTACCAAACAGTGTTATTTAATGAGACATGTGGTTATCACATATGGCAATACTAATGATAAGTATTTGCAAAAACAAACAAAAAAAGCCATGAAAATAATGGCAGCTTTTGCAACAATGTTCACTGAAAAGTACAAAGTGGTAGAGAAACTCTATGAAGATCTTGATGGATCCCTTTTAAAAGACCATACTTTGATGCTTGCTGTCTTATTAACAGTTAATAATAATAGAACATTAAAGTTTGCAAATCACTTTACAAATATCTTACATCATCTTCACAACAACCTGGTGAGGAAGGTACTATTATTATTTCCATTTTGTAGATGAAGAAACTCAGGCAGACAAAGTTTGAGTGACTCACCCAGAGTCAAATAGCTCTTAAGCATATGAGAATATGGCAAGTATGACAGATAACAGGTGGAAAATTGTGAGGATGGTGAGAAAGATTACGTGCAAAAGAATCATTCAATGAAAAAAGGTATGAAAAAGGCCAAAACTTATAGAACATAGAAAAATCTCATTCATATATATATGTATATATACATATATATATGAATATATATAATTTTTTCTTCAAAAATAGAACTGATAGATACCGAACAAAAAATAAAAGTGAATATTTTCATAAATAATCTTTATTGCTGTAGGTGTTGTCTCTGAATCGGTGTACAGATTCAATCAGATCAAAATTCATTATAGCTAATATCAGAATTTGTAAAAACCAAAAAGAAAGAATAAAAATGTGAAGAAGAAATGATGTTTGATTAAAATAATACAACCCTAAACTATTTAAATGAAATAAAAATGAGAAATGTTAAAGAGGAATTGTCCATAATAGTTTTATTCATAAGTTTAAATAAGACTTGCGTAATTGTGGGAGCCACGATGGTTGAGTAAAGGCTGGGACTTTCCTGAGATCTCCCAAATTTCCCTCGAAACAACTTTTAAAATAGTGCCTCAAAATAAATTCTGGGGGGCGGCTAGGTGGCGCAGTGAATAGAGCGCCGGCCCTGGAATCAGAAGGACCTGAGTTCAGAGCCGGCCTCCAACACTTAATCCGCACAAACAAAAACCTAGCCGTGTAACCTTGGGCAAGTTACTTAACCCCGATTGCCCTAAAAAAGGGGCGGCTAGGTGGCGCAGTGAGTAAGAGCACCGGCCTCGGAGTTGGGATGACCCAAGATCAGATCCGGCCTCAGAAAATGAGCACCCAAGCATAAATCAAATGACTAGCCGTGTAACCTTGAGCAAGTTACTTAACCCCAATTGCTTAAAAAAAAAAAAATTCTGGAGTAGTAGAACAAATAAAAGGATGGAATGAAACCATTTTCCAGCCGAAGACAACTGAGGAGGTTGTTGGGAAATTCTGTTTCACTAGGATGACAGTGGAGCAGTCAGATTCAGGTCAAACCACAGCAAGCCAACAACAGGCTTGGGAGGCAACTGAATCCGTGGTGTGGCTTCTGGAGCTCTCAACCCACAGATGGTAGGATGCTCAGACAAATGGTCAGAAAGGGATGACGCTTTGCTGACATTGGGTCCAAGACTCTATTGCTTTTCCCATACATGGTTCAGATCACAATCCAGGGTGAGGAGGAGCACTAGCAGGAGCAGGGACACTGATAATAAATATCAGATATGTCTTAAAACAAAGACACTTTTGCCAAAGGTTTTCTCCACTGTACTGGAAGAGATAAACTGAAGTGTCCAGAACAAAGACTATTATTATGTGGATGATGATACACTTTAGGTGATCCAATTTGTAGATGACATTGTGCTGATTATATCAAGCACCTAGAAATTGCAGAGCCTCATGGAAGAGGCCTATAATCTCTCAAATGAATCTGGGCTGTCCAATCACACAGAAAAGACAAAGTAGATGAACAATGTCTATTGCCCAGATTTCAACATACAATGCATTCAAATGGAAACCACATAGGGCATGCCTAAATAAATGCATAACTCAAACAGACAATATAAATAGACAATATGCTGGACCCAAAGTTAAAAAGGAAAACTAACTGGATTATATTAGAGAAATTGCCTGTTTCCCATGCAAGCAAAGACAAATCTTTTCAATACTAATATTTTGTCAATATTTTTACATAGCAACACAATATTGAATAGCACTTTCTCCCAAAGAACTAATCACACAAAGAGCAATGGAGAGCTGTGAGGTAGGTACAAACATTGTTTGTACATTGTTCTAGAAGAGGACCATGACATCAGGAAGTGGTGCTATGACTTTCAAGTGAATTGAATGTAAGTGAAGGAGGGCCTCACTCTCCTTTGGAGTCATCTGGGTGCAGTGGCAAGACATAGATCAGAATGACTGGAGATGACCCCCCAGGTATGAACATATAATGCACAGAACATACAAAATACAACATCTAATCAATGAAGAGCTCTGAATAAATAGGAGTAAAATAAGTCATCAAAGAATTTGTGAGCTGATGAAACATGGTTAGACTGATACAATTGCATTCCCCAATTTTCATTGTCTTGCTTAAATAGCTCTGCTGAGGTAAACTTTTTTTTAATTTCTTTATTGTTTCTCTTCTCTACATTCCTTCCTCCTTATTAAGGCAATTTAGAAAATACCTTCATTTTACCAGCTTTTTAGAGGACAACGCATTCTCCCACTGATGTCATACAGGCTCTGTGTCTAAAATTATATAGAAGGTTGAACCCTGAAGGTCTCTAGGACTTTGACAGGAATGTGGATTCCCCCATCATTGTACTGCCCACTGAATGCATGGTAACTACACACTGTGACTGTCCCAATTGTAGCAACTATTTTTTCCTTCCCTTGGATCTAGCAGTAAACTTTGTTAGAGCTATCTCTATGAGGGAATGACACTTTTCATCTTAACTCCCCCAAACTACTTATAGTTATATAAAAGGAAGAGAAGTTGATTTCTTTCCATGTCAAATGAAACAGGTGACAAGTGGATTGTCCGAGTGTTTCAATGATACACTCACAATTTCAGGGAAAAGGAAGGAGGGTGTACAATATGTTGGGTAGATTCCATATGATGAATTTTTGTGAGAACATGGACAAGAGCTGCATGGGATGGACATGAATGCATAGTTTGCTAACTAAATCATTGGAGGGAATGCCCAAATTAAGGTGATCCAAAATCCTCTTGATTATTTAAGATGAAATCATTTCTCAAGAATGTCACATGACCCTTCAAATTCCTGTTAATATAGTAACAAGGCAACTCCTACCTTATAAATATGCTATGTTTCAAAAATTCATTTGTGCATGACTGGGTGTTGGTACTTTTTTTCTCAAGAAGCAAAACATGCTATAAATCATGCTGTTTCCCCTACTTGTCTATAAAAACAAGTACAACCTATAATATTGCCCCCCCAAAAAAACAGTTTATGAATGTTGTAATAAATGGTATAAATATTGTGCAATGAATTTTTCTTTTAAATGCTAGGAATTTAAAGTAAATTAAAGGAAGTTAAACACCAAAACACAACCAGTAGGATATTCCATGAAATTAGCATAGCTTTAAATTCTGTTCTACATAGCAGGATCCTGATTTCATTTTGTGGCAAGATATCTTTATCATATCTAAGATATGTCAGGCAGCAGAAGGACATTATGTGGCTCTAAATCTAAGGAGATGATCCTTTGGTTCCTAAATTTCCTGCCTCCATATGGGTAACTAGAAAGAGATGGGGGAGGATTCCCCATGACCATCCAAATAATCTGATATGTTTAATTGTGAGCAAGGGAGTAGAGAGAGAAGTTTTAAAACTGTTAAAATAGGTATTAGTTAGCTAAAAGAATGGATCCTGGTCTTCCTTATATAGAGTCCTTGTTTGTATATGTGATATGCACATGTATATTTGTGTGTTGGGGGTAGGGCTCTAGTATCTAGGAAATTCTTAGCAGGTGCCTGAGGAGGAAGGAGGTGCTAAGAGAATTCCTACAAGTTGGCATCATCAACAGGGAACAAGAGACCTGTATTCTGACATTTTCAGCTGTAACAACAGTAGGAAAGATAATCAGGGGCAAGCATTATAGCATTAGAGCTTGGGAGCTAGAAAGGACCTCAAATCCTTCATTTTATAAATGACAGACTAAGGCCCAGAAATGTTAAATTTTGTTTCTAAGAGCAAAGAGATATTACATAGCAGAGCCAAGATTTGATTTTAGATTCTCTGACACTGGGAAATGGGATTGTCTCTGGAAACATTAGTGGAAAAAAATGAGTTCTGAGCTATTGGTTTCACAGATATTTGAGAAACCTATGTGGACTGGGTATCTAAACAAGTGACCATATGGAGTCCACTTTTATTTTTAATTTGTTATAGATATAACACATTCCATGGAACATTACCAGGATTATTCAATTCAAGGGATATCTAAAAGAGGAATATTGGATTCTGTATTGAATAATTCACAGCATTGCAGGAGAAAGATCAACTATTGAAATCCACAGTAAAAGACATGCCTCAAATGGCAATGTGATACTTCAGTCTGGGTCACAACAGAACCTAGATGGGATGGCAAAAATGACAAGGCAGAAGGTAATAAAGTTTTCACTAACTGAAAAGATGAACTCTTCTCCCAAAGTGCCAGGAAGCTAAACTTTATAGCAATTGACATTTGCCAATTACTGTCAGATATTAAATCATTGATGGGCAGAGATCTTATTAAGAATGCCAGAGAGAATATTAATTTATTTGCATTCATATTTATTATAAGAAAAATACATTAAAATATATGTCTGTGTGGATTATCCAGAATGCACACAATATGCCCAAGATCTAAAAATAAAGGTAGTCCCACTGTGGAGCCCACAGTCCCAGGAAGGCATTACTCATGTCTCCATTTTAATTATTCCACTTTCCTACCTCTAAGTCATATTCTATAACTTAGTTGAAATCATAGTATTGACTAGTGTTCTGCTAACATTAATTATTTTGAAGAATGCCTCTTCCAAAGATTAGATGCCTAGGAAATTATTCCCATGATATCCTGCTCTTGATTTCCAATAAAACACCCCACCTATCATACAAGGCTTCTCAAATGTAGCACTTTATAATACAGTTTACCTTTTCCCAAAAATACATTTTCTCTCGCATTTTTCTGGGAGTAGTCACAAACATTCTAAACAACTCACAAAATAATTAATACAAAGAAAAATTAAAGAGTAATCTAAGAAAAGGAAAATAAATTTTGGATTGAATAATTATTTTAAGAACTCTACTTTTCTTGGGATGAGGGACGAGAAGCATATTCAAGTACTTTGCTTTATAAGACCAATAATTATTTGTTATTATTTTTAAAAGTTCCCACAAGAATATTTTAGGAGACAAACACATTGTGATTTGATCCCTTTTGGTAATTCCTATAATATGATACAGATCAGCAAATTTGGTCCATACATTTAGAGCTTGAGAGACCTTAGCAGCCATCTAGTCATACCCCCTCGTCTTACAGAAGAGGAAATTGAGACTGGGACAGCTAAATGACTTGCCCAGGGTCACAAAGATATTAAATGACAGAGGAAGGATTCAAACCTTTACAAATTCAGTGTAATTTCCATTATAAAATCTGCTTCTCTATATATCAATTTTCAAGAGAACTGAGAGGATGAGTAGTTAAACCCAAGTATTCCTAACTCCAAGACTGGCTCTCTCTCCACTAACACAAGCTATCTTTTTGCCATTAGCATACTTGATTTAAGGAAAACAACTTATAATAGTGATGAGAGTAAAACCTTGATAAAAATTTAAATACTGACTATAGAAATACAAATGAAAAGAATGTTAAAAAATATATCAGAATGCAGTTTAAGTGTAATAATCAAACTTGATAAAAGTGAATTAATAATGAAATAAACTTTCTTCCTCTCCATAGAGGAGTATTAGGTTGCAGGTCTAGAATACTGCATAAGCTACCAGATATAGCTTCTGTGATAGTTTTTTAAGGGGCAGTTAGGTGGCTCAGTGAGTAGAGTACCAGCCCTGTAGTCAGGAGGACCTGAGTTCAAATCTGGCCTCAGACACTTATCATTTGCTAGCCCTATGACCTTGAGCAAGTCATTTAACTCCCCCCCACACACACACACATATATATATAGTAACATTTGATTAAGATACTGCCTACATTCGTGTGGTCAATATATTATTTTTTCTAAACAGGTTTTTTTTTCCTTTCTCTATTTAAAAATCTTTGTTATAAAAGGTAACTCACTGGTGATAGAAAGGAGGGATGTATTATGTAATGGATGTGATGTTAAAACATAAGGCACCAACATAAAATTTAAATTAATTTTTTAAAATTCATCATGAATTATATTCTCTCCCTTTCCCAAGTAATTCCACTTATACTTTTTCAAAAATATCAATTTCCAATATATCCGTCTCTTAGATTTATTTATATTAAGAATGATATTATATTTATACTAGTTTAAAAGGTATCATAAAATAAATCACCACATAGATATCTGACCTGAGAAACCTAGTAGGTGATATTAATGAAGTGGAAACAGCACTTGATCTAAACATCATTATCAGAAACTAAACATGAAAAAAAATTACTTGATAAGTCAGTGTACCCTTAGGAAGCAGGTACACACAAGAAGCAAGACTTTCCAAATGTAATTTAAAGGTTTTTCCCCCAATTCTATCCAATTATTCCTCATTTTTCATCATTGAATTTACAAAATAGGAAAGGAACACAAATGATTCACCTCATTCATCATACATTTAATAAGTGCCTACTACATGCCTACAAAGCATTGTGCTGACACTGTATACTTATTTTCTTAGGAAAAAAGCAAAACAAGGCTGTTTTGCATACCACTCTTGGAAAAAGACACCACAATTACAAAAAAAAAAAAAAGAAACAAGGTTTTTCTATACATTATCCCTTTCTTTGCCATTTTAACTCACAGGTAATTTTTTTTCTTCATCTTATCCCCTACTATAAAAACAAAGAGCCGAGTGTTGGATTTGGAGTCAAGACCAGGTTAGACACTTAGCTGACCACATAATTATGGAAGCATTTCACCTAAGACTGTATTTCCTCATCTGTAAAACGTCAATAACCATACTAAAATGACTTAACTCACAAGATTCATATAAAAACGTGGTCCCCTCTTTTTATATTGATGATTTTAAATAAGGGAGTACAGCTCCCCCTGTCATCATAGTAACTCCAAGTCTAGAAATTCATTTAACCAAAGTTGATCAGCAACTCATCTTGGATAGTCTTAGAGTCAGAGTGGAGTAGTAGGTTCAGAGTCAGGAAAACCAGTTTCAAATTTCACCCAAAATCCTGAATATCACCAAAAAAAAAAGGATTTTTACCTTTTTGAACCTAATTTCCCTCATCTGTAAAAATTAGAAATAACCATACCTATAGGATTTACCTCACAGTGATGTTTTGAGTTTCAAAAGAACAACTAGTCAATCAACAAATATTTATTAAGCACAAACTATGTTCTTAGGCACTGTGCTACTGTAAAATACTTTAAAATATTAAAATATAATATAATGCAATTATTGATTATTATTTTAATGATAGGCATCATGGTATAATGGATGCCAACTTAGCTTTGAAAACAAGAATACTTTGGTTCAAGTCAAAACTCTGATACCTAATATGTGAACTGGGCAAAATTCTAGGCAATTCTCAAAGACTTTATATTGTAGAAAGATGCCAGCATGCACTTGTAGAGCATTTTCTCACCTAAGAGTTCTCTATACTAATAAAAATATATAGGTCAAATCCCTACATTTCATAATTTATAATATTATTTATAATAGCTAACATTTATATGTTAAGCATTTTCCAATTAATATTTCATTTGATCCTCACAACAACCCTGGGAGATAGGTGCTATTATTGTCCCCATTTTACAAATGAGGAAACTGAGGCAGAGAGAAATCAAGTGACTTGCCTAGAATCACACAGCAAGTCTGTATCTGAGGCATGACTTGAATTCGGGTTTTCCTGATTCCAGACCCAGCATTCAATCTACTTTGCCACCTGGCTGCCTGGTAATCAGGTAATTATTAGATGTTAGATAATTTCCTGGGGGCACTGCAATGTTAAAGTGACTTACCCTGGCTAACATATCTCAGAAGCAATGTTTGAACTCACTTCCCCTAAACTCCAAGGCTGGCCCTCAATCCAATATGCCATGATGCTTAGAATCATCATCATCATCATCTTCAACTGTTTGAGGGTAAGGAGATAGATACAAGGAATAAATTTAAATTAAATTGTCAAAATCAATTTTAAAAGCTACTTTCAATTCTTTGTTGTACTAGACAAAAAGCCAATGGAGATAACCAACTGCTTGCTACCTATAATTTCCATTTGATTAGATCCAATAGCACTTAGGACACACAGAATATTCATGTTTGTTTACATAATGTGAAACTGTTTCAATTGCTTTAACCTTTCAGCTGCAACCTTCATGCCTTACACTAAGTTGAGCTCTGCATAGGATTACCAACTGTCATTTCATTAGTGTGGCTGAAAAGGGCCAGAGGATTTATTCTGTAACCTGATATTGTGATGAGTTGACTGATGATGTGATAATGTCTGAACATGATTTTCTACCACTAGGGAATTTATCTTAATTAACACAGGCTTCTACAGAATTTTATTCCCTCTTCTCCTTGTCCTTTCAAATTGCATGGAAATTCAGTGACTGGTGGCCCTCAGTGACTTTAAGCATTCAATTATATTAAATTCAGCTCTCTGGGAAATATAGAATAGGGGAATGTGCTTAATAATTTTTAAAAGGAGTTAAGAATTCCATCCTCAATGAAATCTATTTACAACTTTTGTAGACAACTGTGGCAACCTTCCCAAATAAGTTATTTGAACTCTATTCTTCTGATTTACATTGCATGAATTAATGGATATGTTATATTTCCTGTCCCTCTCAATTGTTTTGGGGGTGAACTCATAAATCATGAAATTTTATCTGTGATAATTTGGAAGCAGGGGGTGAGATAATATGAAAATATATGATGGCAGATGAAGCTGAAACTATTCAAACATTCTCTCTACCACTACCAATCCCAGGTCTTTTGGGTTTAGCAGGGTTGACATTATAACAGCTTTTTTACAATAAGTAACTTATTTTAAAACTAGAGAGAAATATAATGGTCAATAAAGTCCACCCAGAGGGTCCATGTGGTTTCCTTTTCTTTGGTTTTAGGAAATGCATTTTAGGTGCAAAGTTATCATTTCAGTAACAGTCCTTTCAGTCAAATTCAACAAACATTTATTAAGTGTCCACTGTATGTTGGGCACTGTGCTAAGCACTAGGGATATAAGGAAAAGAATCTGATGGTTCTTGCCATCAAGGAACTCATAGCCTAATGGGGGAAAGATGCATAAAAAGATTCTAAAAATCAGCAGGCTAAAGAGAGCATGATGAAGTCCTGGGGTGCCAGGATGGGATACAATATGATCCAAGTATGAGCTACACAGTTGATTTCATCTTGTAGATTGATGATTTTCTGGAGTTCATGATATACACAATGATGTGGAAAATGATGAGGCGAATGAACCTGGCACCTTCTTTAAATAAATGGAGGATCTTGGAGGAATTCTCTGATAATCACCCTCCACTCTCTCCAATCCGAGGTAGGGAGGAGCCCCAAGGACAAGAAGTACCAAAGAGGTGTGAGTTTAGTAGTTGATTTCCTATTGCAAAATGATGCGTTTCTGGACACAAATGGGAAGTGATGAAATGAATGCCCTGAGCACCCTCCTTATATGGTGAAAATCTGGAAAGAACTCACTGATGTCCACCCTCCTCCCTCTACAATCAGACATATGGAAGGATTCCAGAGGCAAGCCCCTATTAGGAAAATCCCCAACATTTAGATAGGAGTTGAGCTTCCTGACTAATCATACATTTATTTATATTTCTACATACCTCTTGGCATATTTTTGATTGAGGAAAATTTTATCTTATAAGAAACTTTTTGGGAATTAAATAGTAGAGTATATAATGCTGTCTTTGGATAAACAGGAACCAGGAGGGGAGGGAGGGATGGAGCCAACTTTTTTCTCAGGACTTCCCTCTTTGCAGATTTTCTGCTCTCTGAAGCCGGTAGATCCATGTTGTTGCATGATATCACTCTTCTCATCACAATACAATTCTAATTTTGTCCCTCAGGAATGTGCTGGGAACATGCTTGGTTCAACTTTTGGATTTTTTTCTAATTTCCATCACAATTGTCCTAAGCCCCAGTTAGGGAAAATTCCACTCTATATACTTAGGTGATAGGCTCTCTCTGCCTTACTTAACAAACCAATCAATAAATATTTATATAGCACCTACTATGTGTCAGGTATTGTGTTAAGCATTAGAGACACAAAAAGAAACAAAGGACAGTTTTTGCTCTCAAGATCACAATTAAATTGAGCAAAAATATGGAAACAAATATATACAGAGCAGCTACATACAGGAAAAATAGAAAGGTATTAATAGAGAAAAGGCACTCCAATTAAAAGGACTTGAAATATGACTTCCTGTAGAAGATATGATTTTAGCTTAGACTTAAATGAAGCCAAGGAAGTCAGTAGGGAGAGATGAGGAGCAAGAGCATTTCAGGCACAGTGAACAATAAAGGAAAAAATCTAGAACAGAAAAATGGAATGTTTTATTCTTGTTCATGAAAGAGCCAGGAGGCCAGTGTCACTGGATCAAAGAGGATGTAGCGACGAATGAGGGGAAAGAATACTGAAAAAGTAGGATGGGGCTAAGTTACAAAGGGCTTTGAATGCCAAAGAGTACATTTTGAATTTAGAGCTTATTGAAAAAGAGGGTTATGTTATCAGCCCTGCACTTCAGCCAAATCACTCCCATGACTGAATGGAGTATGAACTGGAATAGGGAAAGATGTGAGGGATGCAGTCCCAACAGCAAACTATTGGAATAATCAAGGAATGGTGTAAGGGATATACGCACCAAAGTGGTAGCAGTGTCAGAGAAAAGAAGTGGGAGTATTTAAAAGATGCTATAAATATGAAATTGACAGCTTTGGTAACAGATTGGATATGGGGTAGAGGGAGACAATGAGAAGTCAAGGATGACTCCTAGGTTGTAAGCATAAGGGGCTTGGAGGAAGGTGTTGCCCTTAACAGTAATAGAGGAAGGGATTGGAGTGGGGAGGAATGGGTTCTATTTTGGACATGTTTAGTTTTGAATGTCTATGGGACACCCAGTTTAAGAAGTCTTCAACTGAAGGTTTGAAGTTGGAGCTCAGTAAAGAGAGGTTGAAGCAGCTTAGGCAGACTTGATAAATGATAGCATAGAGACAGGAATTAAATCCGAGTGAGTTGATGAGTTCACCAAGTGAAGCAGAATAGAGAGAAGAGAAAGGCCCACAACAGAACCCTGAGTGAAACCTGTGGTTAGAAAAAGTATAATCTGGAGGAGGATCCAGTAAAGGAGACAGAAAAATGGTTAGGTTGGAGGAGAACCAAGAGAAAGTAATATCTGGAAAATCTAAAGAGAAGAGACTATCAAAGAATAGAGGGTGATCAACAATGTCAAAGGCCATAAAGAATAAGGAGAATAACGACTGAAAAAATGCCATTGAATTTGGCAACAAAGAGAACATTGGTAACTTTGGAGAGAGCAGTTTTGGTGGAATTATGTTTGGCAGTTGCATAATAAGGGGTTAAGAAGAGACTAAGAAAGAAAGTCAAGTCACTTATTGTAGACAACCTTTTTGAGGAGTTTAGCTTCAAAGGGCAGAAGAAATAAAGGATGATAATTAACAAGGATGGAAGGATCTAGTAAGGATTTTTCCAGGATGGGGCAGACATTGGCATGTTTGTGGGAAGAACGAATTGAGCTAATAGGAAGAGATTTAAAATAAGTGAAAGACTAAGGATGACAGAGGGGGCAATCCACTGGAGAATACAAAATAGAATGAGATCACTTTGACAAGTAAAGGGGCAAGCCTTGGTAAAGAGTAAGGTTACTTCATGATATGAGGCAGGGATGAAGGAGGACAGAGTGGTAGAAAGCATCTTGGTCATAGGAGATGAGGAAAAAGGGAGGAGGAACTCATGATGAATGGACTCTTTTTTCTGTAAAATACGAGACATATGTATACATATATGTGTGTGTATGTACACATATATATATATGTATGTATATGTTCTTTCTCTATCTCTATTTCTCCATGTCTCTTTGATTGCCTGTCTCTAACCTCTAGCCTCTATGCCATTTAGGCAAAATTCAGTTTTCTGTAAACCTTTGGATAATTATACAGCAGATTATATTATAGATTCAAAGGATGGGCAGGTACCAAGAGTAGAAGATGGGTAAAGAGCCAGACTTTTCTTGGGATTTCTTTAAGTTTAAGCCCTCTCCTCTGTGATACATGTAGAACCAAGGATGCTCCTCAATATATATATATGTTCCTTTGGCTCCATTTTTGTTCCAATTTCTGGATTCCAGATACTTGAATTCTTGTCTTCCCTAATTCTGAGGTAGCTTCTTCCTTTTATATAAAATGCTTAGAGCATGACCCAATCTCTCACACAAAGATTTTGATGGATTCAAGCAGGTGTACAGGTCCTGTTCATATTTCATTCAGATTGTTTAGTCAATTAAAAAAAACACACCTAGTCCAAGTACTAGAATTAAATGTGTTGTTTTCATTCATATATATATACATATATATATATATATATATATATATATATATATTCAAAGGAAAAACAACTTGGTGTCAAGACCATGCAGATTTAAAGCCTTTTCAACATGTTAAGCTCTACAAAAGCTCAAGCTTGAGGATAGATCAAAGATGATAAAGTAGAGTGAGAATTCAAACTGAACTCTACCAACATTCCCTTCCAAAGAACTTTAAATTAATGCACTGACATTAGTTCTGGAGTGGCATACCCAATAAAAGTTTGGAGTGAGATATTTTTTCCAGTCCAAGACAACTTAAGAGGTCAGAAAGAGTAATCTGTGACACTGGGTTGGAAGCTGGACATAATACCAGCTATTGACCTTGAAGGGAGCAGTAACAGCAACAGCAACAGCAGTTACAAGGGCTCTCACTACCCAGAAATAGTAAAGGCATTGGACAACCAATCAGAAAGAGATTACAGGGAATCATTGTGCTGGCACTAGGGATAATACTGGGGCCTGATTAGTAATTCCACTGCACATTACCCAGTTCCAGACAGCAGTTCCATGATGGAGAGTAGTCCTAGCACTTTAAGTTCTAAGGTGCCTACTTGGATAAGTACTAGGGTACAGACCAGGAGAGCAAGAACCACACCACTCCCCAAATCCCATCACATCAGAAGCACTGAAAAATTACAGAAAGATCTACCTGTGAAAACAGGAGAGCAAAAAGTCTAAAGTTTGGGAAAATAACCCCTCCAAAATGTGTGCAGAACCCAACCCTAACACAAAGTTCAAAGTCAAGAAACAGGTTGGAAAAATGAACAAACAAACAAAAAAAAAAAACTTTAAAAAAATCTATGATGGTGACAGGGAAGCTCAAGACACATTAGAAGCAGATAATGATGTGAAAATATCTAAAAGCAAAGCATCAAAGAAAAATGCCAATTGGACACAAATCCAATAATAACTCCTAGAAGAGCTAAAAAAAAAATATGATAAATTTTTTTTTGATGATTTAAAAAATCAAATAAGGGTGGTAATGGAAAAATTGGAAAAAATAAATAAAATCAACGGAAGAAAAAATGTAAAAAGAAAATCAACATATTTAGTAAAAAAAAAAAATAAAGGCAGAAAAAGACTAAAGAAAATAACACCTTCGGGGAGGCTAGGTGGCACAGAGAGTAGAGAGTCGGCCCTGGAGTCACAAGGACCTGAGTTTGGATCCGGCCTCAGACACTTAATGCACACACAAACAAAAACCTAGCCATGTGACCTTGGGCAATTTACTTAACCCCAATTGCCCTCCAAAAAAGAAAAAAATAACACTTAAAAAAATATAATGTCCAAATGGTAGATGAGGTGCAAAATCTTAGTGAAGAAAATAATTTAAAAATTAGAATTGAGCAAATGGAAGTTAATGTCTCCATGAGATATCAAGAAGTAATGAAACAAAGTCAAAATAAAGAAAAAACAATTGAAGAAAACATGAAAAATCTCATTAAATGGAAGCAGGCAGCAGAATAGATTGGAATCCAAAATTAAAAAAAAAAACTTACTTGAAACAGAAATACACAGTTAAATAATGGGCTAGAGGAGAATATATTATACTTCAGCTAAAGTTAAAAAAAGGCAAGGGTAACAATTCTGATAACAGATGAAGCAAAATAAAAAATACCTAATTAAAAGAAATAAGTGGAGAAGCTACATTTTGATAAAAAGTACTATAAACAATGTAGTAACATAAATACTAAACATATGCAAAAATGGCAGACCATCCAAATTCATAAAGAAGTTTAATTAGTTATAGAAAGAAATATATTTTTAAAAAAGACAATGCTAGGGGGAAAAAAACCATATGGACCTCCATAAAACTAACCATAAAATAAGAAAAAAATAAGGAGATGAATAGGATTTGGGGAAAGTTACATATTGTAGATATCTGGAGTAAATTGAGTGGGAATAGAAAAGAATATACATTTTTCCTCAGTTATACATGGCACTTACACATACACACAAACACACCATGCATGAGGGCATAAAAAGCTCAAAAAACAAATGCAGGAAAAAACAGAATTATTTTAGGCACCCCTTTTAAGATCATAATGCAATAAAAATTATATTCAATAAAGGGCTTGAAAATTAAAAATTAATTGAAGACTAAATAATCTAATCCTAAAGAATGAGTGACTCAAAGAGGAAATCATAGAAACTAATTTCATTAAAAATAATGGCAACAGGGGTGGCTAGGGGCAGCAGTGAATAGAGTACTGGCCCTGGAGTCAGGAGGACCTAGGTTCGGATCTGGCCTCAGACACTAAGCACACACACAAAAAAAAAAAAACCTAGCTGTGTGACCTTGGGCAAGTCATTTAACCCCAATTTCCCTCCAAAAAGCAAAAAAAAAAAGTATAAAAAAATAATGGCAACAATTGTGCAGCAAACATTTTGTTTTGGGATATAAATAAACATTTAGGATGGAATCAAAGTTTTACTTAGAGGAAAATTTATATCTCCAAATGTTTACATTAATTAAAAAAAGAAAAATTAAAAAAACATTTTTACATGCAACCCAGAAATAATATATATAAGCACTGGGGTATAGAAATCCATCTTGTCCTGCTTGAAAGTTGGAGAGATGGGGAGGATATAAGAGAGAATAGACTGGGGAAATGATTAATTAGTATGCTTGCTACATTGGGGTGGAGGGTAGGGGAAAGATGGGGAGAAAATTTGTAAACCAAAATCTTGTGGAAATGAATGTTGAAAACTAAAAATAAATCAATAATACATGAAAAGGGAAAAAAAAGAAAAATAGCACATCAAAAATTGGGCATGCAACTAAAAAAAAAGAAAAAGAACAAATTAAAAATCCCCAATTAAATAGTAAGATAGAAATTTTAAAATCAAAACAGAGATCAATAAAATTGAAAATAAAAAACAAATTTAATAAAATATTGAATATTTTATCTTAGAAAGAAGAAAACCAAATTACTAGCAACAAAAATTGTAGCTATTACCAATAAATGTGAAATTAAAGCAATTATTAGAAAAAATTTGACCCAATTATATTGAAGTAAAACTGACAATCTAAGTGAAATGGATGAATGCTCATAAAAGCATAAATTGCCCAGATTAAAAGAAAAGGAAATAGAATGCTTAAGTAACTCTATCTTGGAAAAAGAAATTAAACAAGCCATAAATTAGCTCCCCAACAAAAAAAATTCCCAAGACCAGATGGATTTACAAGTGAACTCTACTAAGCATTTTTAATTATAATAATATAAAATATTTTTTAAAAATAGGTGGAGAGAAAGTTCTACCAAGTTCTTTCTATGACACATATGTTTTTTATTTTTTTACCTAAACCAGGGAGATCAGAGAGAGAGAGAGAGAGAGAGAGAGAGAGAGAGAACAAACTACAAAGCAATTCCCCTAATGAATATCAATGTAAAAATATTAAAATACTAACAAGGAAACTAGAGCAATAAATCATATACTGTGACCAGGTGAGGATTATATCAGTAACATAGGACTGATTAAATATTAGGAAAACCATAAGAATATTGATTTATTGACTATATTATTAACAAATACAACAAAATCAAATAATTATATCATTGAATGCAGAAAAAGCTTTTGATAAAACACAAAATTCGTTCCTATTAAAAGAAAACACACACTAGAAAACATAGTAATAAATGGAGCTTTCCTTAAAATAATAAGGGGGATAATCTAGAAGCCTTCTCAATAAGATCATGGGGTAAAGCAAGGATGTCAATATTAGTCAATATTGTCCCAAAAATATTAGTTGTAGCAATAAGACAAGAAAAACATTTAAGGAATAAAAACAATGAGGAAATAAAATTATCACTCCTTGCAGATAATATGATAGTATATTTAGAGAATACTAGAGAATCAACTTAAAATTATTAAAAAAAAGAAAAAGAAAAAGCAACTTTAGCAAAGTTGCAGGATACAAAATAAAGCCACATAAATCATCAGCATTTCCATATGTTATCAACACAATCCAGCAAAAAAAGATGGAAAGAGAAATTCCATTTAAAATAATTATTGCTTTTGTTCAGTCATTTCAGTCATGCCTGATGCTTATGACCCCTTTTGGAGTTTTCTTTGCAAAGATACTAGAGTGGTTTGCCTTTCCTTCCTTCATTTTACAAATGAGGAAACTGAGGCAAACAGGATTAAGTGACTTGCTCAGGGCCACACAGCTACCATGTGTCTGAGGCTAGATCTAAACAAATAAATTTGAGCCTCACTGACTCCAGACTTGGCATTTTATTACAACACCCAGAAAATAACTGTCAACAATATAAACTGTCAACAATATAAACAATATAACTGTCCCACAAAATAACTGTCAACAATATAAAATGATTAGTAGTCTACCTACAAAAACACCTACAAAGACAAAATTATGAAATACTTTTCACAGAAAGACAGATTAAACAATTGAAGGAAAACTAGTTGCCCATGGGTAGGCCGAGATAATGTAACAAAAATGACAATTCTACCTAAATTAATTTATTTATTCAGTACCATCCCAATCAAACTACCAAAAAATTTTTATAGATCTAGAAAAAGTAATAACAAAATTTATCTGGCAAAACAAAAGATCAACAGTATCAAAGGAATTAATACTTAAAAAATTAAGGCAGACTAATAATACCATATTTCAAACAATATTACAAAACAATAATCAGAAAATCTGGTATTTGCTAAGAACTAGAGGAGTGGATCAGTGGAATAGATTAGGTACACAATGTATAGAAGTAAATTACTTTAGCGATTTCATTTTTGATAAATCTAAAAATACAAGATTTGGGGTAAGAATTCACTGTTTAAAAAAAAAAAAACATTGCTTGGAAACCTAGAAAGCATTCTGACAGAAATTAGTCATAGATCAAGATATTTCCTTATATGGCAAAATAGGTCACAATGGGTATTGGATTCAGATATAAAAGATAATACCATGAGTAAATTAAGGGAGCATGGAAAAATTTATCTGTCAGATCTATAAATAAAGGAAGAGTTTATGATCAAACAATAGATTGAAAGGATCACAATAAGTAAATGGATAATTTTGATTATATGAAATTTGAAAGCATTTGCACAAACAAAATCAATGCAACCAAAATTGGAAGGAAACCAGGAAACTGGGGGAACGAAGGGAGGGTGGCGGTGTAGGAGATAATGTGTCTGCACTCTGAGGGCTAGCCCATATAGGTAAAAAGAAACTTTGATCACTAGTAGATTGGACACTTAGTGAGAAATGTTTTGGCCATGGCATTGCATAAATCTAATTCTCAGGTAAAAATGCCTAGAAATCATGAGTTTTTATAGCAGGGTGCAAATAAATTTAGGGGATCACGTAATGTGTAAAATACAAAAAGACAGATGAAACTGCCACTGTCCCAATATCCATTTTATCTCCTCTACCCCAAATCCTTTGAGTTTAGTATGATAGTCATGAAAAGCTACATCAAAGCTACAGCTCAAACACAAATTCTTTTTTTTTAAACAAATGCTTTATTAACTTCTGTTTTACATCATTCATTTCTGCCAGATTTTGAGTTACAATCATTTTCCTCCCGTTATTCCCCTACCCAACCTCCCAGAATAGCAGTCCCACAAGATATCGCTTCCTTCAAACTGCTCTCTCCCATACCTTCTCCCATACCCCCTTAGACTTTTCCATTAGAGGAAAGTGAATCTTTGTGTCCCAATGCCTGCACATCTTATCTCCCAATTATAAGCAAAAGAGTATTAATAATAGTATTTATATATATTTGAAACATTTAATGTTAAGACCTCGAATTTCAGATCCATTTCCTTCCTCCTTGTCACCCATTCCCTCTGGGGAGATAAGTAATTCAGTATATGTTGTACATGTCTAGCTATGCAAAACATTATCATAGTAGATATATTGTACAAGGCTGCTTATAATTCCCTCCCACTCATCCCACCCCCCACCTGGTCCATTCCCTACATGATCCTGTCCCTCTTCTATAGTGGATACTTCCAACCTCCCCTCCCCCCAAGGATGCCCTCCCATCCATCATCCCTCCTCTCATCCCCCTTCCCCCTATCCTGCTGCAGGTTGAGATATCCCATTTAGTATGTATGTCATTTTCTCCCTGAACCAAATTCAATGTGAATGTGGTTTTGCCTTTTTAGCCTTCCTATTCTCCCCCTCCTTTGCAACCACTTCCCCTTGCTTCTTCTACATGAGATAGTTTACCCTACCCTGTCTCTCCCCATCTCCTCTTGCCACTTTCCTCTCTCACCTCATAATTTCATCCCTTGAGTATTCTCCCTTCCCAACAAATTCAACCTATGCCCTCTATCCATATATAACTGTAACCATATACACACACATTCACATATGTATTCATATGACCACACACCTTCTTCCATTATTTTCATAGTGAGAAAGATATCATCAGTCACAGTTATTGCTTTTCCATATAGGAATGTAAATAGTTCAACTTTGATAAGTTCCTTTTGATTTCTTTTCCCTGATTACCTTCTCAGGCATCTCTTGCTTCTTGTGTCTGGATGTCAAATTTTCTATTCAATTCTGGTTTTTTCCTCAAGAATGCTTGAAAGTCCTCTATTCCACTGAATGACCATATTTTCCCCTGAAACAAAATACTCAGTTTTGCTGGGTAGGTGACCCTTGGGTTCATTCCCAGTTCTTTTGCCCTCTGGAATATCATATTCCATGCCCTTTGATCCCTCAGTGTAGAAGCTGCCAGGTCCTGGGCTATTCTGATTGTGTTTCCACAATATTGAAATTGTTTCTTCCTGGCTGCTTGTAGTATTTTCTTCTTGATCTGGGGATTCTGGAACCTGGCTATAATATTCCTGGGAGTTTTCTTTTTGGGATCTTTTTCAGGAGGTGATCTGTGGATTCTTTTAACCTCTATTTTGCCCTCTGCATCTAAAACATCAGGGCAGTTTTCCTTGAGAATTTCTTGAAGGGTGATTTCTAGGTTCTTTCTTTGATCATGGCTTTCAGGTAGTCCAATAATTTTTAAATTGTCTCTCCTGGATCTATTTTCCAGGTCAGTGGTTTTTCCCATGAGATATTTCACATTGCCTTCTAATCTTTCATTTGTTTGGATCTGCTTAACAGCATCTTGATTTCTCATAAAGTCACTAGCTTCCATTTGCTCCAGTCTACCTCTGAAGGAATGAATCTCCTCAGTGAACTTTTGAGATTCTTTTTCCATCTGGCAAATTCGACTTTTTAAGGCATTCTTCTCCTCATTGCCCTTTTGGGCCTCATTTGCCATTTGAGTCAGTCTATTTCTTAAGGTGTTGTTTTCCTCAGTCAGGCTGTTGACCCTCATTTCATACTTTTCCTGCATCCTTCTCATTTCTCTTTCCAATTTTTCCTCCACTTCTCTTATTTGATTTTTAAAGTCCTTCTTAAGGTCCTCTATGACCTGCAACCCACTCATGTTTTCCCCTGGGGCTTTTGGAGAAGGACTTCTGACCTCACAGTCCTTTTCCCACTCTATGCCCCCAAAATAGGAGTCTAGGCTTGCATTTTTCTGTTTCCTTTGCCTTGGCATGTTGCCACTTGATTACCTGACTTTTGGGCTTGTTGCCACACTATGGCTTTAAGGCCAGATAGATGAATTTTCGTCCCGAATGTGTGGGGGGCAACTTCCGTTTCTGGCAAGCTGTAAACCCACCCACAACTTCCACCCTAGATCACAATCCAGATCCAGGGAGGTTAAAGCAAGAGTGATTACCCCCCCAATACTGATCGCTGGATCTCTCTACAATTAATTGCAGGCCAGGAGCTGGAGCTGCCTCTGAAAACTACAAAATGGCATGTCTCCTCAGAGCCTTCTAGCCCCCAGGGGAGGGAGTCCACGCATTCCCCCAAATACAAGCCCCAAAGTCCATAGGACACTAACCTCTTACTTTGTCCTAGGCATGTCTATGTTGATAATTCTGGAGTCGCCAAGGCTCCTGGTGTTCTGGGGTTCCTCCAGCCAACTGCTGACCCTGCTGCCCTGGGGCTAAAACCTCAGCTCACGCGGACCTGGGATCCGCTCGGCTCCACTTCCTGTGCTCTGCCGGCTCCCAGACCGCTGTGCTGGTCCTTCCTGTAGGGCTGCTGGGCTGTCCTCAGCGGGAGGTTAGCTTCTCTGTGTCGTTCTGTGGGTACTGGGGCTCCAGAAGTTGTTCAGAGTCCCCTTTTACATAGTTTGGGGGGAATCTGGGGGCAGAGTGGCTTGGATGAGCCGTTTCTACTCTGCCATCTTGGCTCCGCCCCCCCAAACACAAATTCTTTTACCATGAATTTGGTATTCTTTCAAGTGTCTCCTCATTGTTGTTAACCTCTTCATTAGTTACTTATAGTTAGCATGGAAAACATACATAAAATAGGCTTAGACTATGTAAGCACCCAATGGATATGGCATATAAATGGATATGGCATATAAATAGAAAGTGTCCCTAAGTTTTTCATGTAAAAGAGAAAAGATCAGAAGGAAGTAGAATCTTAACCGTAAAAGCAAAAATAGGTGGCCATAAAGATAAAACAGACAATTTTGATTACATAAAATAAAAATGATTTTAATTTAATAATTTAATTTAATAAAACTATTATGATTATAATAAAAAAGATTATTGGGTATGTATGTATCATATATCTGAAAAACATCTTACATTCATGATAAATAGGGAATCAATACAACTACACAAGATCAAGTATAACTTTCTCCTCTAGTTTATGTATGTGCACATATTTTCACTACTTATTTATATGTAAAATTTTGTGCAATTATCAACAACTTAAGTCAAATCACTAATAATAAAAAAAGCAAATTTAAACAAATCTTAGGTTTTACTTCACAATGATAAAAGAGATAAGAATGATTATGTAATGCTGTTGGGGTTATGGGCACACTAATAAATTTTTCAGAGCTATGAATTGGTCCAACTATCAAGAAAAAAAGTTAGAATTATACATGAAAAGATGTAAATGTTCCTACCATTTGCTCTAGCAAGCCTACTTCTAAAGTGTCAAAAGGAGAAAGAAACATTTGCAATATACTTTCCAAAAATCATAGCAGCACTTTTTGTGGTAGCTAAAAAAGAAATCCTAGAAACTGTCCCTTAATTGTAGGATAGGTAAATAAATTGCAACTATAATAGAATACTAATTGTACTAGTAAGAATGATGAATGTAACAATAATAAAAAAATATGAGAAAGCCTAGAAAAGCAAACAGAACCAAGAGAATAATGGATAAAATGATTGCAAAGTTTTAAAGGAAAATTACACTAAAGGCCAACTAAACTCATCAGTACCTTTCAAGTCACAAATTTTAATATCTTATTTTACCTTCATTAAAATTGGCCTCTTTATCATAAAGAAATGCTAATATGACAAAGAACTCTATATTCTTTACATAGTTCTTTGAAATGGGAGTTGACATAATCATAAAATTAGAAGAAGGAATAATAAAGTTTCTTCCAGTAAGTGAAATTAACAGAGAATTGATATTTTATTTTAGCAAGAAAAAAAAAAGAAGTATATATACACATCAGCAAAAACACAAAACAAATTATTTCAGCAGCCCAGGAAATGGGTGTCATCTTAGCACCAAGGTCATGAGAAGCAAATGAAACAAAATGGGGGAAAAAATGCCCTTAACTTTTATTTCTAGACAACTTTCCTTTAAATCATTCTCCAGCATCTCTTCCCTTAAGCAAATGTTCTCTATTACCATGGCAACCATATATATTGAATGACAACAGTTGCTATGAAAAACATTGCTTTCAAAGTGACATCAAAGGTTTTCAGATTAACCCTGCTTAGTACAAACCAGGACATTTGGTTGCATAGCAATCAAATTACTTATTGAGGGTGGAATCAAATGCCAGGTTGATAAAATTCAAGCTGTACAGGAAAATATGCAAGAATGGCATGAGATCAGAAAAAAAATGTATATTCTCTAGCAATAAATCTACCCCCAGTCTAATGGACTCATATTCTTACAAGGGAGAAAAACAAGATGAACACAAAATCATGAACCCATTTTACAGAGGAAGAGAAGATACCCAGGTACTACATTCAGTATGAAATCTACCTTCAATAATCAGCTCACCAATTGGGGCTAAAAAAAAGGATAGCAATCCTTCACAATTATATAGCCCTTTATAGTTATAAAGCATATATGCATTTGTGTGTATATGTGCTTTTTGGAACCTTCTTATGACATAGTATGTCCATAGCAAAGGTTAAGTGAAACAACTTGTCCAAAGTCATAGAGGAAGTTAGCAAAAAATGCAAAACTAGAATCCAAGTCTCTCAACTTGTAGTCCTATATTCTCTCCCAGGAAAGACATGCCTAGAAACAAAACACTAGAAATGACTTTATGAAATCATTTAGTCTAACCCCTTCGTTTTATACATGAGAAAAACTGGGAGCCAAAAGTATCAAGTGACTGATCCATAATAACAGCCCCTGACTGAATAGGAACTAGAACCCAGGCCTCTCATTCCAAATTCCAAATGTTTTCCCCAAGAGAAGGCATACTCCCTTCTCATACAACTAGGGAGAAAGGGGGCATCCTCATATTCTTCTTCCACTATGTCCATTCACAATTTCTCCTTACTTACCTAGGAATTACATAATCATAGAATAATAAGCTAGTGGCATAAACAATATATGTGCTCCTACACGTGCTATTTTTAAACGGTTCCATCAAGTTATGTTAGATAATAGAGCATTTCACAAATTAAAAGGCTTTAATAGACTCATTTCAGACTCAGTGGAAAGCACAATGATGAATGGCTGTTTCTGTGGAGGACATTATTCTGGATAGTGCTTATTAAACATAATATTAAAAAAGCAAAGGTATCTATTGAAAGAATTGAGGGAAGTTTTCTTGGCCTTAAAGGACATCAACGAATCAAGGTTTGCGGCTAAATTTCCTACAAAACACAAACTCCTTTCAAGTGTCCCTGAGTCTGTTCTAAAAAAATAACCAACAAAAAAGGCATGGGGGAAAAAAGAACAAAGGTTCACAGGAAGCCAGAATAAATAGCAGAGACATTTCATAGGGAAAAAAGCACATTACCTCCACTGAGCTTTCAGCAATCAACCTTTTAAGGAAAATGCTATACTTCCATTTGTCATGGCAAATGCATTTCTAACAATGTCTATGCTCACCATGCAAAACGCTAGTGTAATCGAGACTCAGCTTGATCCTAATTCAACTTTTGCTTTCTTTACAAGCTCTGAACACCCACTGGGAAGGGTTAGAGAAGGGAACACACAACTTTTCCCAAGCCCTAAACAAACCTAAGTTTTCTTTCACACTTGTGTGGAGCAATCTAGAATGCCCAAGTATAGGAAATCATTTGAATGTCACATAAATCTGTCATCTTTCTCAAGGCCTGTTTGATGACCCACATTCTCCAACAGCAGACAGAACAGTCAATTTTCTCTTCCATAAAGTAAAATGTATCATGGCTCAAGACCAATGGAGCTAATGTGTAAAAAAGATAATAATAATAACAGCTAGAATTTCTATAGCATTTTAAGGTTTTCAAAGTACTTTTTACAAATATTATCCTTTTGGATCCTCACATTATCCCTGGGAGGTAGGTGCTATGATGTTCCTTGTTTTACAGATTAAGAAACTAAGGTTGATAGTAGATAATTCTAGACCTGGATCAAATAGACAGTAACAATCTAAGGCTAGATTTTAGGTCCAGTGATCTATCCATTGTGTCAACTAAGATATCTCTTAAAAAATATTACCTTGACATTTTACCTCCATTTAAAAAGCAGTCGCATCTTCCATGATGCCTCTGGTTTGTTTTCCTTGATGATGTGGCCCTGCTCCAGCCTTGAAACTAGCTAAATTCCCCTATCCTTTAACTAGTGATGGGACTCCAGTCCCACTTAATCTATGAGGCTATTCTGAGTCATAGAAATCTCCCCTCTTGACTCAAAGTTCATTGGATCACAATTTTAGAGTTGGAAGAGTCCTTCTGAAATATAACCAAGTCTATCCACTTCATCCTTCACAAGAGGAAACTGAGGCCCAGGGAGATTAAATGATTCAACCAAGGTCATATTAATGAGCAGGAGAGCCAGGATTTTAACCCAGGTCTTCTGCTTTTAAATCTAACCTACTTTGTCCCATAACACACTTATCACTTCATAGAATCTTTGGAGAAGATCATCTTTAGACATTATTTAACCTAACCTATGCCTGATGCATGAGTTTTCTCTACAATATCCTTAATAAATTATCAAGCTTCCACTTGAAGACATCAAGTGACAGGAAACTCATTGAATCCTCTAATTACTCCATATTTATTAGTTAGCTATATTTAAAAGGCCTTGATGGCAAAGACTATTTCATACTTTTTTTCCCAGCACAATGATAAGCATACAGGAGAGAGTAAACATTCATTGATTGAATGACTATCTATTCTAGGTATAAGATTGAGATATTATTTAGGATCACAAATTGGTTTATTATTCAAATACCAATGTAACAACATTGAAAGTCATCAGAACTCTGACTGATGCAATGACCAATCTTTACTGTTTAGAAGTGAAGGCCCTTTTGGCAGAGAGGTGGTATAGGACGAAGAATATATTATCAAACATAGGCTTATGAGTTTAATTTGTTTTGCTTAACTGTCTTTTCTTCCCCCTACTATGGGATATGAGTGTGGAAGATTCAGTGGGAAATAAACGAGACTGAAAAAAGGATCAATAAAACCCATTAAAATAGAGAAATATGTATGATGTATACTTTATGAATGGCTCATTCCTGTTAAGTAACAGAATTAGTAATTGACCCAATTCTTGAGGGTACCATTTAACACGCCAATTCATAGTCCATGAAATATGATCTCACAAAGAAGTGAAAAAAGTTGGGGATGAAGTGGTAGGAAAAAACTCCAACATAAAACAAACTTGTCTAAACTCTGACTAAATCACTTACCGGGGGAAAAAAATATGAATAATGCACATGTAAAATCTGGAAAAAAAATTCCTTATGCTTTCAGTTCTTTTTTGGATGAACTTGAAGGGAAAAATAAATAATAGAAAAATATTTTTACCATATCAGTTCTTCTGTGAATAAATTTGAAAAGGAAAATAAATAACAGAAAAAATTCATTTTTATTGAATGGGAAAGAAAATAATTCAAGTCCTATTGTAGAAACATTTTGAATTAAAGCACTTTTCTGAATCCTCAGATGAGCTATATGGTCATTAATGAGTATCTGAGTACTCTGAGAAGGAAGATGGATGGACCACTCCTACTTAATAGTAATATAGTCTTATTTCAAGGACATCTTGAGGTGATTGTGACATGCAGCGATCCCTCAGAGGTGGTAGAAAAAGTCCTAGCCAAGGTCTTTTAAAATAGTCACACAAGTTTCTTTCCTGCCTTGATGGTCATGCTGGACTCTAAAAATCTGAGATGAAATAGAGATACAGTCTTTCCTGGGACTGAGAAGCTTTAGACCCCTTAAAAGCCTTGGAATGGAAAATTCCAACAGTGCACTCATGATTTTCATAAGGGGCTTTTTGGCTGCTTTATCTCCCAAGACGAGATTGAGTAAGGCCTAACAAAAGAAATGAAGCTGGAAGAAATAAAAGTCATGAGATGTCATTTGTAGGAGCTTCAAGAGTCAGAGATAAATGGCACTATTGGCATGTTCCTTCTATAGTTGTGTTTATGTAGTAAAAATGAAAAAAAGAAGCAAAAGTCACAATGTTACACTGAAGATAAACTGGTCAAACATATGGATCATGGCAGAAAGTAATTCTGTTTGCATGTCATACTTTTAGCTAATGAGGTTCAAGCAATATATATTCTAGAAAGCATCAATGGTAATTAACTGAAAGGAGGACCTCACTTTACAGTCTTGATTCCCACTACCCAGGAGAAGAATGGAGCTAAGCTGGGCCTAGTAGGCAAATTTTTCAGCTCAATGGCGATAAGAGAAAAGAATTAAGGAAAAATCCATTATCAATCAAATCTTTACTACCTAGCTTGTGGAATTGGAAAGGACCAGAGAAGTCCCTTTTATATCCCAAGGACTTATCAGTACTTGGCACAAAGCAGGAGCTTAATAAATGTTGGTTGATTGGATTAGGACTGCATGCTCTCCTTGAAGATCTCCAGTAATGGGAAACTCACTATCTCCTAAACTAGCCTGTTCTATTTTGTTTAATAGCTTTAATTCTGAGGAGGTTGAGCTCCCTCTCCTCTCAACATTAAGCCAAATTTGGTACTGTACAGTTTCCACCAAATGCTCTTAGTTCAGTCTTCTAGGACCAAACAAAAGAAACCTAATCCCTCTTCTATGTGACAGCTCTTAAATACTTGAAGACTCTATCATGTCTCTCATAGGCCTTATCTTTCTCAAGCTAAAGAATCTAATTTCCTACAATCATTCTTGGACATGATCTTAAGTCGTTTCTTCTCTCACTGTGGTTCTGGTATAGAAGAGATCCTTGTTCAAATACAGTTTTTACTAAATAGTCTATAATTCTCTTAATTGCCCTCCTCTGTACTCTCTTCAGTTTGTCAATGTCAACCCTAAAAATGTGTCACTTAGAACTGAGCCCAATCCTCCAGATGTGGTCTGATCAGCAGGAGATCAGGAAGTCTACCACTCAAAGTCAGTATAACTCTCTATTTATGCAATATAATGTGTATGTCACTATGCTTTGAGTCAGAATATGACAAAAATGTCTGCACAGAATCTATTCAGGGAGACAACATAAACATGCAAAAAAGCACTAAATTCAAACAAAGATTCTACAACAAAATATAAATAATGGTTCAGTGGGTAACAGAAGAGATTCTGTAAAGGAGTAGATGATGATAAAATGTGAGAAATAACAATAATACATACACACACAAAAGGAAAAGAGTTTAGTATAATAAAGAGCCATTGCATGGCAGTCTGTGATTGAATGCAAATTGAATGGTAAAGACTTGCATGGTTCAGATGAAGGGAAAGAGTCTTATGAGTTAGAATGAGATGTCAGGCTATATTAATAGAGGAAGAGTGTCCAGAAAAAGGTAGATGTCAATCCCACTGTACTCTGCCCAGATCAAAGCACATCTCTGTTGCTGTTTTCAGTTGTGGGTACCACATTTTAAAGAAGATATCGATAAGCCAGAGGGCAACCAGAATGATGAAGTACCTTAAGATAATGTCAAATTAGGGTGACTTGAAGAAATTGAACCTGTTTAGCCTGAAGAAGGGGGGCAATGCAAGAAGTCTCTTCAAATATTTGAAGGGCTATATAAAAGAGAGAACAGAATTACTACACTTGATCCAAGAGTACAGAACTAAGAATGGGTATAAGTTAAAAGGTGGCAAATTTAAGTAGAATGGAAGGGAAAAAATTCTAACAAAATGTTATCAAAAACTGGAAGGGATTGGGGCAGCTAGGTGTCACAGTGAATAGAGCACAGGCCCTGGAGTCAGGAAGACCTGAGTTCAAATCTGGCCTCAGACACAAAACAAAAACTAGCCATGTGACCTTGGGCAAGTCACTTAACCACAATAGCCCTACCCTCCCTCCTCCAAAAGACAAAAAAAAAATTGGAAGGGATTACATTGGTAAACTATGCCACTTGACCCTCAGCATATGTCTTTGAGCAAAGGATCCCTTGTCCTATATCTTTGAATCAATTGAAAATATTTATTAAGTAAACATTATATGTCAGACACCACAATAGATATTGGAGATACCAATGCAAAGTTTCAATGAATTAACATTCTTTATGATATAAAGGGGATACTTTTCAGTTATGGATGCTAATATAAAACCACTGAGTTCCCTTTTATTTCTGAGATTATGGAAGGAGAGGAATTCAAGCAAAATCTTTGAAGGATGGGTAGGTTTTGGACAGATGGGATACCAAGGGAATGAGCATTCTAGGAGGGGAAAGGGCATAAAAAGGCATCAGTTTAAAGCCAGTGGCCCAAAATTCCAGCATGTTTGTAGCAATCAGCAGATCAGTTTTGCTGGAAAGAAGTCATTTTGAGAAGGTGAGATAATAAAAGTTTAAGAACAGAAAGTTGGAAGAACTTAAATTCAATTAATTTTAGTCCATAGTAAATTGAGAAATTGTAAAAATTCCGAACAAAATAGGAAGATCAAAAGAGTATTTTAGGAAGGCTTGTTTGGATGCAGTATCCAATATGAAGCCAAAAGAGGAGAAACTAGCAACAGGAAGTCGGTTAGGTTATTAAAAATAAGCAAATGTGATAAGAACGTGAAATAAAGGGTGACAGTGGGAATAGAAAATGAGAGATGAAAGTGAACTTGTAGAACTAAAATCATTGGAACTTTAAAACTAATCGACTATAGAGAACATTTGCAAGACACATTATGGCCCAAATCAGTGACCAATAAATCTGTCAAGACTTCTGGTTATCCACATATGAGGTATAGGGCAAAACAAATCCCTGATATAGAGGAATTAGATAGCATTTAAAATGTATCTATTTCACTAAGCAATATTAAATAGTCTATCTATCATATTAGATTTCGTACCTGAGCCTTTTTGTTAGAAAGCATATACTCCATATGAATGTGTCATCTATAGTAACAATTTTGCTTCCTTTTTAAATGTTTAATAGCACATCAGCACTTACATGTGCTTATCTAATATGTATAAATATGCTATATCTATCTGTTCACATATACAGATATAGATAGATATATAGAGAAAGAAGGAGAGAGGGAGGGAAAAGAAAAGAAGGAGAGGAGAAGGGGAGAGAGAGAGGAGAGAAAAGAGAGAGAGAGAACTTCTCATTTGTCTATTCCATTCCATTCTTTGCAAGAGGTCCCAGTGAAATATCCACTTGCAAGTCTACCGAAGTAGAGTCCTACAGCTCAAGTTTATGACAGATTTATGAGAATAGCCACAGGTGGAACCCACCTCCCTTTTACCCCCTCAAGCAATTTGAATGCTCAAAGTCTGTCTCTTATATACAACTATAATGGTCCTGACCTATTAAAGCAGGGCAAAACTATTACCTACTCTTGTTTGTTACTTTTTTTCCCAGTAGTAGAAAGAGATTTATAATGATCCATTCAGGCTTCCCTTCCTGGCCTATCTCTGAACTACCCAAACACATTGGTAAGACATGTGGTGGGTGGAGAGAAATCAGACATGACGACAGAATGTTTGGATTCACTGGTCCAATATTAAGACTGAATTCAGAAACAAACACACCTGGTCTGTGCTATGCTCCAATGAACTGAACTAACCAGCCATTGATAATAAGCTATAATTATGTTTTCATGGAAAGACAATATGATGACATGGGGTACAGAGAAAAGAACAATGGTTACCAGTCAGGAGACTAGGTAGAGAGAACTAAAATGTCATAGTGATTATAATAATGATAAGAATAGCTAAAATTCATATAGTTCTTAGTAAGTTCCAAGGACTGTATTAAGAGCTTGACAGTCATTATCTCATTTGATCCTCACAACAACCCAGGAGGTAGATGGTATTATTATTATCCCCATTTTACAGCCAAGGAAACTGAGGCAAAGAGAGGTTAAGTGATTAAGACATACAATTAATCCCCTTATTCCTTTTAGTTCTCTTTCTTGTCACCAATAAATTTAAAGCCTTTAAGAATATCTCCTCATAATTTGTACCAAGATTCCATGGCTAAATCCTGTAATGTTAATATTGTAGGTCACTGTGGCCAATACCCTCATTTTTTTCAGATAAAGAAATGGAAGTGTAAAGACCTCAAATGTTTGATCCAATATCACCTAGCTATGTAACCCCCATTTTACTTGAGTCCAGATGTAAACTCCTATCTCCCTGACTCCATGATGGGCACTTTATCTGATGCATTACTCAATACTATCTACTTTGAAACTTCAGGTAAACGACGTCAACTCTCTGGGATGAGAGGTTGGGACATAACATCTCTAGGATCCCTTTCTAATTCTAAAATCCAACATTTCGATGATATAAGTAGAAGCTAAGTACTCTTCCAACATTCACTGACTACAACAAAAACCGTATAAGTAAGCTTCCTTACAGCAGAGACAAGAGAAGGACGTTATTTTTTGTATAAAAATTATAAATTCATCCCTAGATCTTTGTTACTGCTGTGCATTCATGGAGTCATGGAAAAGGCTTGGGGATAAGGAGTCCTTCTTTGAAATAATATTTACTTCTAGTTCATTCCTTTATCTGTGAGTGATCAGGATTTCTCTACCTTTCATTATGGGCATTGAGCAACTTGATGGTATAGAACTACAATTGCTTGAACTCACCTGATTCCAAAAACTAACAGAAAAAGTAACTCTCAAGGCTTTTTTCTGACTTTCTTTGTTCCTTATACAGGTCATTTGCCCTTTCTGAACTAATAAAGATATGCTATTAATGAGGGAAAGTGAAAAATTCCCAAGAGATACCTCAAAATGAGAAAAAGCATCCCTCAAATGATGGCCTCTGGTTGAAGGAAGACTACATTAAGCCATGATCGTCACTTGGAAAGGGAAGCTAGGTAGCACATTAGATAGAGTGCCAGGCCTGAAGTGAGGAAAATCTTTTCTTCTTGAGTTCAAATCTAATCTCAGACACTTTCTAGCTGTGTGACCCTGGATAAATCACTTAAACCTGTTTGCCTCTATTTCCTCATCTGTAAAATGAGCTGGAGAAGGAAACCATTCCAAGTATCTTTTACAATAGCACTCCAAATGGGATGACAAAGGGTCATTAGGCATGATGAATGAAGAACCAACAATAGAAAGTTAATTTTAAATTCATATCTTAATAGAGCACCATATTTTTAACCAGAGGACTATGGTTTGAATCAGACCAATGCCTCTTACTTACTATGTGACCTTAGGCTATAATTGAACCTCCAGTCTTACTGATGTAACTAATGTGTTGGACTAAATCAGGTATATTTAACTTTTCTTCATGGGTTATGTACTCATTTGGCATTCTGGTAAAGCCTATGGAAATCTCAGAATATTTTAAAATACACAAATAAAAGATATAATTTTTACAACGTAAATCAAAGGTTAGTAAAAATAAAGTAGATACATACATACATACATACATACATACACAGACAGACAGATGGATGGACGGACGGATGGATGGATTGATGGGTAGATAGGTAGATTAGATAGACACACAGACAGATAAATAGACAGACAGACGCACAGACGGACAGATAGATGGATGGAATGATAGATAGATAGATAGATAGATAGATAGATAGATAGATAGATAGATAGATATAGTTTCTCATCCAAGTTCACAGGGCCAGAGAAATCTATCTAGAGAACCCTTGGAGATTCAGGGCCCTCAGTTTAAGAAGCCCCAGACTAGATGATATCTATGGTGCCTTTGACCTTAAAATTCACAATCCTGTGATTGGATCGGGTATTTTTAAAGCTAGTAGTCCCTGTTGCAAAATAATATATTCCAGCAAATAAATAGGTACTTAATAAATGCTTATTCCTTGCCTTCCCCCCTCTGCCTCTAATGGGACTATAATGAACAGTTGCAGAATAGGAATAGCAGCAAGCACTTCATTGATAGTTGGGATTATGCCTGTATCCTAGTGAGTCCCTTAACTACCCATGGCCAGCCACTAATGGCACTACATAAACATAAGGTAGCACTCATAAGAGTACTAACAATAGATATTATCTGACCATTAGATCATCTGACCATAGTCTACAATATATACCAGCACTATGTCAGCAGCAGAATCTTTGCTGAGAAAAGCAAGCTATTTATTTTGTTCTTTTCTCCTAACTTGTTTGTTCCACACTTAGTAGTCTTTCATATTGTTAACTAAACCATCTGGGCACTGCCTTTTATCTAACTTCTCCCCTCATCTCCTCTAGATCTCTGTCTAATCACCATACAATAAAAGTTTTTAAGAACATCTCCTGATAATCTATACCAGGATGGCATCACTGAATCATGTAATGTCAATGTTGGAGATGACTGGAGTCAATACCCTCACTTTTTCAGATAAGGAAATGGACGTCAGATGTTTGATCCAACATCACCTAGCTACATTACCCATATTTTCCCTGAGTCCAGAGCTCATTCCCCTACATACACCATACTATTTTTCTATTTTCTTAAAATTGGAGAGTCTAAGAAATATTAAAATTAAAAAATAATAACAGTGGTAGTATGGGAACAATTTTTGAGAACAAATGTCTGGGGGAATTACTTCATTGTTGTTACAACATGGGCAAGTGGTTCCACATTGCCCATATTTAGCATAGACATGAGAATTTGAAATTAAAACCAGAGCAGCTGCATTTTTATACTCCCTCCTTGGAACAAAAAAACAAATAAACAAACAAAAACCTACTAGCTAACATATACTTGCAATGTGGAAGTTTACATCTGAAAAACTGAAGTTTCAAAAAAAAAATCATTAGCTATTTGGGTATCTCTATTACCATTCTTTTAGAAAATCTCTCAAATTTACTACTCTATCCTTACCACAGCTAGAATCAAGAAAGTCAAAAAAATGTTTATTTTTTATTTATGTTTTATTCTTCAGTGAAATCTAGCTAGTAGTGTAGAATTTAATATTCTTTACTGGTTAAAATGGTGTAAATAGTGAAATTTTCAGAACGACTCACAAAATGATCTGAGCAAAACTTACATGCAGGTTAGAACTTATTATAACAAAATTCATTACAACAAAAACCTTCAAAAGCCAAAAAGCTTTCCATTCTCCAGGCAAGAGGGCACAGCTTAGAACAGTTGATTCAAAATAATTAGTATCGACAAAGGAATGTAGACAGTCACTTGGAATCCACTATAATGGAATTTTTTATAAACTAAACTAAGACAGAAACAAAGAAACTTCATTTAGAAGATCTGGCACAGAAAAATGAAGTTGTGCAAGATGTGTCAGCAACACAAAAAGAATTTCACAGCATGTGAAAACTCTATTATTGTGAACCATTTTTAAACAAAATTAAAGTGTATAGCATTAACCCCACACTAAAACCATAAATGTTACAAACATACACATCAAACAACAGAAGGAATTTAAAGACTTCCACCACTCAGATTATATTAGGTTAATTCTTTCACATTTTTTCAGTGGTTTCTCTGTGATGAAATTCAGCCCAGAATGGCCTCCAAGAAGTATGCTCCCTGACTGGTTTTCTCTAATTTTGAGTCATCATTTCATAAAAACAAGAATTTCTCCTCAAAAGATCTTAATCACTCCATTCACAGCCCTCCCTACTGCACTTCTCTATCAGTAATAGTAAAACTGTTTCCTAATCTAAATCTTTGATCCCATGATCTTAAGAGATTAATAGGTGAGAAGTAAGTAGAGTCAATGGTTCTAAACCACTCTCAGAGAAATTTCTCGATAAAAGGGAAGGGATTTATAAGCATTTGTTAAATGCTATGTTCTAGGCACTATTTTATTACTTTACCAGTGTTATGTCATTTGATCCTGACAACAATCCTGGGAGGTAAATACATCTATTATCCCCATTTTACATGAAGGAACCAAGGCAGACAAAGGTTGACAGCAGGTGTCTAAGGTCATTTTGAAACTTAAGTCTTCCTGAATCCTGACCTACCTCCAACTAAGAAAGAGAAAAAAAGATGGTAACTAAGAGTCAGCAGAGATGAGAAAAGTGTACAAATTGGGGCAGTTGAATGAACACTAATGTTGTTAGATTGACCAGATTTAGGTTTGAATTTCAGTTCTACTTCTTACTCTGTGGCCTAAGGTAAGTCATTTGGCCTCTCTAGAACTCAGGTGTTTTTTTCACTTGCAACATAAGAAAATTGTAAGGTCCCTTCCACCTCTAAATCTACAACCTTATTTTCCTAATCGGTCTTATCCCACTCCAGAGAAGCAAAAACTTTAAAGAGCACAGATTATTCTTGATGCTTTAAGAAAATCTCAGAGTACAAGTTACAAAGAAATGGGTGAGTAATGTCCATCAGTAAAGTTGCCTGTTTATTTCTCACTTCTATTCCAGCCTGGGGCCAAAGATTATTCTCTCCTCCCATAATGTCTGGGAAGGAAAGGGCACCAGGTTGCAAGTGCTTAGGAATGACATGACCTCTGTTTTTAGGCATCTGAAGAACTTCCATGAGCAATTAGACCTGTTCTACCAGCCCCTAAAGCAGCAGTGAATTAAAGAAAAGCAAGTTTTAGTAGAGAAGCTAAGTATGACACCGTGGCTAGAGTAACAGGACTGAAATCAGGAAGACTCATCTTTCTGAGTTCAAATCTGGAATCCAACACTTATTAGCTGTGTGACCCTGGGCAAATCATTTAGCCCTGTTTGCTTCATCTCCTCATCTATAAAACAAGGCAGAGAAGGAAATGGCAAACCATTCCAGTATTTTTGCCAAGAAAACCCCAATTGTGGTCATGAAGAGTTGGACACAACTCAAATTACAGAACAACAAATTTCATTTGCCTAGACAGAAAAATATCCCTTCTCCCATCCATTCCCCTTTACCACCAACAAGCACCCTTCTCTCTACTGTTAAAAGTAAATAGGGAGGGGGCGGCTAGGTGGCACAGTGAGTAGAGTGTCGGCCCTACAGTCAGAAGGACCTGAGTTCGGATCCGGCCTCAGACACTTAACGCACACACAAACAAAAGCTAGCTGTGTGACCTTGGGCAAGTTACTTTACCCCAAATTGCCCTCCAAAAGGCAAAAAAAAAAAGTAAATAGGGAGAGAGGATGGCCATGGGGAGATAGGATAAGGGATAGTGAAGAATTTAGAGGCAGGGGCTGCAACAAAAAGTAGAGGAAAGAAATCCATAGTAGTATCAGGGAGCAAATGACACTCCTTATACAGCTCAACAAGGGTCCTGTTTATATGGAAGTTACACATAGATCAGAAAATGTCTTTTATCTTCTGGCAGTGATTTAGACCTCATATTTTACTCTTATCCCTGCCCCAGTCTATGTTTTCAGAGACCAAGAGGTATAGTAAAAAGCTCTGAACCTGGAAGCAAGATTTAAAAAACACTGAATTTGGATTCAAGAGCTATGTGAAAAAATTCTGACTTTGACACTACCTCTGTGACCATGGGCAGCAGCTGGCAGCTTAAATCTCAGATCCATATACAAAAAGGGATATAACTGCTTAATAAAAAGACTCAATAAATATTTACTGAGGCCTTATTATAAGGAAGAGATGGAGGTAATTATTACAGGGATGTAAAAGACATACTAAGAACCTTATCGTGTAATAAGGAAGAAAAGATGTTTACAAATCACTACAGTAAGAGGAAGCATGGAAAAGTGTCCCATAAATGATGCCCATACAAAGTGCCAAGATGTTTGACAGGAGAACCAAAAGTCCAGCAGTTAAACCCAAGGTTTTAGGAGGAAGGATGGGACAGTAGAAAGAGTACTGGTTCTAGAGTCAGAAGGGCTGAATTAAAACCCTACCACTGATGCTCACCGTGACTATGAACATGGGCAAATCATTCAACCTGCCTAAGCCTCAGGATCTTCATATGCAAAATGAGGAGGTTGAACTAGAAGGCCTCTAAGAATTTTTTATTTTTTGCACCTTGCCTCTCAGACTCTGTCAAATGTAACCTGTATAAATCTTGTTTGTGCATTGTTGTTTCGGTGCTATCTCCCCCATGAGGCTGTGAGCTCCTTGAGAGTAGCGACTTTTACCTTTCTTAGCATCTCTAACATTTAGTACAGTACCTGGCACATAGTAAGTGTTTCATAAATGGTAATTGATTTACTGAATGTCAACCCATGATCCTGTATATGAAATTATTGTCATATTTAGTTTCTTGTAGAATGGAATAAAAATTTTTAATTTCCTATTTTTCTCTCACTAAACCATTGAAATCAGACTTTTTAAATTAATTATTGCCAATAAAAAATATCTAGTTGAAAGAAACACCTCAATAGTTAGACTGAAAAGTCCATTCCTCTACTTTATACTGAAATCCCATTTCACACCCAACTCTGGTAATTCCTTGACCAGGTCATTTCCCTTAAATCAAATTGGTGAAGACAATAGAATATAAGTTTTCAGACTTGCAAAGGACTTCAGTAAAACCATCAATTGAACCCGTACCTGAAAATGAATCCCTTCCACTGAAGAAAACAGTCAACATTAGAAGAGCTATGGGGAATCACTCTAAAATAGTTTCGATGGACTTGTGAACATTCTACACCATTTTGGAAAATAATTTGCAATCATATAAGAAAAAATGTTAGAAAATTCATAGTCAATATTCCACCAAGGGGCATAATCCAAGGTGGTCAATGACATAAATGAAGATTACATGCACCTTCAAAATAGCAATAGTAGCACTTTCTACAAGAGTAAAAAAAAATTTTTAAAACACTAAAATCAAGTGTTCACTGAGCAACAGCTGAAAAAATTATGGCATAAGAATGCAACAGAATATTAGTGAACTATAACAAATAACAAATAAAAGGAAGTCAGAGATTCATAGGAAAACTCATGAACCAATCCAAAGCTCAGAAAGCAAAAAGCAAAGAAAATACAAAATGAATATAATAAAGTAAATGAAGAAAGTACCAAAGGACAATAAAAACGAGATAGAATTTATAGATGAATAATTGGTTTGAGCTGACTGACATTAGAGCACACTTTTCTCATTTCCCTGAAGAGGTAATGGCCTCTAAAGGGTGAGGAATGATAAATATACGTTTAGCTAAAGTCACTGTCTTGGAATGCTTTATTTAACTTTTCCTCTCCTCACATTTTTTTAACCTGTAGGATAGGGAAGGAAGCAATATGGAATATAGGAGAATGATTATAGTATAAAACATATTAATAAAACATTTCTAGAGTGTTCATACATTTGTACTTATTTTCATTTCTTGCCAACCAATCTCTCCAGTCCTGCCAGGCAATTATCTCCAAGCCTCTCTTTATCTCATTTCTATCTTCAAGTGTCTCCTAATCTGCATTCCTAGAAGGTGTGACTTACCTACTCCAAGTATTCTTCCTCCTGTCATTTCATCAGTTCTGAAATTCCACCTCCTCTCTTACTACTTAAAAATAGTCACAAGAAGAAAGTGACAATTAATCCTGACTTAAGGCTCACATTCCTCTAGAAGCAATTACTGTCTGAACTCACATTTTCAATTCCTTCAGCTAAGGGGGTAGAGAGGGAAGGAGGGCTAAAGAACTTATGAGTTTCCAGCTAGAGCCATTGGAAAATGAAGCTGATTCATATACATGAAGCCAATTACCGTGAAGGGCACTTTCTCCTGCCTCATTTTGCTTTATTTTCTTTTATCCACAACCTCTGTGGTGAGGCCCTACTCCCTCCAGCATGTATAAGTATGCATGCACATGTGCATGCTCACACACACACAGACATACACACACACAAAAAAAAAAAATTGGCCTCAGACCTATTGCTCCCAGACCCAGACGTTTTCTAGTCTAGCCTCTAGGATTTGTGGCTTTGATGTTTGGCCTGTTTAATGGTTGCTTTCTTTGATTCCTGTTTAAGAGCATTATGTTTGTCCCAGTCTTTTTTTTTTAACTTCCCTTGACACTCTGCCTGTTAATCACTTGCCTCACCTGTACAAAAACTCTTTGAAGGTACAAAATGAAAACCTCTTACTTGCATATTAATTTGAATAATGGTGTGGCTATCCCCCTACTCCCTCCCCAGGCCCTGCATTGGTCTATAATCAATAGCTCGATGGGCACCTTTATTCTCAGCCCTAAATTTAAATCATATCCATTTACATTAGTTTGTACTGAGCTTAATCTATAGAACTTGGGGGAGGTGGTTGTGGAAAGGAAGGGCTGGTGTTGGTGTTGGTGTGTGTTTTTCATTAAACTTTGAGTCTGGGGTCAGGAAAACCTAAATTCAAATCTTATCTCAGACACCCTCACCATCTCTTTCTCCAGCTTATTTTACAGATAAGGAAATTAACATGATTCCAAGCCCAGTGCTGTATCTACTATGGCACCTAGTTATGACCCAGGGAAAGTCACTGAGCCTCTGGCTGCCTCAGTTTCCTCCACTGTAAAATGAAAATAACAACATCACCTACCTTGCAGAGTTATTGAGAAAGTCAAATGAGAGTATTTGTAAAGCACTTAGCATAGTACCTGTCATGCAGGAGAGGTTCTAGAAATGCTTATTCTACTTTTGCACCAGATTTACAATTTAATTTGTATAGGGAACCCCTGATAAGGAAACTTCTTAAATGAAAAGTTCATAACCTGGGGTCCACAGACCCTCAAGGAAGAGATGGATAATGTCAAGGTGTCTGCAAACTTGGATTGAAAAATATTATATCAGGCGGAGCCAAGATGGCAGAGTAGAAACAGCTCCTCCAAGCCTCTCTGCCCCCAGATTCCCCACAAACTATGTAAAAAAGGACTCTGAACAACTTCTGGAGCCCCAGCACCCACAGAACGATGCAGAGAAGCTAACCTCCCGCTGAGGACAGCCCAGCAGCCCTGCAGGAAGGACCAGCGCAGAGGTCTGGGAGCCGGCAACGAGCAGAGCGCAGAGCGCAGGAGCCCAGCCGAGCCGAGCCCAGGTCCCCGTGAGCCGAGGTTTTAGCCCCAGGGCGGCAGTGCCAGCAGCCAGCTGGAGGAACCCCAGAACACCAGGAGCTGTGGCAACTCCAGAATTATCAACATAGACATGCCTAGGACAAAGTAAGAGGTTAGTGTCCTATGGACTTTGGGACCTGTATTTGGGGAATGCGTCAGCTCCCTCCCCTGGGAGCTAGAAGCCGCTAAGGAGACACGCCATTTTGTAGTTTTCATAGGCATTTCCGGCTCCCAGCCTACAAATCGTGGGGAGATCCAGCGATCAGTCTTGAGGGGTAATCGCTCTTGCTTTAACCTCCCTGGATCTGGATTGTGATCTAGGGTGGAAGTTGTGGGTGGGTTTACAGCTTGCCAGAAACGGAAGTTGCCCCCCACAAGTTCGGGACGAAAATTCCTCTATCTGGCCTTAAAGCCATAGTGTGGCAACAAGCCCCAAAGTCAAGCAATTAAGTGGCAACATGCCAAGGCAAAGGAAACAGAAAAATGCAACCCTAGACTCCTATTTTGGGGCATAGAGCGGGAAAAGGACTGTGAGGTCAGAAGTCCTGCTCCAAAAGCCCCAGGGGAAAACATGAGTGGGTTGCAGGCCATAGAGGACCTTAAGGAGGACTTTAAAAATCAAATAAGAGAAGTGGAGGAAAAATTAGAAAGAGAAATGAGAAGGATGCAGGAAAAGTGTGAAATGGGGGTCAACAGCCTGACTGAGGAAAACAACACCTTAAAAAATAGACTAACTCAAATGGCAAAGGAGGCCCAAAAGGGCAATGAGGAGAAGAATGCCTTAAAAAGTCAAATTTGCCAGATGGAAAAAGAATCTCAAAAGTTCACTGAGGAGATTCATTCCTTCAGAGTTAGACTGGAGCAAATGGAAGCTAGTAACTTTCTGAGAAATCAAGATGCTCTTAAGCAGATCCAAACAAGCGAAAGATTAGAAGGCAATGTGAAATATCTCATGGGAAAAAGCACTGACCTGGAGAATAGATCCAGGAGAGACAATTTAAAAATTATTGGACTACCTGAAAGCCATGATCAAGGAAACAACCTAGAAATCACCCTTCAAGAAATTCTCAAGGAAAACTGCCCTGATGTTTTAGATGCAGAGGGCAAAATAGAGGTTGAAAGAATCCACCGATCACCTCCTGAAAAAGATCCCAAAAGAAAACTCCCAGGAATATTATAGCCAGGTTCCAGAATCCCCAGATCAAGGAGAAAATACTACAAGCAGCCAGGAAGAAACAATTTCAATATTGTGGAAGCACAATCAGAATAGCCCAGGACCTGGCAGCTTCTACACTGAGGGATTGAAGGGCATGGAATATGATATTCCAGAGGGCAAAAGAGCTGGGAATGAACCCCAGGGTCACCTACCCAGCAAAACTGAGTATTTTGTTTCAGGGGAAAATATGGTCATTCAGTGGACTAGAGGACTTTCAAGCATTCTTGAGGAAAAAACCAGAGTTGAATAGAAAATTTGACATCCAGACACAAGAAGGAAGAGATGCCTGAGAAGGTAATCAGGGAAAAGAAATCAAAAGGAACTATCAAAGTTGAACTATTTACATTCCTATATGGAAAAGCAATAACTGTGACTGATGATATCTTTCTCACTATGAAAATAATGGAAGAAGGGGTGTGGTCATATGAATACATATGTGAATGTGTGTGTATATGGTTACAGTTATATATGGATAGAGGGCATAGGTTGAATTTATTGGGAAGGGAGAATACTCAAGGGATGAAATTATGAGGTGAGAGAGGAAAGTGGCAAGAGGAGATGGGGAGAGACATGGTAGGGTAAACTGTCTCATGTAGGGGAAGTGGTTGCAAAGGAGGGGGAGAATAAGGAAGGCTAAAAAGGCAAAACCACATTCACATTGAATTTGGTTCAGGGAAAAAATGACATACATACTAAATGGGATATCTCAACCTGCAGCAGGATAGGGGGAAGGGGGATGAGAGGAGGGATCTGTTTCTCTCTTTCATGGTGTGAAGCGATATCTTGTGGGACTGCTATTCAGGGAGGTTGGGTAGGGGAATAATGGGGGGAAAATGATTGTAACTCAAAATCTGGCGGAAATGAATGATGTAAAACAGAAGTTAATAAAGCATTTGTTTAAAAAAAAAGAAAAATATTATATCATTATTTCACTAACCTCTAAAAATTAGCATTTCCTTCAATTATAAGTTTTTTTAAAAAAAATATTCTGAGACAGGATCCAAAGACTTTATTCAGACTGCCAAAGAAATCCATGATACATAAAAAGGTTAAGAAACTCTGCCCTGCAGTTTTCAGAGGAAGAAATTAAAGATATCAATAAGCATATGAAAAAATGCTCGAAATCACTATTGATTAGAGAAATGAAAATCAAAACAACTCCGAGGTACCACATATCACCAGTCTGGCTAAGATGACAAAACAGGAAAATGACAAATGCTGGAGAGGATGTGGACAAATTGGAACACTAATGCATTGCTGGTGGAGTTGTGAACTGATCCAACCATTCTGGAGAACAATCTGGAATTATGCCCAAAGGGCTATAAATAATTTCATATCTTTTGACCCAGCAATACCACTTCTGGGGTTGCATCCCAAAGAGATCATAGAAGTGGGAGGAAGACCCACATGTACAAAAATATTTATAGCAGCTCTTTTCATGATTGCAAAGAATTGGAAATTAAATTCCCCATCAATTGGGGAATGGCTGAAGAAGTTGTGATATATGCATGTAATGGAATACTATTATGCTATAAGAAACGAGGAGCAGATGGACTTCATATTTACCTGGAGAGGCTTATACAAACTGATGCTGAGTGAGAAGAGTAGAACCAGGAGAAATCTGTATACAATCACAGACACAACGTATATATGTGACAACCAACTTTGATAGATGGCACTCTTCTCAGCAATGCAGGGTTATAAGTCAACACTAAAAGACTCATAATGGAGAGAGATGTTTACATTCAGAGAAGGAACTAGAAAGAACTGAGTTTGAATCCAGATTGAGGAAAACTACCTGATCTTTTTCTTTTTCTTGTTTGGTTTTGTTTCCTCTTTCCCACTGTTCATTCCATCTCATACAATCCTTCTTTATAAACTTGACTAAAGTCTAATGTGAAAGTATTTGCAGATCCTATAGTTCATTGTATGCCGCCCTGGTTGGGGGGGAGGGGGAAGGGGGAAGGGAGAGAAAATTTGAAACTCAAGGAATTGTGAAACCGAATCTTGTAAACTAAAAGTAAACAAATTAATAAAAACCAAAAATTTTTTTAAAAAGAAAAAAAAGAAACTCTTCCCTGGACTCATGCATTTCAACAACTGTTTTATAATTTACAAATTTAGACTAGATTTTTTTGGGGAGGGGAGAGAGAAAACTGAGAGGGTAAGTGACTTGTTTAGGTTCATAAAGTCAATGTGTATCAGACATCATCTAGACTCAGGGGGTCAGCTCTCCATTCATCTTGCCATGCTAGCTTCAGATAGGAGTCCACTGCTCTTCATGATTATAATGGTGGCAAGAAATTTTTGCTTTTGTCTTCTTTACATTTAATCTGATTTTATAAAATACTAATCCAAAGTCATACATGTCTAAAATATGATTGACATTGGTTAAGATATGTTGCTGAGGAAAATGTTTATAAGCCCTATTTCCTATTAGTGTGTATATAAATATCAGAAGACAATAATAAAGCCTGACCAATTATATTTTGGGCATTTATATGCTACCTAAAAGTTCAATTAAATATGACTCTAAATCTTCATTTCACACACATGCACAAACACACACACACACACACACACACACACACACACACACACACACACATACACATCTCATCTGATGAAAGGGGACCAGCAAAATATTCTGGGTTCATCAAATATTAAATCTGTTTGGTTTTTATTTTTAGAAATTGAGATTTCTGATTAAACAGCATATTCCTCAGTCCCATTCCATATCCATTGCCTTTTCTCTGAGCTTGTTAAATGTAGCCAAGGGGGAAAAATGCCCTGACAAGTAGAGCATTATAGTCACTTACTAATCAGCCACTATATCTTCTCAGTGGCATTATAAGTGAGCTGTCAGCTACTAAAAAATGGCAGCATGAATTTCACATTCATAAACCGAGAAACCAAGGGAAAAACAATCTATCCTTCCTCCTGAAAACAGATGGGCATTTAAATGGCAATGTTCACACAAGGCACATCTAATTTCCCTGATGAAGTAAGTCAGTAAGTTTCCTGAGAAGTATGCCTCTGGTTTCTCAGCTATGATCAAACCCAGCTTATATTCATTAGGAATTAATGACAATGTTGACAGTTCTTTGATGGATCTGCAATTGTCCCTAGAATGGGTATGCTCTTCACTAGTTCAAGGTCATGAAGGGCTTAGAGAAAATGGAAGCATGCTCCTCATTTTGGATTATTTTGTTTTATCCATGTGCTTCAATGAATCATTAAAAAAAACATATTTAGAGGGGGTTTAAAAGAGATGCCATTCTTAGCATCTTTGCCTCCTTTTCTATTACTCTATCTTCATTACTGTGAAAGATGACCACAAAAGCTTGAGGACCATTCTAATTTTGTCCAGTTCAAGGGTCATTATGTCAAGTATACACGCACAGTTATGCATACATACACATATACATACATACATACGTATATATATATATATATACACACATCTAAACATATATGTCTCACATGCCCTGAACAGAATGTTCAGTAATGTAATGTAGTTGTAATTGTAATTACAACTAGTAATGTAAGAACTGTGTATGTTTACATAAACCTCTAATGTGGAATGTGCAAATAAGTGTGTGTGGGTGTACATATACGTAACTGTATTCAGTTATGATTTTGAGTATGTGAATGAACTCATTAGTGCAAGGAGTACTCAATAAATAAATCGCTCAACCAAAGCATGTCAGTGCCTTAACTGTAACTTAAAGTCAGAGCATTTCCTAGAGCAGGTGTCAAACATGCTTTAAAATGTAATTGGGAAATGTTTAACAAAATAAATAAACATACAATAGAACATAGATAATGTTAATACGCCGTTTTCTAAATCAAAGCTCTGCAGAGAGTGGCCTCATTTCTATTTCAGTCTGACACCAACTGGCCCAGAGCACTGAAAGGTTAAGTGATTTGTGGAGGGTCACACAGCCACTATGTTTCAGACTATATTGGACTTCAGGTTTTCCTGACACCTTGGCCAACTCTCTTATGTATGTGTGATTACAAGCACGTATTTACCAACTTTCTAGCAATGAGTCTTTTGTAATTTAGATATACTGATCCTCATTTAGTAGACACCAGCTGTTACAGGATGTATATACAAAGCCTCTCTAAATTGGTTAGACACTAAAAAAATAGGCACTCCATTAGAATAAGCTTCGAGGACAGGGTCACATCCATGCTCAGAAGAGGCAGTAAAGTGCCACTTTTGTGTAAATAGGAATTTATGGGAATTATCCAGAGTAGCACAGAAGCCAATTTGGGTCAAAGGCAGGCCTCAAACTGAGATTTACCTGACTGAGGCAGCCTATCTCTCCACAGTGACATATCCCTCAACTATACTATATTCTATAAAATTATAATAAACAGTAATTCTCAGTGATACACAAAGTGAATTGTTTCTGAATAGAAGAAATTAGGAAGAAAAAAAGTAGTTCTATTCGGAAGGAGGTTCACACGTTGAGCATTCTTAAGGCAATTGTTTCAGTAGTACCAAATATTAACTAATAAAAACTGTTCATAATTGCTTTAGTTTTTTCCTAACTTGAAGTTATGAAATATAGTAATGAGACTAATATCTTCCCTTCAGCTTAAATCTGTAACACTGTAATTGATTTATTAAAGATAACAGAACTAATAAAGCTAAATTATTTACTATGCAAAGTAGTCCCCCTAGGGAAGTTAGACACTTATAATAGCAAAACTGGCTCTCAAAGTAACACTGAAGGTAATTTCTAAAAAGATGGTAAAATCCCAAAGGATTTCATTTTGAGGAACCCAGGATCTCTTTTCCTGCTTCCTCCTCACTCCTAGCCCCTAAGATGTCTTGTGCAGAAAAAGAAATTAGGAATATTGTCCTTATTGTTAATGCAGGCAATGTAGGGCGGCAATTTTTTTAAAGTTATCTTCCTTCTCCCCAAACAATGAATTAAAGCCTCCCCTAATAGATTCACAAGTATTCAATAGTTAATTTCCAATGCAATTCAATATGCTTTTCTTGAATTTTCATTGTGTATATATGCAACTATAGCCAGGGTCTGAGGAAGGAAGAGTCCTTGCCCTCCTAGAGTTTAATGTCTCTGGAATTTATATAAATAACTACAAACCAAATAATAAATAAGTGTATAGAGAGTGGCAAAAATATGCTAAATTAGATGGAATGGGATGTCAGAAGAATTTTTCTGGAAATAAATTCCAGATCATGAAAGGCCTTAAATGCTTAGGTAGAAAGTCTGAATTTTACTCAGTGACAATATTTTTAAGTACTAGTGACATGAACAGATGTATGGATATGAAAGATTATTCTGGGAGCAGATCAAAGTATTGATTGGAAAAACAGAAAGATATAATGCAGAAAGATCTATTAGAAGCATTTGCATCTATCTAATGAGGCACTAATAAGGACTTCTCCTAGGCTGGTGCCAATAGAAAGAAGGAGGAAGATTCAGATGCAAGATATGATACGGCAGTAGGAAAAAGATACAAAAGTTAAGGGAGAGGAAACAGTAAAATAATTTTAAAAGATAATAATAACAAATAATACCATGGTTTTAAATATAAGAGAATGAATCACTGGGGATAGCACAGAGAGAAAGAGTGAAATCAAAAGAAAGAACAAGTTTTAGAGAAAGGATATGTTTTCAACTTGTTGAGCCTGATGTATTGATGGGACACATTGGTAGAAATGTCCTGTAAGCAGCAAGAGCTGAAAATTTATGGCTAAGAAGAGAAGTCAGGGCTAAAGTTAGACCTTTGGGAGTTATCTACATAGAGGTCATCTTGAAGGTGCAAGAATGCTATGTAAGCTATTGAGGTAAAAATGAATTTTCTAAAAAAAAAAGATTGACATTTACATAGTGCTTTACATACATTACTGAATTGAAGGCTTACAACAACCATGTGAAGTAATATTATCCTCATTCTACAAATGTGGAAACTGAGGCTCAGAAAGATTATTAGAAGACCATTTTGTGTCAATCAGTTTTCTATTTTGAAAGCACAAAGAGTCCCACTTTGTGTTAAAGATGTTATTTTGAAATGTAGTCTTTGCTGAAATATGTGTTTTCTGACAAGGCAGAAAACTATAATAGGAAAGGTAAAAGTTGTGGTTTCAGAGGATCCATGTTCAAATCTTACTTAACTTCAAACCCAGCATTCTTTCCACCACATCATACTGGAGTTCATCTTCAGCCTACTACACCTATGACCCTGAGCACAACTATGGTCTTTGGGCCTTAGTGTCTTCATCAGTAAAATGATATGGTTTGACTAGATGGCCCCTGAGATTTCTTCCAGCTCAAAATCAATCAAGCCATCATTCAAATACTGCCATGTACTCATTCTGATTATTATAGAGCAATGACATTAAATTTTGCACAGATAGATATCTTTTTCTTTTGGAAATAAGAGCATATCATAATACATCGCCTCACTGTATGGTTTACTGATGTTAATCTTCTCATTAATATACAACACAAGAACAACAAATGAACAGACAAACTTTCTCTCACACATACACACACACACACACACACACACTCTCTCTCTCTCTCTCTCTCTCTCTCTCTCTCTCTGTGTCACATACACACACACACACATACACACATAATATATACTTTCACATTTTGGTTACTGCCTTTACAGAGCCATCTAGTAAAGACCATTAAAATATCACCATATGATATGATCAGACAAGAATAAATTAATCCAAGGAATAGACTGGTAGGAATTTTGGATGAATAAAAATGTAAGTAAGCCAAAACTGAAAATTCACCATGTGGTTTCATCTCAGGGGAACGATAGATTCTGAAACAACAACGAAATGTCATTTCAACCCAAAGTCTTTTTGGAGAGACAACAAGGGATCACGTAGACAGACATTATGGAATGCAGGAATTTGATGATTATCCAGAAATTCCACATGAAGGGGACCTGATGACTAGCCAAAAGTTTGATTAAATACCACACTAGCCTGAATATAAGCCTCGTGTTACTTCAATTTTTTGTATAAAATTTTATACTTTTTGTGTTTCAGTTTATATGTAAAAAGTTTTTATCCCTTCAAATCGATCCTCCTTTGGTGAAATAGATTAAGATGGTATCAATTAGAAGGGGACATAGAAGGATCAGCAAAGAAATATAATCCACAGAAAGCTGACATTGAAAAGACTAGTTAGAGGCAGAGTCAGGACTAGAATCTTTCCCTCCTGACTCCTATTTCACTCAGTACTCTTGACTGTGTACTATAACATTAGCAGCTCAAAATGAATAAAAGTGACTCCCTCCCTTCTTTTCAGTGTTGGAGGACTGAATCTAGGAGTGCATAAACTGTCAGACTTGGTTTATATGTTGATTAGTTTTACTGAATTTTTTCCATCTTTTTTTCTTTTAGTTTTTATCATATAGAGAAGCTTGCTGAGGAGGGGTGGTTGTAGAGAAGGAGTAGGTATGAGGTTTATTCAGAATCATAAGTGACAAATCTACTAATCAAATCCTAATTTATACCAAACTGCTTTCCAATTTCCCATAATTCTAAAGGAAGTCTTTTTTCTCAGTAATTTATGTTACTAAACACTGTACTATTGTTTTAAAAAAAATAAAGGTGATTATTAAACAAAATATATCAATAAAAAATAAAAGATTTATGGAGTAATTTACACTTTATAAAAGAGCTCCCCTCACAGTACTCTTGGGAAATGACTTGAGAAAGTATTCATACCATTTTGCAGATGAAGAAAACAGGCCCAGAGAAGATGGGATTCATCTCCTGTAATACATCCAATAAATGATGGAGGCAGATTCAAACTTGGGCCTTCTTATTTCAAATAAGCTGTATGCTTCCAACCATACTCTTCCCATACTAGCACTCACAATCATACTTTTGGGGCTCTTAGAATAAATTAGGTTAACGAAAAGAGAATTTGACCATAGGGAGAAGTTTCCATGTCCAGCAAAGGTAGGAAAGAAAGGGTAAATGGATATACACTCACATTAGTTTCCTACAAAAGAATAGGGTAATTCTTCTTATTAGAGAAAACTGGAGAAAAGAAGGAATTGAGATGTGAAGCTCTCAGATGTCATTAGCATGGGAAATTCAAGAGAAAAATCAAAATAAGGGTTGAAGCTAAACAAAAAATAGAATCGAATCCCTTTTTGTCCCGTTGTTACTTCTAAAATATTTTGTTACCATCAAGTGCCATTCCAGGACATGGGAGGATAACCTAGGTATGAAACTTGCCATCTTGATGTTCTCCATGAGATCGAAAATATTAACCAATCAAACTCAATTTATGAGAAAAACTCATATTTGATTAAAATATTTAATCCAAAAAGAACTATTTGATGTAGAAAAACAAGACATTATACAATCTCTTTTAGCTCTAAATCTCTACAATCCTACAAAATTAACTGCATAATCTTTGACTTTTTATAAAAGAACAATACTGTAAATTACTATACTCTTTGATCTTAAGCATATCTACATAATCTTGTCTGCTTATATTTAATGAATTTTATCAGTAAAAATTTAGTAAATCATAATGTCAAAAATAAATTTAATTTTTTTCTTTTGATAACCTTAAACATTATTTTACATGCAAGTCTATGAGGTAAATTGCTGTCTTCAAAGGAGTATTCAGTTATATTTAAAAGGTAACATGAGCAAACATGTCTTCTGTACTGTAATGCCTTGAATTTATATAGAGTGTGTCAAATGAAAGTCTGACATGTATGTTAAACAACCAAGGTAGCATCTAATAGGAAAACACTGAATTAAGATTCAACACTTTCAGTAGGATCATACAATTTGCAAGACGCCTTTACTCCATGGCATTTTTCAATAACAAAAATGCAAAAGAAAATGAGAACATCAAGTGTTCTCCAGTAGGATTAAATTAAAGTAAGAGATGATGAGGTTACTAGAATTATTTTTCAAGTGATATTTTTTGTAAATTCAATAACAATAAAATATTTTTCAAGATAATATAAAGGTAGGTAACTAGGTAGTAGTAGGATGGAGCTAGGAAGGGAGAATAAAGTCTGTACTGTGAGGCTTTGCTTTTAAAATCTGATATTCTTTGTATGTTTTTGACATAGGAAATTATTTGTGTATATTTTAACCTAATTATTATTATAAGCTTTTTTTCCCATTCTTTATATTTCAGTCTATATTAAAAAGTACAGATTGCTCTCCCTTGGTTTTTAGTGGCAGTTGTAATTTACTTATTTTTCAGTCATATCCAAGTCTTCATGACCCATTTGGCATTTTTCTTAGCAAAGATACTGGACTGGTTTGCCATTTCCTTTTTAGCTCATTTTACAAATGAGGTAACTGAAGCAAACAGGGTTAAGTGGCTTGCCTCAGATCACACAATTAGATCATGTCTGAGGCCAGATTTAAACTGGGAAAGAGAGGAGTCTTCCTGACTCCTTGTCCAGTACTCTATTCACTGCACTAGTCAGCTACCCATTGATTTGACTTTTGGATAACAATAAATATATGAAAGATAATAAATAGTATATATGTAAAGGCTTCAGATTTTCAAAGTTCCTCACATGTTATTTCATTTGATCCTCATAATAACCTTGTGAGATAGACATTATTATTATTCACATTTTACAGATGAGTTAACAAGGCTGGGAAGATGAAGTGATTTGTCTTCCTAGTAAGTGATTGAGAAAATCCTGAACTCAAGTCTTCCTGATTCAGAGCCCTGTTTCCCCTGGCTGCCCCCATAGTAGAAGTACTATTATTATTTCTCTAATACTCCAGTTTTTGAGGTATTGCACAGATCTCTGTTGGCCATTACCACCCCCAAAAGTCTGTGCTGTAGATTTGCATTTTTTTTTTTTGCTTTTCATTGTTCATATCTGCTCAGGAAATCTAAGCCAGTAATGGTAGGTGAATTAGAAGAAGAATATAAAGGAACAAAGAAAGCTTCAGGGAAGGAGATGAAACAAAAGCCAAAGAGATATTTCCCAGGTTTGAAGCCTCCAGGCAAATCTAAAATCATACTTGAAGATGAGCTCCAACTGATAATTTTCTCCCAAAAGAATTTGTGCAATTTTTATCAGTTGAAAATGTGGAAAAGTAACTGAGATGAAACCTCAAAAAAGTTCTGAAGAGCTTTGTTCTTGAGCTCATACCTGGTTTCCTCACCTGTGGAAATGTGAAACTCATCATGAAAAGGAAAATTGCCTTCTAGAATCTCTTGAGGTGGTAGAAACCTCTTAGAGCTTTATGTAATAGTACAATTCTGTTATCTAGCCCTCTGTCATGTGCAAGGCTAATGAATCAGGTTTTATACTGAGGTGAAACTGGAAATATGAGTAATTAGTTATTGATGTACTCAAAACTATATTTTTGGTAATAATAATAATAATAAATCAACAGGAATTGATTAGGTAACTACTACGTTCCAAGAAATACATTACGGATACAAAGGAAAAAATAGTTAAATAGTCCCTTTCCTCAAGCAGCACACATTCTAAGGGAGAAGACAATATGTTCATTTAGAAATGTACTTACGTTCCCTTATGATACACTCCTATATCTCTCCTCCTTTTCTCAAACTTTTGGGGAACAGTTGTCTAAACTCACTAGCTCCACTGCCTTTTCTCTCACTCACTTCTTAACCCTCACTAATCTGTCTTCCCACCTCATTATTTATATTAATTATCTCTCCAAAATCACTAACATTCTCTTAATTGTCAGATGTAATGGTCTTTTCTCATTCTTTAAACTTCTTGGACCCATCTACTGAAATTGACACCACTGGACAAGCTCTTCTCTCTCCAAACAGGTGTTTCTCTACTCTTCCACATCTTGCTCTTTTATACCTGTGCTTTGGATTCCATTCATTTTCCTTCCCTTTCCTTTCTTTCCTTTCCTTCCTTTCCTTTTCCCTTTTCCTTTCTTATCTCTTCCTATCCTCTGAACTCCAACAGCACTTTTTATCTGGATCATTAGTTTAGAAATAATTACAAACTACATTGTATTTTGTTATTTAACTAGATTCTAAGCTCAAAGGTAAGCCCCATGTCTCATGACTTCTTTGAAGCCACCAAACCATTTATACAATAAACATTTGTTGAAGAATGCAACATTGCAAAGCATAATGACAAACTCCTGTAAACCCTACAACTGAGAGAGGGGGAAAAGGTACAGAAATATAAATGGATGTATAGATAGATAGAGATGGATGGATAGATGGCTAAGTAAACAAATTGATAAATATATTAAAAACAAATAATTAAATGGAGGAAGGAGTGAATAAATGAATGATTTAATTAATCACTTAATTAGTGAATGGATGAAAAAGAGTTATTTATTATTCTTCACTGTCAAGTGAAGATACTTGTTTCCAAATGCCTTAAAATCTTGGCCCCAAAGTGAATTTTCTACATACCTGTCCAGTCTCCAACTATTTTCAGATGAACCCCAAATATTGCTTTGGTTTCAGTTGGGCACTAAAAAAATAAATAAATAAAGCATCAATCTATTCTGAAGGATAATGGAATATCCTATTAACATTGAAACATAATTTTCTTTATGTAGAAAAACCCCAAATCAATAGAAAAAGGAAAAGCAAGGGAGAAAACATTAAATTCTATATAAATTCTTATTAAAAACAAATAACAAAGTAAGCAAGTAAAAAATTTAGTCAACTAAAATATGTTTACTCTGGATTCCAAAAGAAAAGCTAAGCATTTCCTTTCCAAATACATAAATAACTACATAAAATAATATTAAATTTCTAAGTAGTTGCTATGATTCTTATTTGCTGATTGTATGCCCACTAGCCTAAGTAACTATTTTATACCACAAATGAAAAGAGGACATTTTTCCCAAATAGTCCACAAAGAGATGTTTTAAAAATCTCAGAAATAAAACCCCCCATCATCTTCTGCTTTCTTCTCACCAATACCATTCCTTTTCAGCATCATAGTCTGCCCTCCCTAAATGTGATAAGTGAATGCTTATTGGTATAGCTGCATTCACTTCCATTCCTAAGAATGTTGGGGAGCTAACTGTGCTGTGAGCATGACAATGATGATGATGATGATGACGATGATGACGATGATGATGATGATGATGGCGTCGATGATGATGATAAAATTAGTGCAGTCTCATGAAGATGGGGACAAAAGAGGAGAGAGGAAGGTGGAAATTTGATAGGAACAGAAGATCAAGAATGTGATTCAAGGAAAATATGGTTCTCTGAAACCTCAAGCAAACTAAGGAATAGAGGCATAGACAAGGAAGAGAAATGCATAGAAATTTATAAAGCTTCTGAACATTTTGAACATAATGAGAGAGAGTCCAGGGCACACAAACTAACTGGTGATAGAATCAGATGAAGGTACTAAGCAGTAAGGAGACAGTAAGAAAGATAGAAAAATAAAGATATGGCATCAACTAATTAATACCACATAGTAAAATCTTGGTTAGAAGAGCCATTTGGAAGGGAAAATTGCATTATTAATGACTACTTGTCAAAGAAAGTCAGATGAGAACTAGAATTCCTATAATCTTCACATTTAAGAATCAGAATTAATGTAACCATGGATTTCCAAACTTGTGTTTGTTTTTATTAAGGGTTTTTCTAATGACATAAAAAACATCAATAGGAAATCAAAAGAGCTTCAAAGCAATTACCCCCTTTTCTTATTTAATTATGTAGAAATATTCCATTATTTTTCTTTCATATTTATTTGTTTAATTTCAAATTAACAGGGATGTTCAATCTCATTTGCTAAATTAACATTCCAAATATCAGTTTTGCCAAAAATCATTTTAATCTTCTTCACATACATTTGTATAAGCTCCTAACAGAGGACTGTCTCACTTGTGAATAGATATCCTTAGTGCCCAGTCAGTGTGGATTAGTCTAATATTTGAACTATTCTATTTACTTTCTGATGCTGGGCAAATGTTGGGGAGGTTGGGCAAATCTCTGTCTCCTCTTCTATAACAGTCTGTATTGCCTACCATGCTGGATCGCGGCATATCTCAAATGATATAATGTACCTAAAGAGATTTGCAGACCCTTTATTTGCAGTAATATAAATGTCTTTTTTTAATTTATTACACATGTAAAAGAAGCAAAGTAGAGTATCTAGAGGACTGACTTCCAAATCAGGAAGAGCTGGTCTTGTCCCTGACATATACTAACTCTGTGACCATGGACAAGTCCACTCAATCTCTGAGTGCTCTAAGCAACCCTCTAAGATAAGTTGTTGTTAAGGCATTCACCTACATTGATAGAGGAAATTGTCTCACTGGAAACTCTCTCTACCACTGAAAACACAAATTCAGCCCCCTTATGTAAAAATGTAGGTAGTAATACACACTAAATCCCTGAGTGTTTTATTAGGAAAATGCTATACAAACCTTAAAATATCACAAAGATGAACGTTTTTGTTGCTATTATTACTGTTGTTCTTTTTATAAATATTATTCTCATTCTCCTTTGTCCCATGGAGCTCAGATAGAAAAATCATGGAATAAGTCAATATTCTGCCAATATTCTTTTATATTTAATATTTGATGGGTTATTTCACAGGGTGCTAAAATAATGACTTCTTGTTGAGGGATAAAAGCATTGGGTTGAAAATAGTCTTTGTAGACTTACTAAAAATATTTCCAAAATAGCTCCAGTAGCAAGCAGGTCAACAAGGATGGCATAGTTAAATACCTCATCTTGTTCCTCCATGGTTCTGATCTCCTCTGCTAAGTCTTTATACTTTGAAACACTTTCATTTCATGTAACTTGAAGATTATAACTACTTAGGATGGTGAGATCTATTAAAAATATCAGTGATATGAAAACAAAAGGTATTAACAAAAATGCTTTTAAAAACTGTTAAATGTTAACTAAGCTTTAAAAAATCGATCAATTTTATATTCATGTTACTATGGAAAAAACTATTGTTCTCTGATAATGGCCCAGATTCAGTGCAGTTGGATTCTCTGGGATATTTTCAGATCCTATTTATTGTATGGCAATTTGTCGTGTTATTCCAATAAAGAGAGTGAGACATTTCTGATGTATAATATTACCCACCAGGGCATATCATTTCAGTTGTTCAGTAGTTGCTAAATGTTTATAATCTGCCCTGATATAGCATAGTTTCCATCATTTATTTGGATAGTCTGTACTGATCACGAAGTCTGGGCTTCTTAAACATAAACCTTCTAGCCTTCATGCTAAAGTGATTTAAAGCACTGTTTTCCTGCATGGGCCAAGGCTACACTGTATCCAATACTTAGCATGGTGGCTGGCACATAGTAAGTACAGAATAAATGTTTATGCTGTTGTCATTTGTAATGATGAATAATAATAGTCAATTATAATAATGAAGATGACATGATTTCACTCATTCATCTTTTCCCTCCCCCTTCACATTTTCAGAGAAAGTTCTATGTAGTGGTAGAGTCAAGGGTGGTGACTAGGGAATAGGAACTGTCTAATGGAAAGAGAAAAGGTAAGATTATTCATAACTGGCAATGTACACATTCCAAAAGAATGGTATAGAAATGGGAGTAACCCCCTCATTGGGCTTTTTCCCCTCAACTTTATGCCCAGACAGATACAAACTTTATACCACAAAGAAATCCATATGATTCAGTGATTTGTTCAGTTCTTCTTTGCCAATATATTGTTAATTCATTGAAGATATCTGTGGTCCATGGGGGGATTTTAGATGTCATTCTTGGGATTCAGCAACTTAATAGGCTCCATTAGGACATGACTTTCAGTTAAATTAGATAGTGGTGGGTGGCTAGGTGGCGCAGTGAGTAGAGTATTGGCCCTGGAGTCAGAAGGACCTGAGTTCGGATCCGGCCTCAGACACTTACACACACCAAAAAAAAAAAACCTAGCCGTGTGACCTTGGGCAAGTTACTTAATCCCAATTGCCTTCCAAAAAGCAAAAAAAAAAAAATAGACAATGGTTATGTCATTGGCCTTTAGTTATCTGCTTATTCCAGAAATATTTCTATTTCTGTTCCTTTTTTTACCTGTTTATCACATACTCTAAGAATGTCTATCAATCTTCTCTCTTGTTCTTGAAAAAATTGTTCTTTCTATAGTTACCTTAGTTTAATGGGATCTCTGCATTATTAATACTGAATAGGTTTTCGTTAGGACATTTTTAAAATATTTTATGATCTGCTTAGTAATGGTGATGATGGTGGTAGTAGTTATAGGAGGAGGAGGAATGAGTAAAAATAAAAATGTGATCTTTATAGGTAATTTTCAAAGGAGAGTAGGGGATAGAAAGCCAAAAAGGAAATAGTCTTTGTACTCAAAAAGTTTACATCCCATCAAAGAAGACATATATGGTAAATACAATCATATACAACATGTATGTGGAAAAAAATGTTAATTTGGGCAGAAAAAGATGAGTGATGCTTTACTAGGAAATATGATGTGCTACTTAAGTGTTATTCTTTTATCTCCTTGCCCATATTTTGACCCTTTGGATATGTGCAGTTTTAATGGTATGGGACACAATTAAAGATAATTTATATTTTAAAAGACTAACCAATACAACTCCATATTCAAGGCAGTTCTCAATTATCCTAGCCTATGAAGAATATTGCTGACCAAGAGCATATTAAAAATAAAAGCAGTTCTGCTTCTGTGACTGAATGTCCCTCCAATAAGCATCTAGTAGAGTACTAAGCTAAAGTGAAACATAGCATTTTTTTCTATTCTCCACATTTAGTCTCCTTTCTATTAATATAGATAAGTAGGCATTGACCACTGGGCAACCGGATGGTGAAGTGGATAGAGTGCTGGGCCTGGAATCAATTCACCTCTGACACTTACTAGCTGTGCAAACCTGGGCAAATCACTTAATCTTGTTTGTTTCGGTTTCTTCATCTGCAATATGTGCTAGAGAAGGAAATGACAAACCACTCCAGTATCTCTGCCAAGAAAATCCCAAATGGGGTCACAGACAATCAGATATGACTGAAAAAGCACTGACCATGTGTTGATTTTTTTAATGATTACATCAGAGGCTAAACAGAAATCTATTCTTTTATAATCTTCCATTCCAAACAAATCAGTATCTCCATTATCAATGAATGTATATGAATGAGGTTATATCGAAACAAAATGCAATGGAATTGGAGGCACAAGACTACAGTGTGAATCCTGTTCACCACTAGGAATCTAGATGGTCTTGGTTGAATCATTTAAATTTGCAGTCTCAATTTTCTTCATCTTGAAAACAGGGATAATCTCACTCAACAGAGGTGCTTAAAAGTTTAAATGAGGCAGTTCATTGGAAAGGCTTATCTGTAAATTGTCATGTAAATGTGACAATTATTAATATAGCCCATAGTTTTGTCCATCTAAAACTTAAGGGAAAATATAATTGGATTATAGACTCACTATCTAGTTCAAATATCTCATTTTATAGATAAGGAAACTGAGGCCCAGGGATATTAAGTAAATTGTCCAAGGTCACACAAGTCCTATGCTGTGAAGAAAACACATATTCCCCAACTATAAAGCTAGTGGTCATACCAAGGTCCATTGTTTCTCCCTCACTCCCTTCTTTCCTTTCTTCCTACCTTCCTCCCTCCCTTCCTTCACTTCCTTCCTTCCCTTGACTCTTTAAAAATCTAGAGATAACTGAAAGACATACTTTAAAATGGTCTTAATCAACTGCAGAAAACTTGTTAGTTTCCCTCAAAGCAAATTGAAAAAAGGATCAGTAGCCAATTTGAAGGGGGTACTATGTGAATAACAAAAAAAGACCTTTAGCATGATGTTTTCTTTTTAAAAAGTAATCAAAGAAAATTAAAGCCAATGTTTAAATGACTCCCCCATACCAATAATGTTAGATTCACTGATTTATTTTAAAACATAATCAAGTAACTTAATTACTCTTTCACGGTATCCAGATCTGCTTTTCATTAGGATTTAGAAAGCTACCCAAGAGAAAAATGCCAATGATGTTAATTTCTAAACTTTGCTTGGAGTGAAGGGGGGAGGGGTGTGTTCCAGGAGGGAGGTGGAGGAGAAGGAGGGATGATTTTCAAAACAGAGTTTTCCTCTAGTTTCCTTGGAAATACAAAATTTGTTTGGGTCTTGTTTACCTTCATGCAAAGTCTAAGATAATTCCGACCTCTTGTAGAGGTAAAAGAAATAGTGAGTGGGAAATAATTACTATGTGACAATGGACCAGGTAGAAAAGATTTTCAAATGCTCTGGAGAAAAACGAATTCATTTTCTGATGATTTGTTTCGTGTGGTGTTTTGTTCTAAATGTGTTCAATGACTCATCATTTTATAACATTGCACATAAAAATACAGGCTGACTACGGAGCAAGGAAAATAAAGAAATTGTTCAATACTACTCATATCTTAGCATTCTATAAAAGGATGACACTAACGGGGAGGATGAAGAAGGACTTTAAAATCCAAGGTGTTTGTTTTTCAAATTAAGAAAATTTCAGTAATAAATAGTTTACATTAATTTATGTGGCCCTGTTCCGGTGAGCATTTTTATCAGGGAGTTAGATAAAGGTGAAGTTGGTAGGCGTATCCAATGTTCAGAGGACCCCAAAGTTGGGCTATATTAATAACATATGGGATCTTGCCAGGTGAGAACACTGGGGTGAATGTAATAAAATCAAATTCAACAGGATTAAATATTAAGTCTCACATTTGGGTTTTGGCCTTGGAAGAAACTCAGAATCAGTTCTACTGTGATACAATAACACACTTGGAACTCAACCATACAATGAGGCCATAGCTCTTCTTAAATAGTGGTACAAAGATACAATAAAGAATGAAGCTCCAGTGGACCTTGGTCTGTCTGAAAACCCCAGCTCAGTAACTGGAGGTAGAGATTCTTTCCTCCCACTAAGGTTGACATCATATTTGAAAGATTTTTGGAGACTCCAAGAAGCAGGCAAAGCAGCTACTATATATTTGGTGAAAAGGCCTCTCCAGTCATTGCCAGCATGTTATAATTCCAAGACTCTTCTATCCTCTGACTTCTCCAAAGACCTCGTGGGCAAGATCACTAGAGTTTATGAATAATAGTAAAGTATTAGAAGTACATAACCCTGTCTGGTAAAGGTAAAAAAAAAATGTCATCACCATAGCATGGCAACACTGATGCTTTTGGCCTACAGCTCCATCAAACAGGTATTAGCCTGGGGTCCCTCTTCCATTCCTTCACACTCTCAATTCTCACTTCCAGACTAGATGGTGAGCGCAGGGTCAAACACAAAGCACTATACCATAGGCGAAGTGAAAGGGCCATATCGGTTTCAAATCATAAACAAGAAGAAAAATATTATTATGGGGCTACACACCACTCTCCAATGCAACATAAATGTCATTGCCAACACTGATGCATGAAGTGGCTCCTTTACCTTCTCTGCTTTTCCTTTACAACTGGTTATCTGGCAAACATATGAGGCCAACTTGGCGCAAGGAGGGAGGATGATCTTTCTTACTGATTACACCAATTGTTTCCTCCCCAGATTCAGAATCTATTTTATTCTAATGCAATAAAACACCTAGGTCTTAAATTTACAACCAAGCAGCACAAAGATATATATTTAGCATAGTGGAACTCTTGGAAATAGATTCTCCTTCTTTAAGATATGAAGGGCTTTTTAAGGATAGGCAGAGAAGAAACTATATGTTCTTTTGAGAAGGCCTTCTCTTCCAGATGGACACCTTAAATTCAAGGGCCTGCACCGGTGCTCCAGGTCATTCCCCTGAAGGAATTCTTCATTGCCTCTTGCCAGTATTGCTGGATTTCAATCAAACCCTGGATTACCAGAGCTTAAAAAAATACAAGTACAAAATAGAGGAGTTGTAGTTACACAGAATTTTGTCTGAAATCTCAGGTTATAAGATGATGTGGCAAACCAGAAAAGCTAATATCCTCCAGAGCTAAGTGAGGTATAGCTTCCAGAAATAAGGAGGTCAGAGTCCCTCTATCCTTTGCCCTAGTCAGACCCCTTGTGGAATACTGTGTTCAGTTGGGGATACCTCTGTTAAAGAAGGATATTAAATAAGCTGAAGCAATTCCAGAAGGGGGCAACCAGGATGGTAAGGCCTATGTTTACATAGTAAACTTTTAGTAAATGCTTAAAAATTGAGTGATTAGTCAGTTGAAGGACCTGCGTATGTTTAGCCAGAAGAAAAGACTCAGGAGAGGACATTATAGCTGTTTTAAGATACTTGAAGGGCTGGATTTGAAAGAAAGATTAGACATTCCATTTGGCTTGAAGGTCAGATATATGTGAAGAATTCACAGTTCTGGGAATTTGTTCTTACCTCTCCCACCTCTGTGGCTTTATGCATGTCTGTCATACATGCCTAGAATCCACTTCCTAATTATTTCTACCTCTTGGAATTCCTTGATTGCTTTCAGGCTTTTCTCATGTTCCATCTCCTACTGGAATCTTTTCTTTGTTCTCCTACTTCAGTTTCTTCTGTCTCTCTGTGTCTCTCTCACTGTCTCTCTCTGTGTCTCTTTCTGTCTGTGTCTGCTCTCTCTCTCTCTCTCTCTCTCTCTCTCTCTCTCTCTCTCTCTCTCTCTCTCTCTCTCTCTCTCCTTACTGTGCCTACAAATTTTCTGTTTACATGCTATATGCTCCCAATACCATATAAACTTTTTAAAAACTATTTTCTACCTCTACCTCCCAACTGAAGTTTTCTCATACTGACTCTATTACTGACTTTAAAGTCTTCAAAATTATGCCTCTAAGGCTGTCTCATCTGTAATGTCTCTCAGAAACTGGGGCCTACTCACCTTGGGACATTCTACCACCACTCACTAATACAATTGGGGAGCTCCTCCTGGGGACTCCATTTTGTGAAGGGGCCAGGACTTCCTGGTACCTTCTTTCCTCTCCCCTTCACCTTTTAGCTCTCTTTTGTGTTGTTTCCTTCATTGAAATGTAAGCTCATTCAGGGAAGGGACTGTCTTTTGCCTTTTTTTCCATCCCTAATGCTTAGCACAGTGCCTGACATGTAGTATACTTAAATGTTTGTTTCTTTTCTTCCTAACAGAGAGCCTAGGAGGTAATTGGTGCTTAATAATAGTTTGCTGGATTGGAGTCTGATAACAACTGTAAGGAAAGTAGCACAAGTACTAACACCTTTATTTTATAGATCAGGAAACCATGTTTCTGAGCATTTAATAATCAGGGACATTAAGTGACTTGCTTGAGGTCACAGGGCTATGAAGTATCAGAGGTAAGATTCAAACCCTGGTGTTCTGACTACCATCCCAGTCGTCTGGACACTGTATTATTTTGTATAAGTTTGTTTGAATGTTGCCTCTCCCATTAGATTATAAGCTCCTTAGGGGCAGGAACAGTCTTTTGCCTTTTTTTGTATCCCAAATGCTTAGCATAGTACCTGGCATATAGAAGTCACTAAATAAATGTTTATTAACTGATTGATATTCAATTCTACAAACACATATCAAGAACCTTCTATATGCTTGGTACTGTACACTGCATAAGAACATGTGAATGTTTTATGAATTTTCAATCTCACTACAATAAACATGCATAAACATTCAATAGAATAACAACGAACTAAATTTACCCGTCAACACTGTAGTTATACTGAAAAATAAGAAGATAGATTTCAAATTAGAATAATCAAAACAAAAACATTTTCTAAAGGTTGAAGGAGTTCATTTTCAAATCAGATTTCTGTTCCAGGTCTCATTACGGAGGAGAGCTCCTAAGAGACCAAGCATGAAATATCCCAATAAATCAAGCAAGCATTCGTTTAAATTGCTACTATATATGTAGTGCTATTGATTCATCAACAAGAAGCAAAATAATTCCTGACATTCAAGACATTTTTAGTAAAGAAGACATTGTCTCCTTTATGTGCATACTATGTGCATACATAAGCACAAATATCATATATTTGAAATAAATACAAAGTGATTTGGGAGGCAGAACATTAACAGGCAAAGATCAAGAAAGTCTTAATATATAAGGTAACAAAGAAAACCATGAATTCTCAGAGGTTGGAGTGAGAAGAAAATGCATTCAAGGCATGAAACACAGTCTGTCTTAGAGAAAGGAGACAGGAGATGAAGTCCATGTTTTTGGAACAGAAAGTAGGTCAGTATAGATAAATTGAAGAGTGTGTGGATGGAAAGAATATGTAAGGAGTCTACAAAGGTAGGAAGGGGCCAGAATTTAAAGGAATTTAAATTTCATATATTATAATTGATCTTAGAAACTATAGGGAACAAGAGAAGTTTATTGAAGGGGTCTATGGATGATAGATTCATCAGTCTAGAGATGGAAGGGACCCTAGTGGCCATTTTATAGATCCCTGAGGTTGGGACTTGCCTGGATTCACACAGGTGGTGGCATAATCAGACCTGCAATTTTGGAAAATCACTTTGATGGAACTGGAAATCGAGGGGATGCCCATCAATTGGAGAATGGCTGGACAAATTGTCGTATATGAATGTAATGGAATACTATTGTACTATAAGAAATAGTGAGCAGGCAGATTTCAGAAAAACCTGCAAAGACTTACATGGACTTATGCTGAGTGAATTGAGAAGAATCAGAATAACATTGTTCACAATAACAGCAACATTGTGAGATGATTAGCTATGATTGACTTAGATCTTCTTGGCAATACAATGGTCCGGGACAATTCCAAAAGACTCATGAAGGAAAATGCTATCCACATCCAAAGAAAGAACTTATGGAGTCTGAATGCAAATTGAAGCATACTATTTTTACTTTTATTTTCCTGCCATTTCCCATTTTATTCTGCTTCTTCTTTCACAACAAGACTAATGGGGAAAGTTGATTTACATGATTGCACATATATAACCTGTATCAAATTGCTTACTATCTTAGGGAGGAGGGAAGGGAGGAAGGGAGAAAAAATTGGACCTCAAAAGTCTTATAAAAATAAATGTTTAAAAAAAAGAAAATCATTTTGGTGACTATGTGGAGTATGTGTTAGAACAAGGAGAGGTTGAAGTTAGGACAACCATAGAGCAGGCAGTTGAAGTAGATCAGGCAAGAAGTGATGAGGGTCTGAACAAGAGTGGGGGTTAAGGGTGATGTACTCAAGTGATGTTGTGGGGATAGAAATGACAAGGCTTGGCAACTGACTGAATACGTGAGGTGAGGGAATGTGAGGCATTGAGGATACTAAACATTGCAAATGTGAAGGGTGGTACTGCGCATAACAATAATAGGAAAGTTCAGAAGAGGGGTGACCCTTTGGAAGCAAAGATAAGATGTCTTGGTCATGTTGAGCTTGAGATGTTGGGGGATCTAGTAGGAAATGTCTAACTGGCAATTGGTGGTTTTGGAAAGGAAATCAGGAGAGAGATTAGAGGTGGAACCCAGGAGCGCTGGACTCAACAACTTTTGACAATGCCCAAAACAACAACCACTACCGCAAAGAGTTGTACTTTAAAAAAAAAGTGGGGGTTCAACACTTAGGGATAGAGATATTTCAAAAGTGATATGTCTATTATTTAGTTAAAAAAAACATTAAGTGCCTACTATCTACACATTGCTGAGCTGTTCCCTGGGATACCAAAATTTTAAAAGTAAGTTATGGGATGGATGAGATCACCAAGTGAGAGGAGAGAGAGAAATTGCAGAGGACTGAGAATAGAGCCAACATTTAGGGGAAAGAAATCCATTGAGTAGAGAAGACTCTTTTGCAAAATACAAATCTTTCATACTTTATCATTTAAAAAATAACAGCAGGTACAGAGGAAATCTATGTTACATGAAATGTAATTGTTTCACACTTTCTCATAGGACCAATATCTAAGCTTCAATAGATACAAACTTAATAATGCCATGCTTAAGTCAGTTTGATTTTTCTTTAAATTGTAGATTGTTGTTTCTGACAAATATATCTGAATAAGAACCAAAGTATTATTCAAATACTATGAATGTTCTTTACATGAAAAAATACAGTAGAAATAAAAATAAGGTTAATCTTAAGATATAACATATATTATATATGGTTAACCATGAAACCATATATGGTTAACCATAAAACTTATTTTTATTTTTAATGTGTCATTTATCTTCCTCTGGGAAAATATTTAGGGTTATATAAAATAATTGTATTGAAACTTGTTTTTTAGTCCTTTTTTTAATTGTGTCTGACTTTTTGTGACCCATTTGGGATTTTCTTGGCGAAGATATTGGAGCAGTTTACTACTCTTTCTCCAGCTCATTTTACAGATGAGGAACTGAAGCAAAGAGGGATAAGTGACTTACTCAGGCTCACACAGTGAGTAAGTATCTGAGGCCAGATTTGAAATCAAGAAGATAAGTCTTCTTGACTCCAGGCCTAGGATTTTATACATATTGCCACCTAGCTCCCCTGAGTATTGAAGTTTATTCAAGTTCTTTATAATTTATTCCCCTTCTAGGATTTACTGTAAAAAGATATAGATATTTAATATTATTATGAATATTGATAATTTAAATAATTCAGAAAAATTTTATCTATAAATGCTATAGTGATATAATAAGAATAACTGAAGAAATTCTGTGGTTTCAAAGTTGGATTTTATTTCAAAGATCCTTTTATGAGATCTGTTGATCAGTTCTCCATTCACTGATGTATACTTGAAATTTATTCTGAAGCATTATCCTGAGGCATATTAAGTGGTATAACAGGTGGTGAAGTGTGATAGAAAGAACACTATCCTTAGACACAATAGAACTTAATTATATTGTTGGCTTTGTCATTAACTTGTGTGATCTTGGGGAAGTGACTTCAGCTCTTTTACAGTCTCAGTTTCCTCATTCTGTAAAATTAAGGGGTTGGATTAGCTGATCCCTAAGGTCCTTTCTAAACTTATCACTCTGTGGTTTGGTGACCCTGGAAATTATCTGACTGTTTCAAAGGAATTCTTAGTAAGAGAAACAACCAGCACCACAAACAATTAACCATGATTTTAAAAGCACCTGCTTCACCGCCAGCATTATGCAAGTCAATGGGCTTAGAAATACCAAAATCATACAGTCCCTTCACTAAGAGAGTTCACTTTTTAATTGGGGAGACAACAAACACAAGTGTTACATTTATATAAAATATATACAAGACAAATATGAGTTAATTTGCAGAGAGAAAGCACCAGAAGAGCTAAAGGGGTTCCAGAAAGGCTTGGTGTGGAAGGTGGCACTTCAACTCAATTTCAAAGGAAGCCAAAATTTCTGAGAGGCAGAGGTGATGTATTTTGGTCGTGGGAAACTGCTGGCGCAAAGTTATGGAAATGGGAGATGGAACATCAAGAGGGAGGTATGACAAGAATGTTAGTCATACTGAACTACAAAGTTTCATTAAGGCGGTGGCGGGGCGTGGCACGGTGTAACTTCTAATAAAGCTGTAAAGATAGGTTGGAATCAGGTTGTGAATGGATTTAAATGCCAGACAGAGAAGGTTTTCTTTAATTTTTGAGGTAATAGGGCATTTATTAAACATGTAATACACGGTAAGATCTATGTTAGCTAGGTGCTAGGGATGTGTAAAGAAAAATAAAAGTGTCTCCAATTTGAATGGGTTTTCATTCTATTGAAGCTGACGACATGAATGAATATGTTATATTCTGTCACAGGAGAAAATATATGAGTGTAAGTATATTCAAAATATTCTCCCCAAAATTAGGTGATTTGGGGTTGAGGTGGGGGGCAGGGCACTAGCTGCTGGGAATGTATGAAAAGCCTTGTGTAATAAGGTAGCATTTGAGCTGAGTTTTGAAGGAAAATACAGATTCTGAGAGGTGAAGTTACAATGGAGTATATGCCAGGCATCGGTGACAGACTGTGCAAAGATATGCAGGTGGGAGATAATGTGTGTATAAGGAACAGTAAAAAGGACAATTTGGCTGAATTGTAGAGTGTATGATAGGGAATGACTTATAAATATGATGACTGGCCTATTTCTAGACCCTAGCTAACCCAAGTGATTCCATGCTTGACCACCAATTGATTCATCTATGTACCAAGAAGTTCCATGTTTCCAATATTGGTTTAGTCAAATACACCTAAGCAAGAGCCCCAAACTTCTATTCTTCACAATCCTATTAGAAAGCTTTAATCCAGGTATGCAAGGTTAGCAAACTGTCCTAATCAACATGTTCTTGCAACCTCTGTATCTCCCTAGTTGAACCTGAACCAGAGTAAAATGTGATTGGAAAATATTTAATAGAAAAAATAAAATACAACATAGACAATGTTAATTTTGGTTTTCTAAGTCAATATGAAGCCCACAGAAATCCATTTCTCTTTGAGTTTGATAATACTGGTCTAGACCACTCAAGAACTAGTGCATCTATAAGCTCCTTCCCAATCAGTACCTGTGAATCTGCCCAACAACAATAGTCAGACATAAAAGCAAAGACTCAGACAGCTGGATTCTCCATAGGAATATTCATCCAAATATATGCCCAAGCTACTATTCAAGCATGTATGGAACTGTATGGCTGAGGACCCATACCCTTGACTAACTCATGATCTTTTGAAATCACTGGCATAATAAATAATAATATTTAAAACTAATAATAAAAAATCTTTTGAAATCACACATAATAAGTGTGGAAAGGTAGAATGGATTAAGATATGGCTTTAAAGGACAAGTGGAGGAGTTTGTATTTGATCCAAAAGTTAATTGCCAATCACTGGACATTATTAAGCAATAAATTGATATGCTAAGAACTGCTTTAAATTTATCATTTTGGCAGCTGTGTGGAGGATGGATTCCAGAGGGGAAAACCAGTTGGAGAAAGCAGTTGGGACCTTATAACAATAGTTCAAGGACAGGGCTGAATGGTTATGTAAAGAGATAAAAGAGAATAGATTCAAGAGATATTGGGAAGGAAAAGTCAACCTTCAAGGAATAGTTAATGAAATTATATTATTAAATTCCATTTAAGAATGATCTAAGCACATATTAAACTAAACCTTTATTTGTACCCATAGATGCATTTCTTTTAACCCACTTCCAAGGTAAAGTGATTGAATGCTTCTGAAACAGGATCAAATACTTGTAAGGTAGAAAGTCAGTAAACTAGTATTTATTAAGTGCCAACTATGTGAGTGATAAGGACTGAGTTAATCGCTGGGAATATAATGCATCTAAATACAATTCCTACTTTCAAGGAGCTTGTAGTCTAATAGAGAAAACAACACACAAATAATTATGATATATATGTTATAAATTGGATATAAAATTATTAATAATTCAGAGACAATCTAAGAAGAAAATCACTAGTATGAAGGCTTCTTGCAGCTAAATGATTCAGGGGATAGACTGTTGAACCTGCAGTCAGGAAGACCTGAGTTTAAATCTAACCTTAGGCATTTCTTAGCTGTGTGATCCTGGGCAAGTCATTTAATCTCCTTTTACCTCCAGACCCTCAACTATAAATTGAAGATAATAATAAAATCGACTTAATAGAGTTGTTGTGAGGGTCAAATGAGATAATATTTGTAAAGTTCTTAGCGTACTGCCTAAAATTTAGTAGGTGCTATATAACTGCTTTTCCCCTTGTCTTTCCTTTTTGTAGAAAGTTGGACTGTAGCTGAGACTAAAAAGAAGCCAGGAGAGAGAGATGAGGAGGGAGTAAATATCAGCTATAGGAAGTGTGAGGGGGCCAATGAAACAGCCCAGAGTCAGGATATGGAACATCTTTTACCAAAAAAATAACAATGTGTATAGTGTCACTGGATTACAGAATATATGGGAGGTAATAAGGTAAAGGAAAATTGGAAAGGTAGGGAGGGATCCAATTATTTACCTTTTACCTACATGCAATAGGAAGATATTGGAATTTATTGATTATGGGAGAAGGGGTAGGTATGTTCAGATTTACACTTTAGGAAGGCAATTTTGATAGCCAATGGAAGATGGATTAGAGTGACAATAGACTTGAGGTAGGGATACCAACCAGAAGGCTATTGGAATAGTCCAGTTTCAAGGCAATAAATGCCTGCCCCAGGGTGACAGTAGAGTAAGAGTGAAGAAGGAGTCAAATAAGAGAAATTATAAAAAGATAGAAATGCCAAGATTTGGCAACTGGTTGAATATGGGGCAGGGGTGGCAGAGAGAGCAAGGAGTCAAGGATGACACCTAGGTTGTATGGTAGTTCCCTGACCAATAATAGGAAAGTCAAAGTGGAATGTTCTAGGAGAAAAAGATGAGTTAAGTTTGGGACATTTTTAACTTAAAATATCTATGAGACACCTAGGTTAAGATGCCCAATAGGCACTCAGAGATCTGAGACTAGAAGTCAAGAGAAACATTAGGACTGGATAAATAAATCTTAGAATCATCTGTGTAGATATGATAGCTGAATCCATGAGAGTTGATTAGAACACCAATTGAAAAAGCATAGACAGAGAACAGAAGAGGTCTCAAGACTGAGCCTTAGGGGACATCCATAGTGAATGGGCATGACTTGGATGAATACCTAGCAAAGGAGACAGAGAAGAAACATCCAAATAGGTAGGAGAATGCAGACTCACAAAAACCTAGAGAAAAGACAATATCAGGAAGAGAGTGATAGACAATTTCAAAGGCTATTAAAAAATCAAGAAAAATGAGGATTGAGAAAAGATTTTTAGATTTGAGAAATAAGAGGTCATTGGTAGCACTGGATAGAGTAGTAGGCTTGAAGTTAGGAAGATTTCAGTTTGAATCCTCCCTCAGACACTTATTAGCTTAACTTCTTGCTCTCAGTTTCCTCAAATGCAAAATAAAGATAATAGTGACTACCTCACAGGATTGTGAGGACCAAATGAGATAACATGTAAAGTACTTTGTAAATCTTAAAATGGTCTATAAATACTAACCGTTATTATTACAATTTTTATTGTCAGGGTTTCTATAAAGGGATTCGTGCATCGTAAAGATGGTTGAACGTGATGCTTAATGTCCTTTCTAAATTTGAGATTCTAAGATTCCCCCTTTACAAAGAAAAACGTGAATTTTAGTGCTTTTAGGGTCCATATGTCTTGCTAATGTGTCAAGCAAATTAACAAATTTCTAAAGTAAAATTTCTATTACCATGCCTCATCTAGGTCTAAATTATAGCCTCTATGTGTATTATATGAATTCTAGCTGTGTTTCAAACACATACTCTCAGATGAAGATTTATGAACTGGTAGAAAAACCCATCAATATTTAATGGTAAAAAAAAGATGTACACTTCCTGAGAGTTTGAGATTTTGCAACAGTAGGAAGAGGGGGTTGAGGGAAGGAAGAATATTTAACTCTGTTAATACACTGTGGGATTTCTTTTTAAATTAAAACTTTGATCTTTGAGAATTCTATGAGCCATAGTTGTCTGGTATTCACTGAAAAGTGAACAGAGGGTTCTTAAAATGGTTAGTGGAGAAATGAAAACTACAAAGCAGGAAAATGATGTAAAATGCAGACAGGCTATGTAAAGAACACAGACAACAACAAACTTAACAGCTAGACTTAGTTCTGACTCATGGAAAATGGAATGGGAAATAAGGTTACCCAAATTCGGGCTAATGAATCATACAATTTAGAAGACAGATCTCAAGAAAATACTTTTGTAAGACCACAGAAATTATAACTAAAAGGAGAAGAAACCATATACACACTCCCAAAGATCAATAATTTTAAAGAAAACCTCACACTATTTGCCAACTTTTCTTTGTTTTAGAAGTTGACGGAGCCCATAATAACATGTTGCTAGGCATACCAAGTAACTTAATTTGGTAAACAGAAGTCCAGAACTAAATGTGGAGAGATTTTCTTGAACAGTAAGTCTGATTTGGTCTCCAAGTTTGGGCCTATATCTTTGAGCATTACAAACCTACATATGCAGATTTGCAAAGGGCAGGCCTTATGAGTAGATTTTCATGTGGAAATATACCAAGTATAAGTTCACAATTCAATAAAATTTGGAAATCTAGGTTATGATGTTTTTTGCTAGGTACACTGTCACACCAAAGGTATTCATCTCTAATGAAGAAAAGCATGGTTTAATCACTCTACATCTGCTATGTTACCTGGTTTCAACTTCACTAACAAGATGCCTTTTCCAGGTTAGATGTATTAGTTATAAACTCACTGTGGTGCTGCTAAATCAAGCCGTGATTGACACTACTTTCCTCAGTCTTCTTTTCTCACCTCTTTGGAGGTCAAATTGCTAAGCTCCTCCCAATCCCTTCCTTTAAAGTGGGTAGAAACTGAACTTCAACTCATTTCACTTTGTGTATGCTGCTCTGTCTGGTTTCAATGCCATGAAATAACGCCAGTATCATCGGTGTCATTCCTCTGCCCTCCCATCCCCACTTTCCTGCCTCCTTCTGTGCAGTTTCCTCATTTAGATTATAAGGTCCTGGAGGGTAGCTGCCATTTTTCTTTTTATTAATTGTATCCCCAGTGCTTAGCACAGTGTCTGGCACATAGTAGTCATTTGATAAATATTTATTGGATTAGACTGGATTTTGTGGCAAGGGACCTAGTCCAAGAATTAGGACACCTGATTCATAGCTTCTTAAGTTAGCCAATATATCAAGCTATCCATTTCTTCATCTGTAAAGAAAGTTTTCAACAGTAGTATAATAAGAAGGCCTTTAAGTCAAAAGACATGCTCTCCTCTCTTCCCTTTATTATATGATCCTCCTCAAAACCACTTCACCTCACTGGGCCTCAATTTCCTCATCTGTAAAATTATTTGAGTCATTCCAATTCTAATATTCTATAATTCTGATTAGATGATTTCTATGAATCTAAATAATCTATACATGGAGTTAAAAAATAGTCACATTTTTCAGGGTGGGGAAAAGAGGTGGTTGGGAGACACATGGGACAAATGTTAACTGATATAGATGTCTCCATTTAAGACTGGCCCTGTCAATATTCCCAAATGACTATTCGCAAAAATGTGGGAAGCAAGTGAATTCAGAGCATGGTGACACAAAGGAAAATATTGTAGGTTGAATTCCTATAAGGGGAAATTGACTTCTTTTTTGCTCCATTGCCACAGACTACAACCTATTTTCTGGTCCCCAAATGTTTTACAAATAAAAGTCACAGATATCAGCAGGGGAAAGATTGTTTATGGAGCATTAAAAATCCATTATTATTAAGCATTCAGTCAGTCAGCAAGGATTTATGAAGCACTTACTATGTTCTAAGCACCATGTTAAGAAGTAGAGCTAAAAAGAAAAAGTCAAATACAGACCCTGACCTCAAAGACATTTCTAAACACACAGATATCAGTTTCTTTATTAGAGAAGGAAAACAGTGCTGTTATTCAAAGGGCATTTCTTCAGAATGGATATTTAAAGAACAAAAAATTGGGTTTTTCTCTCAAATTAGTCTAAAACTACAGGCTATTGTATTGAAATGCTTCCTTAATATTTCCAAGGGGTGAATGAGAGGCATCTTACTGTGTTTATACACCATGTTTAACATAAGCAAAAATGTGCATGAAAAATTATAGTGAAAATGATATTCCTATAGATTGAAAGCCAATTAGGAGACAAATTGAACACTTTCTGTAAAACATAAGAACTTTCAGGGGAGTGATTATTTTATTTTTTGTCTTTATAAAAACTGATGTGTCATACATAGGAGCTTAAGAAATGCGAGTTAAATTGAATTTATTTTCACAAACTATGTAATTTTCCTCTTAGTTCTTAGAGTAGTAAAAACAAATCCCTCAATCCATGTGGCTATATCCCCTAATCCTTAGAAATTCTCCATGGCCAAACTTTCTTATTAGTACATTGGTTTTTTTTCCATTTACAACTCAGTTAGATAAAGGAGCATTGTCAAAGCCAAGACTAGATTGTCAATGAATGAATCATAAGCCTAATGTGTACATGAGCTACTCAGCCTTAGCTGTAATTACTTTTGTCTTAATTATGCTGTCTTTTTCTAATTCTCTTCCTCTCTCAAATGATGGTGCAGTGGACTGAGTACTAATTCTGGAGTTAGGAAGACGAGTTCAAATATGGCATCAGGCACACTAACTGCATGACCCACAGCAAGTCATCTAACCTCTGTTTGTCTCAGTTTCCTCAATTGCAAAATGAGTGGAGTAACTGCAACCTTCAGCTGAAGATGGAATGAGATAACTTTTGGTAAAAAAAAGTAAAACCACCCTCCCTGGCACATAGCAAATGTGATATAAATGTTTACGGCTTTCCTCCCCTTTTTGCTATCAAGTGAAAAAGGTTTTAGTAATAACTGAAACGAAGAGATCCTATAAGATCATGTTAGAAAAAAGAAATGTATGTTCTCAGATCTCAACTGAGCCCTCACTGTGGCACTATAACCCTTCTTCTCCCCTAGTTGATCCTATCTCCCATGCCCTATCCTTCTTTCCCTTCGTGGTGGCTGTTTAGAGTGGTGCTCTTCCTCAGCATCCAATGCCACTCCATCCTCCACCCTCAGCTAAAGAACTTGACTCATAGTTTGCCCCAAAATAAAGTTAATCCAACATGAAATTCCTTTTTTCTACTGCTCTACATTTTACAACCATGTTTATATAAGCCCCCAGTTCTTTTTCCTATTTTATTCCAATCTCCGATTAATAGGAGATGCTTGTATTCACCAGTCACAGATACGCTTAATCTGATCCCATCCCCTTCCATCTGCACCAGACTGAAACTTCAATCAGACTTTCTTCCCTTCCTCTCCTTCCTCCTATTCCCTCCTCCTTTCTCTTCTGTTCCCTCCTTCTACTTTCCTCTACTTCTCCCTCTTGTCTTCCTCTCTCCTTTCCTCCTCCCTCATCAGTTTCCTCCCCCATGTTTTCCCTCCCTTTCTGCCCCCTCTCCCCCTTCATATCTTCAGTTTCTCACTTTCTGTGGCTCCCTGCCTGAAGACAACAAACATTCCCAGGTCTCCTCCCTGCTTAAAAAATACTAGCAGTCACTACCATTCTCTCTCATTACCTTTATCTCTCTTTGCTTTCTCAACCAAACTCAAAGAAAATGCTACTTTCAAGATGCTATTAGGAGACACCCTGTGTTCCAGAGCTAAGGCCTAGTAAGCAAACTGTGCCCTGAACTTGGCATAATGACAATCCTTTGCACTCACCCTCTGGATGATCTAAGCCACAGCAAAATCCTAGATTGTTTCACATAGCTGTTGTATTGCTTTGACCAGCACCAGGTGTTCTCTGAGCTCGGACAAGCACCTGCAATCTGATGCTGCTATAAATCAAACTTGTCTCAAACAGTTTTTGCTGTTCCCTCTCATTGTCAGGACCACAGCTCACTGCACAGCCATTGGTGTATGTATTGAGATTTGCCTATGCTAATGGGGTCCCCCACAGTGGTAGAGGGTGGCATCTGTGTCTAGTTTCTTTCCTTGATGCAAACCATTTCTCTTACTATAGAAAATAAACTTCTCTCTTAGTCTCTGCACAGGTATTCTTGCCTGCTCTGTGTCTTCAGCTCCAGCCTTTACAGGCCAAGAAGTTTGGTCCATTTTTTAATCATTTTGAAATTGACATCCAAAATCATCACATACCTGTAACTATTTTCTCCAAAGCTGCCAAACCTGATGGCTTTTTATCAGTTTTCATCCTCCCTGACCTCTCTGCAGACTGACATTAACTAATTTTCCCTCCTAGGTAAACTATCCCCTTTGATTTTATGCACCACTTCTCTCTGTGTTTTCCTAATTGTATGACTGTCACTTCACAATCTCCTTTGCTGATTCATTATACATATTATACCCAGCAACAATGACTTTATACCAAGGTTCTATCCTGGGCATTCTTCTCTTGTCGTTCATTCCCTCACCTGGTAACCTCGTCAATTTCCAGTAATTTTAGCTACTTATCTTTTATTTTGATGTCTCTTAGAATTGTATACCTAAACCTTATTCATTTCCTGAGTTCCTGTCCCAAATTATTCAAGTATCTATTGCACATTCTGAGCTGTATTTACACAAATCTCAAATTTAACATGTGTAAAATAGAATTTGAACCTGCCCCAGTTCCCAAACATCCTTATTTCTTTGAAGGGCATTATTATCCTCCCAATCAGTCATCCTTCAAATCTCAGTGTCATCCTTGACTTCTCATTCACTGCACAAATCTGATCAGTTGCCAAATTTCTCTGTCTCCATGTCTCCTCCTTCTTCTCTCCCTCCTTTTCCCCCTATACAACTACCACCACAACCCCCAAATCAGACCTTCATCATAGCTATACTGAATTACTACAATAGTCTATCAACTGGGCTCTATCTCATCTTTCCATCTGCTAATTCATCTCCTACTCAGCTATGGAAGAGATTTTCCTGAAGTGCTTCTCTGAACTTGTCTATCTTCTTCTCAATAAATTTCAATATCCCTCTCTTACCCCTACTTATAAATATGAACTCCTCTCTTTGGTATTCAGTGCCCTTACAACCAGCTCCCAGCTTACCTTTCTAGACTTTTAATACATTAAAACAAGCTATAGTGAAATCAAACTGGCTTTCTTATTGCTGTTTATACACAATACTCCATTTCCCATTTCTGCCTTTGCACTGGCTGTACCCCATGCTTGGAATCCACTTGCTCTTCTAATTCTTAAAATCCCATTTCCCTCAAATCTCAACTCAAATGTTACCTTCTAGGGGAAGCCTGGTCAAATTCTCCCAACTGTTCTCTGTCATAAAGCATCTTGTATCTATTTTGTATATAGTATTAAATATGGAAGATCCTGATTTACTAAACTGTGGTACCTCCCATAGAACTAGACATATACTGTGTCTCCTTCCTATGGGATATGTGAGATGGGGTTTAGGGAGGTGAAGAAGGGAAGGGAAAGAAATTCCTTCCCCCAAGACTGCTGGAAGTTTAAGGGAAATAAATCACTTTTTTCTTTGTTCATTGAAAAGATCCTGTAGTGGACAGAAAGTGTCAAGGGGACCCCATCTGCCTGCTAATGGGCTTTATTTTTTTTATCAAGTATCCATAATTCCTGCATCCTTTGATGACTCTCTGTAAAAATAGAATCAACACTACTGTGGTATGAGAGTATTCATTCTCAGCATAATCAGGAACCTGAGGGCCATCTGTGTAAATTTGTTTACTTTGCCTTTAGACCAAGATTGCCCCGCCACTATATGCACCTATTTGATTATTCAGCTAAGAATATACATAAATATGTATATAAAAGGAGAGAGAGGGAGAGAGAGAGAATGAATGAATGAATGAATGAATGAATGAATGAATGAATGAATGAATGAGTGAATGAGTGAATTAATGAATGAGTACTGGTCATGTGGTTGTTTCTGGAATCAAGCCATTTCTCTAAGACTTCCTACCATACTGTCAAAGGTAGCAACCTGAGTTGCTCAAAACATTTGATGGAACAATTCTCCCTATAATTTACCACTGTTACAAAAGGGAAGGGCATCTCCTTTTCCCTCTGTCTTCTCACACTGTGATTCTCTTTCTTCTTGGCATCCCAAGTCTCAGTCCTGCCAGCAACTTTACCAGCATTATGTAACTCATTAAGAAGCCTTGGGGCTAAGAAAGATTACAGACTTTGTAGTGATGCCAGTATAACTTGGGATATTCAACAATAACTTAACTGCCTGGATTCACAGTTTTGAAAAAGCAGGAATGAGGGATAATCTACTTGAAGACTGACTATATTTCAAAATTAACTGACTTTCCATGCCCTGAAATAAAAATTCATCTTGACCAAATCATTACATCATATCCTCTTATTAAATTCCTGGAGTAGAAACAATTTAATTCCGTGTCTATCATGTGCCCATTATATGCATGGCGCTGTGCTACGATGTAGCTACCAAAATGAAAGTGGCACAGTGGCTGTTTTCCAGTTTTAGTAGAGATATAAAACACATACACAACTAATGAGTAGTTAGAGACCAGTGCATATGAGACACCAAAGAGTGATGCCGGAAAAATTTACGGAAGCAGCGTTCCCTTAGAGGTGGTGCTGGAGGAGGGAGAGGGGGGTTGTGAGGAAGAACATTATCACGAAAGAACTCATAGAGCAAGAGAAACCTGAGCTGCTTCTGGTAGAATGGAATGATTTCAACAAGTAGATGGGAGGAGGGGGACCTTCAAAGCAACAAATTTGAATAAAAGCGTATTCCTGAGGCAAATGTGTTTCTCTCCACTATCCCATGATAAGGCTCAAACTTCTCAAGCTATTTAAACTAGGCCCTGCTTATTTCCTATATTCAGTTTCCTCATCAGACTCAATTATTAATTATATGTTTCTTGAATGAACGCAATTTCCCAAGGTAATGGGGCTGTAAAAAATGTCACCTTCAAAATCATAAAAAATTACATTACAAGACCATGATCTCCAACTGTTCTTGATTTTAGATTTATTCTTCTGTAGAATGACATCAAAGACTGAGAAAAAGAGTATTTTATCAGTTACCTCAAAAGCAATCATGAAGATACTTCAGCAAACCAAATGTAATAACAAAGGGGAAACCATTCAACAGCCTTAAGTCAGACATATATTTGATTTTTTTCTAGAGCTGCAAGTAAAAAGTATACACTGATCCAGCCACAGTCTCTCTGTGGTTGTCTAGCTCATGATTAGAGATCCATGCTAATGAGACAAAGGTCTTAGGTTTCATCATCATGCAGTCTTCTTAGCATTGCTTCTGTGCCATGGCAACCAAAGGCCCCTTGACCCTGGCTAGACAGCTCACAAATTGGTGCCAAAAATGACAACAGGAAACAGATGAGAGTGTGGGACAAATCCTACTGTTTTAATATTACTACTGGGAAGAGAAATGGATGTGTATGACTGGCTGATGGCAGGCTGATATTTCAAATTAAAGAACATAATTATTATCCCACAGAAATTCCTGGTTATCTTCCTTAATTCATTAATAACCAATTTTCTTATGAAAATGAAATATAAAACACAGAAAAGTCTTGGCCTAGATACTTTAGAAATAGCATGGACATAATTACTTTAAATTTGACATAATCTGGGTAAAAATAGTTTGTAATTTGTAAAAGGCTTAATATTGGATTTATTGTTTCATACATACTATTCATTAACAAACATTAGAAGCTGGAAGTATTCAGAAATACTGAATAGACTCAGCTCTAAAGTTGCTTTCTCAAGAAAGCCTTTCCTGTTCCTCTAGCTCCAACTGTGCAATCTCTCTCTCTCTGTCTCTTTCTCTCTCCCCCCTCCATCTTATACATGTATATGTATATATGTGTATATGTGTGTGTGTATATAAAATTATTTTATGTATACATACTTTACTCATTCAGAATATAAGCTCTTTGAGGCTAAGAGCTGGGGGTTTTTTTGTTTTCTCTTTGGACCCCCAGTGCCTAGCAACATACTTTGCATGTAATAATTACTGAAAAATGTTTTCAAATTTACATGTGTAAAAGTAAACTTAAAGAAGATTTTGGAACAATTTATCTTGTACCAAGTCAATAGACTGAAAGGAATTTTAGTTCTTGGCCTTACTGACATGTCAGAAAAGAGAAATCAGCTATAATTATATGCCTGCCCAGGTATAAAAATAAATTGACCTTGAATGATTAGCATTGATAATTTTAATTTATGTAACAAGAAACATAATTTTAGTCCAAGACAGGCTAATCATCTAATGATGAATTTTTCTAAGAAAACAGAATGCAAAATATCAAAAGTTCTTACCATTGTAAGAGTAAATGGGTGGTTTTCTAATGCAGACACTCTTGGACAGTGAAGAATAATATACTGGAAGGAAGCAATGCAAAAAAAAAAAATGAAAGAAGAAAAATAAAGTTCAAATCTTTCAATAGTTTCCAAAATTAAACTAAAAAAGCATTCTTCAAGACTATTTGGAATAACTCACTTGGCCAGGTCTGGCTTTAAAGTTTTCCTTGATCATTCGAACTTCCATGACATCTGATGGATGGCTGATCACCGAAATGATTGTCACAGGCTTATTACTTCTAATGCACCTGTAAAGCCTTTCAGCACAATAGAGGCACAGTGGTAATGAAATCCAAAGCCAAGTCTAAGTGAAAATAAGAAAAATAGAGAAAAGAAAAACACTTCAGAAACACTCATATTTCTATCCCCTTATCAGAAACCCTTTACAAAATGTTTTAAATTATGAATATAGAGTATCTGAAAATCATATGGAAATGAAATAACTCCATTAATCTTAATTATAAAATGTTGGCTGCTGCCAAAAGGACTCGTTTTATTGGTCACTCTATAAGATCTTTCAATAGGACATCTGTACTATGTTAAGCCATTTGACATTTATTACCTCATTTAAACATCACCAATATTCTGTGAGGTAGACGTTACAGGCCTTATCCCAGTTTTAAAGTTATGGACTCTTCGACTCAGATAAGTTGAATTTTGCTCATAGTCAACAAGCTAATAAATGTAAGAGGAGGCATTTGGACCCACTTTCCATTTGATTGCAAGAGCTTCCATTATACCATTCTCCCTTTTACACTGTTCTTTTCTGTCCATTCCTCTTTCCCAACTCTTTCAATATCCCAAATATGAATTTCCTTTATTATAATACACAATGCCTTTTATGGAAATAACTGCTCCAGTGACCTAATTCATTACCAGAGAGTCCTCAAATGCACCCAGGCTTTCACAGCATATTATTAATAGATATTACACAATCTCCTTGGCATAGTTTTAAAAACATACCATGCAAATATGCTTTGAGGAAATACTTTTAATTCAATTGAGCAATCCTGTCTTAACTGCTTACTATGCACAAGTCATAGGATATGGGGCTTAAAAATGCCAACAAGTTTTGACAAAAAGTTTCAGAAATGCTTATTGCTTTATGAAAAACATATATGTGTATATATTTATGTATAGATATATAGTGTGTGTGTTAATGTGTGTACATTTATGTCCTTGTCTCTATTACACACACACACACACACACACACACACACACACATTTTGTTTTTGTTTTTCATCCCTTGTTTTTGAAGAGGACCAATGTGACCATTCGAGGTCTTGACTTGCCTTGAATTGGATTCAAGTGAAGCAGAGTTGCACGAAGTCCTTGTCTTACAGACATATATGTATATTTTAGATAGATATAGAACATATAGCTGGATAAAGATATGGATATATACATAGATGAGATAAAGATGGAGATATATTTATAGATATAAATACATGGACATATAGAGATATATATTAGAAGAACTATAGGACATATCCTTTATGGAGGCAAATTTCAACTTCTTGTCTTGCATCCTTAGAGATCATTTTCACATAGTTTCATTAATTCAATGGTACTTCCTTGAGTGATCAAGTAAAATGTAATCATTTATACTGTTTTCTTATAATTTCAAAGCATATAAATTGCCAATTTTACTTTACACGTTCCTCTGAGACTTAGTGTCATGGGAATTATGACTGGTAATATCTCAAAATAAGGGAATCCTTTTTTTCACAAGGAAAAGCATAAATAAAAGGAGCTGCAAGTGCCAATATATAGAAGAAAATGTCCACGTTTGGAATTCCAGAAACCAAAGAAGGGAACTATGGTAAAGGCCAAGTAAATGAAGGTCAGTGGAGGCAAAAACAGAAATGTAATTATTGTGGAAGAAAAAGACACAGATATAAAAGAAAAAATTATGTTTTAATGTGGAATGTTAATTATATTGATATCACTTAAAGTTCTTTCTCTTGCAAAAGTGGAGAAGCTAAGAAATTTAATCTTTTCCTTGAAGAACAATGCAAAAGATGGAAGAAATAGTAGGGGTAACATATCCTGGACCTGAATCTGGGCAACAACCATTTGCTGAAGTACAAATGAAAAGGATTTAGAAAGTAAATAAAGACTTAACTGCAGAATTTGTCATAGCAAAAAAAGCAGAAATCCAGGAGTAACCTGGCACTTATCCTAGATTTGGTGAGATCAGATTAAAAAGGGTACAGAAAATGAGTAAGTAGGATCCAATGACCAATTAAATTCCGGAGAAGTTGGCTGAAGTAAGATGGGTAGCTCTCAACAAAAAATTTTGGAAAATTTATTTTCCAAAGGAAAATTTATTCCAAAGAGAAGAAGGAACTGGTTAAAATATCTGATGTGGCTACACAATGAACTCATCAACCAACTTAGTGTTTTACAAGGAATGTATAGAATATGGAAGGAAGGAAAATTATCAAAGTATGAATACAAATGAGTAACATTTTCTCGTAAGGACACTATAAAGTACACTAATGCTTAAAGTGAAGTGAGACTGGAAAAGAATGTCAAGAATAATTTTTTAAAAGCTTTTTCTTTAAGAAGACAAAAAGTGACAATCCACTAAAAGTTAGAGATAAGGTGAAAATAAAACTGAACTATTTGGTAACTCTTTTGCTTATTTTCTCTTTCAAGGATATAGAACTGGAAAGTATAAATAACTTAGAAACTTAAAACTGTAATGTTTAATAGGATGCAGAAATACAGCATATGTGAAGAAATAGCATCTTACTGTCTTTTGTGAATCTAAATCACCAGGCACAAATTAATTACATGCCAAGGAACTGAAATAAGTGGCAGATATGATTGCTGAATAATTATTAATGACTACTGAAATACCTTCAAGAAAGTATTCCCGGTGTAGGTGTGGAGATCAAATGTCCTAATTTTCCCAGAAGAGTAAGAACTCAAAATTTTAACAGAAGTGAGTATATTATAGTACATTATAGGTCAATGAGACTGACTTAAATACTTGATAAAATTCTGGAACATATTATTAAACAGATTATTATGATTATTTAGAAAAAAATAGTGGTCACTAAAAGTCACCAGGAGCAATTGCACCCCAGATATTTCTCTTCCTCTAGCTGCCCTCTCCAATGGTCTTCCTACCATTCTGACCTGTCCACAATTACCACTGAGGCAGTTAGGTGGCACAGCATACAGAATGCTGAACCTAGAGTCAGGAAAACTTGTTTTCAAATCTGGTTTCAGATTCTTACAAATTATGTTACCCTAGAAAATTAATTTAGTTTTTGGCTAAATCAGTTTCTGTTACTATAAAATGGGAATAATAATAAAACCTACCTCCCATGACTGTTCTGAGTATCAAATAGATAATTTTACTAAAATATCAAAGTCTATCACATAGTAACCACTTAAATATATATTCCCTTTGCCCAACCCGCTTTCCCATAAGAAGGCTAGTGGCAAGGATCAGGGGGAAAGTGGCACCAATAAGTCCATGGACAAGATGTAACAGCAAGAATTGATGGCCCTGGGGGGTGGAGCCATGATGGAGTAGAAGCATGAAAACTCCATGAGCTCCCCCCATAACCACCTCAAATACCTATAAAATACGACTCTAAACAAACTTTACAGCTACAGAACCCACAAAGTGACAGAGAGAAACAAATTTCCCACTGAAGACAGCCCAGTGGGGCTATAGGAAGGGTTCCATCACAGTGAGCTGGGAGCTGTGCCCAGCCTAGAGTTAGCCCACAATTTTAGGCTCAGGGCGGCTCCCACCAGCTGTGGCTGGAGTGGACTTCAGGAGAGTGCATCAACAGCAGCAGTGGCAGTTTCCAGGATTATCAACCCATAAATGCCAAAGACAAAGTAAAAAGTCTGTTGGAATTTGGGGGGGACACAGAGCAGTATGGCCCCGGGCCCCTGGGTGAGAAGTAGCGGAGGCATGGCTGTAGCCACCACCACATGGCTGCTTCAGAGTTCCTGGCCTGCATATTGTAGGGGGACCAAACCACCATTCAGAGGGTAATCTTTCTTGCTTTAATCTGCTTGGATCTGGATTGCTGTCTTAGGTCAAGGTCCTGGGGTGTTTGATCAGGTGCCAGAGCTTGTGGGGACTATAGGGAGGGCACCCAACTAATAGCTCCAGCAGCTGCAAATACCCCAGTGATTTGGAAGAAAGTTCTCCTCTCTGGAAGAAGAGTTCTACTGTGGCAAAAAGTTCAAAAGTTGAGAAATTGAGTGGCAAGATGTGCAAGCAAAGGAAGCAAAGCAAGCATAGCAATCAAACCTTAGATTCCTTTTTTGGGGACAAAAAGGATCAAAGCATGGAACAGGAGAAAGACAATGAAGTCAGAACTCCTGTACCAAAAGTTTCCAAGAAAAATATGAATTGATTACAGGCCATGGAGGAGCTCAAGAAGGATTTTAAAATCAAGTAAGAGAAGTGGAGGAAAAATTGGGAAGAGAAATGAGAACGATGTGAGAAAGACATGAAAAGAGAGTCAACAACCTGCATGAAGAAAATAACACCTTAAAAATTGACTAACTCAAATGGCAAAAGAGATCCAAAAGTCCAATGAGGAGATGAATGCCTTAAAAAGTCAACTTTTCCAAATGGAAAAAGAATTTCAAATGCTCACTGAAGAGAATCATTCCTTCAGAATTAGATTGGAGCAAATGGAAGCTAATGACTTTATGAGAAATAAATATACTATTATACAAATCCAAACAAATGAAGAACTAGAAGGCAATGTGAAATATCTCATTGGAAAAACCACTGACCTGGAAAATAGATCCAGGAGATACAATTTAAAAATTATCGGACTACCTGAAAGTCATGATTAATAAAAAGAACCTAGAAATCATCCTTCAAGAAATTCTCAAGGAAAATTTCCCTGATATTTTAGAGAGGGCAAAATAGAAATTGAAAGAATTCACTGATAACCTCTTGAAAAAGATCACAAAAAGAAAACTCCTCGGAATATTATAGCCAGTTTCCAGAGTTCCCAGATTAAGGAGAAAATATTACAAGTATCCAAGAAGAAATAATTTCAATATTGTGAAAACACAATCAGGATAACACAAGATCTAGCAGCTTCTACATTAAGGGATAGAAGGGCTTGGAATATGATATTCTTGAGGTCAAAGGAGCTAGGATTAAAACCAATAATCACCTACCCTACAAAACTGAGTATTATGTTTCAGGGGAAAATATGGTCATTCAATAAAATAGAGGACTTTCAAGCATTCTTGATTAAAACCAGAGTTGAATTTAAAATTAAACATTCAGATACAAGAAGCAAGAGTATCATGAGAAGGTAAACAGGGAAAAGAAATCATAAGGAACTTATCAAAGTTGAACTATTTACATTCCTACATGGAAAAATTATCATTGTAATTTATGAAACTTTTCTCGGCATGAAGACACTTGAAGGGAATATATATGTATATGTGAATACATATACATACATATATATGTCTATATATGATGGTATATGTGCATATGAATACATATATGAGTATGTATGTATATATATATATATATACGTGTGTGTGTCTGTGTGTGTCTGTGTGTGTCTGTGTGTGTGTACAGGTACACATAGACAGAGGGCACAGGATCAATTCAATGGGAAGGGATGATATTTAAAAAATAAAATGAAGAGGTGAAAGGAATGTAATGAGAGGAGACAGGGAGAGACAGAATACAGTAAATTATCTCATATAAAAGAGGCTAGAGAAAACTGTTACAATGGAGGGAAAGAACAGGGAGGCAAAAGTGAATGGGCCAACCTTATTCTCTCTGAATTTGGCTTAAGGAGGGAATAAGATACACACTAAATTGGGTATCTTACCCTACAGGAAAGTAGGAGGAATGGGATAAGAGAGGGAATGATAGTGGGGAGGGCAGATTGGAGAGGAGGGTAGTTAGAAGTACACACTTTTGAAAAGCGACAGGATCAAGGTAGAGAATAGAACAGGTGTGGGGTGGGATAGGATAGAGGGATATATAGTCAATTTTTCACAATATATCCATTATGGAAATGTTTTGCATAACTACACATGTATAACCTATATTGAATTGCTTATCTTCCCAGTAAGGGTGGGTGATGAGGGAAGAAGGGAAAGAATCTGGAGTTCAAAGTTTTAAAATCAAATGTTTAAAAAATGTATTTTTTTACATGCAACTAGGAAATAAGATATACAGGTCTGGGGTATGTAAATCCATCTTGCCCTATCAGAAATGGCAGAGGATATAGGAGACAGCAGATTGGGGGGGGATTCAGTGGGATCATTGTTTTGGGGTGGTGGGTCGGGGAAAGACAGGGAGAAAATTTGTAACTCGAAATCTTGTTGAAATGAGTATTGTAAAATAAAAATAAACATAAAATTTTAAAAAAATTAACAAAAAGAATTAATGGCCCTACTGATGTCTAGATTCAGAAGAATTACTGCCTTCTCATACTCAACCTCTTCAAATGAGTTGTGACCTCATATGGGGCAAAGTTAAATAAATAAAGATGTACAGAACAAACTTTCTATATAGTTTCCCAGTGGCTACCCCTGTGATGCTATTATTTTCAAGTTTTTCACACTCTGTTACCATCCAAATGTAAACACAAGGGTAATCTGCTTGAACATCCTCCAAAAAAATGGTTAGCCCTGTATGAGATCAGGACATCCTCTTGCCTATCCAGAACATGCTGGGAGAACTCAGCATTGATAACTTATTATGCATACATGATTCTGAGCTCCGCGGAAACTAGATAGCTCTAAAAAATAAATAAATAAATAAATGCTGGAAACCCACATGAAGCAAATGACAAGAACCCTGACTTTGATTGGCCAACCTCCCTTCCTTTCATCTTATCTGTATGTGTGGTTATGTGTACATCTTTACACACGCGCGCGCGCACACACACACACACACACTGCACTCCTATGACCTCTCTTCTCTCTCATCTGAACATGATTTTGTATCACAGTTTTCCTTTTCTTCTATTTTCTTCTCCTTAAAAAAGTCACCAGTCCAGCATGCATTATTGATGTATAAATAAATTTAGCTTAAAAGAGTAAAAGTAACCTTAACTTTGTTTCATTAAGAACATGTCATTCCAAATCAACTATTTCCCTTTTTTGGACAGTTGTAACTAGGCTGAGAGAGTAGGGGAATTTTAAATGCTTGGTATATATAAATTACAGCAAAGCACATGAAAAATATCCACTTCTATTCTTTTGGATGAAACAGATGGATAGAAAAGATGACTGGAACCAAAAACTTAGAGGAAAGTCTTTAGTAGAGTGACCTAAGAATTTTTCCTGGCTCTGAGCAATTCTATATGTATACTCATGAAATTGTATAGTACAGTACAGCATGACTTTTAAATTTACAATGAAACAAATTTGCACAAGATAGCTTACATGTTGGATGATCAAAATAGAGACCAAGAACCTGCCAGGTTAGAGTAATTAGATATATCTTATGAGATGAAACTTAATAAACATAAATGTATTATATATTTCATATTTGGTTCAAAAACCCACTTTTAGATTCAATTTAACATCTATTAAGTCCCATTATATATTTTATGAACCTATACTAGAAATTTGATATAAAGAGCAAATTAAAATAATTCTGTTCTTCAAAGATGTTACATCTTACTGGGGGGCAGAGGGATGAGAGATGGAAGTACAGTATATACAAGAGATTACACATAGGTAAACAAAAATAGGGTAACTTGAAGAGAGAGAAAACAACCTGAAGAGACAGGAACATTATATCACAATATTTTGTACCTCAGCTAAGTCTTCAAGGACATAAAGATCCTAAAAGGTACAAATTCCAGACTAGTGTCAATCCTCTAATGGATATGAAATATTAAATCCAAGGTGCAATGTGTAGACTAGTTTCCCTGTGTTATAGAGTACTTAAAGAGAAGTAATACTGTATAAGTCTGGAAGAGCAGGTTAGAACTAAACTGTGAAAAGCCTTAAACACTATGGCTAAGAGCTGGTGTTTTATCATGGAAGAAATAGGAAGTCATTGAAGGATTATTAGCAGGAGAGTACCACCACCACTGCCATATTTGTACCTTGGGAGTATTAATTCAGCAGGAGTGTGAGGATGAATTAAAGAGGAGACAAAGTGAAGTAAGGGAGTCAATAAAGAAGTGTCGCAAGAGTACAGGTGAGAAATGATGAGGACATCAATTAAGATGAAGGACATGGCAAAAGAAAGGAAGAGAATTACTATGTTGCAGAGTAGAGTCAACAATGAGCAGCAACTAAGTGAATATTGGAATTTAGGGATATAGATAAGTTAAGAATGAGTCCATAGTTATACAAAACCCCAATGACAAAGAAGATAGTAATATACACCACAGAAATTGGGAAGTTTGGAAAAGGGACATGTTCTGGAGGAAAGAAGAGTTCCATTTTGGACACATTGAGGTTGAAGTGATAGTGGGATATCCAGATGAAAACTTCATTAAGTTTTATTATATTTTTCTCAATTACATGTGCACATAATTTTATCATTCATTTTTTTATTTGAGCTCCACATTCTCTCCTGTGCTCCTTTTTCTCCCCTCTACTTGTCTCTACTCTAAACGAGATCACATCTTAATTGAGTGAGAGCTGGAAAGCATCTTATAAGCTCTCTGATCTAAGCCCTTCATTTTATACATAGGGAAACTGAGAACCAGAAAGACCTACATCTTTGTCTCTCTAAATCTAATGTCTTCTCCATTAAATCATACCATCTATCAATGGCAGGATGACTGCTAGGGAAAAAAAGTCTCAAAGGAGGAGGGTAAAAATTATATCAAAGACAGAGGAGGAAAGTTTGGCCTCAGTAAGTAGATGAATGGAGGAAAGAATGTGTTATCCTGCTCACCAGTGTTAAGAAATATGAAAACGTTATTTGAGAGATATCCCTTTGAATAACCAATCTTGTCATCTGCCTTAGGTTGACTATGCAGCAGGAACCTTGGAAACAAGAAAAGATTTGGAACAGTCAATGAGAGGGATGAAGGAGTTGATGAAATAAAACTGAAGGACTATCAAGAGGTAGTAAAGAGACTAGTATTGGAAGTTAGCCGGTAAGCATTGGTGTATGATAAGCAAAAGGTTAGGTTCTAAGGAGACAAAGACAGAAATGAAATAATCCCTTCCTTCAAGGAATTCACAGGTAATACTTACATAGATAAGTGTGCTTCTATCAATAGACAGACAGGCAGACAGACAGACAGACAGACAGACAGACATATAGATAGATAGATAGATAGATAGATAGATAGATAGATAGATAGATAGATAAGCTATACATAGAAATATAGAAAAAAAGCTATACATAGAAATATATGTATATGGCATAAATATACATTTATTCCAAATATATCTTTATAGAAAACATATTTAGAATAGATATATATGTAGATATATGTTTATATAGACACATATATAGATGCATGTCTACATAGCTATATTTGTATGCATATTTTTCCCTTCTGTATATGATCTCTTGATAGATGATGGATGGATGGATGGATGGATGGATGGATAGATAGATAGATAGATAGATAGATAGATAGATAGATAGATAGATAGATAGATACACACACAAAGTATAAACAAAGGTAGTTTGTGGGGGAGGAGGGGAAATGCACTAGCAGCCAACAGGATCAGGAAAGAACACATGTAGAAAGTTGCACTTGAGCTAAGATTTGTTTTAACCTAGGAATTATAAGAGGCAGAGATGAATCAAGATTACATCGCAAGCAAGAGGAATATCCTAGGAAGACAAAGGGATAGAGATGGTGAATATCAGAAATTGTACTGGGTGAAATTATCTTGATTTTGTAATTTTTTCAGCTATGCTTAGCAACCCAGAAAAAGAGAGAAAGATGTGGGTGTTGACCATGAGGATGAAAGGGTCACCCAGTAGCTATGATTTGTTTTTAGAACATTAACAGAAGTGAGAGATTCAAGAGTGGGACCTTGTGAAACATGAAATTGGCAGACCATGGAATCAAGTCTGAGTATCAGGGCAAATGAAGCCAGAATTGAGAGACAGGAAAAATAAGGAAGGCTAAAAGGCCAAGAGAAAGTGAATTTGATTACTTCTGAGATTCCTTCAAGTTGTAGTCATGAAGATATGCACACATCAGCCAAATGAGGGGATGGAGGAGACTGTCTTCCTAGTTACCCTCCAGATAATTCTCAGGGCCTTTCCAATTTGTGTTCAAGCAGCTCTAAAACACTCATCTTTGCTTCAGAAGTGGCACTAGATGGTAGCACTCTACCCTAAAATAATGCTGCTTAGGCTGTAGCCATGGAGTACAAGGGCAGGTGAAGTAGACCAGGGACTGAAAATATTCAGAAGAATTTAATTAAGTTTCCAGAGGAAATGTGCACAAGAGAATATGGTAATACACCATATGGAAGATAGCTTATATTTCCCAAAGAAATCAGAAAGCAAATATTTAGGTTTTAGCTAGAAAAGGAGTGAGGATGGAGTCCAGGTCCAATACAAGAATTAAGACACAGTAGAGAGTTGAACCACTAATGACAAGGTTGAAATTGGTCATACTGAAAAACATCACCATTCTATCATCTCTGTGCCTTGACACACAAATTTCCTCATCAGTTCATTTGCTGAAAATAAAGAAAAATTTGGGATTTTTGAAGATCAAAACTAAGTATCCAGTGAAGGAATTTATACATAGTAAAAGAAATAGGCTAGAACTGAAAGGAGCCTTTGTAATTCTTTGGTTGCAACAGTCATCCTTACACAATCCTATCAGTTTTATTCACTGATTTAAAAAGACAGACCTAAAGATCCCACCCAGTCTCAAAATCAGCACAGTTTTAACTCACAATAGAAAGTATTGCAAAAACACATGTACTACTTCAATAAGAGCAAGTGATCAGTACAATCTAGCCACACCCTTGAGCAATGTCCACAGCCAGAAACATTGGCATGACCCAAAAATATAGGATTAAGCTGACCTGAGGAAAATTTGCTTGGAACTTGGGCTCCTCTGCACAGATTTTCACAAACTCGTTCTGTATAAACAGCTCAGGATTTACAAATCCTCCGGGGAAGGGTTCAGGAACATGCTCCGAGAAATACTCTGGCAGGGGAATATTCAGGTGGCGAGTTCTATTAGGACTGAGGCAGCCAGGAGGGTGTGCATCGAGATTAGTTTGATATTTCAGGAGCCCTCTAGAATGAAAATACAAGTAAGGGCAGATGGGGAGAGAAGAAACAAAGATCAGACGCTAGAGAAATGGCATTCAACCCTTTGTCTCCTGGATAACTCTTTGAAAATTAAAGATGAATGAAAAGAGGCAATGTAATGCAGGGGTGTCCCATTTCAAGCCTCAGCCATGCCATTTATTAATCAGGTGACCTTGGGATAGTCATGTAAAGTTTCTCAGCCTCAGTTTTCTCATCAGTCAAATTAAGGGTTACGGATTTGGATTATATGACCTCTAGCATCCCTTTCAAGTCTAAACTATGATAATTCTGTGACCTTGGGCAATTGTAGCACTACATTTTATTCTGAAGAATGAGGAAATTAAACCTCCCAATAAACACTATAACCCAAGAATTTATCTAAAGCGCTTGGTTCTCCAAGTAACATTATGCACCAAATGACATAAACAGTAAAGATATGACCTTTTGTAGTATGCTTGGACTTGCTAACCTTAGGGTACAAGAAAATCAGGAATACACATGGCCCAACATAACAGAATTGCAGAAAATAAACAGGAGAAAAAAATAAATCCATCCCAATTTTAAAACAGAAAATAAAATATGTCTAATTCAGTTTAATTTCTTTCTTTTGGGTAAGACTATATATAAACAAAGATTACTAATTTACAAAGAAACATCAAAAATATTTAATAATATGAGACAGAATCTAGACTCCCCCATGGTCTAAACATAATAAGCAAACAACAAGCAGGCTTTTAGTAAACCATTTGCTATTCGTTTTCCCTACAAGTGTACACACACATACACACACACACACAGAGTGTCATACAAAATTAACAACTCTGAACTCTCATCTAAGTCAATTCAAATAAACAATTATTAAGGGGCTGCTATGAGCAAGGCATTGAGCCTACAAAGATGAAAACAAAAAAGAGACATTACTTTTCAGGAACTTAAATTATACTAGGATCACAAGATGCAAAACTGTATACTTAATACGTAAATATAAAGTAACTGCAGGAGGGAGAGGATATGGACTATTATGTATAGAAAAGGGGGAAGATTGGGAGAGGCTTCCCATTGGTGGTGGCACATAAACTGAGACTAGAAGGAAATTTGGAATTCTAAGAGGAAGGAGTCATGCAGTTGGGAAAGCCCAAAATGTGGGAGATGGAATACTGAGTTTGGGAAACAACTTGTGGGTTTGTTTGCCTACAAGAGAAAATATGTGAAGGGAAGTAATAGAAAATTACTCTAGGCCCCAGGATGCAGATGGGGGTGCAGATGGAAGAAGTCTTTAGGAAGAGAGAATTAAGTTTGGACTTGAAGGATGGAAGGAATTTCATAGATAAATTAGAGAGGTGGTCATTCCTGATTAAGGTAATAGGAGTGAAGAATATAGTATGGGAATGAGAATGAAGATGTGGAAATCATTAAGAAAATTGGTTTAAATGACTACTGTCCAACTTCAAGGGTCTCAAATCATCTGCACAAGTACATGTTCACTTCCATTAGATTGTTTTGTGATTTATTTGTTTTTAATATATTTTTTTCTCCCATCAAGCATTTTTTTCTCCCTCCCACCTACCCTTTGTGGCAAGATGGACAGGCAACAGCAAGGGGAAGGGAGGGTCCAGAATAGAAGAGGGAAAGGAAATAAAATGGATTTATCCATTTATCTCTCTCTCATTTCCCTCTTAAATCATTTTCTGTGGCCTGGTTCTTTCAAGTGCCAGTAGTAGACATAGATATCCCTGTAAATTGAACTCAGGAGGAAAAAAAAGGTTACTAATCTCTCCCATAGAACAGTACATAGTAACGAAGTATACAAATAATGAATCTTATATTAGACCAGCCTTGTCTTTTTTGTCATAAAAAAGAGCAAACAATTCTATGGAACAGTAAAATATAAAATTAGATGAATCTACCTTCTAAAATAAATTATATTGAATAATATGGTCCCAAAACTTATAGAATATGCCCTTCAGAACATTGTCTTACAAAAAGTGTGACATGTTTGTGCTTCTGCCATTCTCAAATAGAACCAATGTATACACAACAAGCAAGTTTATCTCTGAACCAGAAAAGAAGAAAACTGTATATCTTCAGGTATCCCAGGAGAATGAAGAGTCCCTTGAAAGAAAGGAACTACCAATTCAGAACATAAAGAAGATAAAGGAAGAAAATGCCAAAGAACAATCCTAAGTCATAGAAGAAGATTGGAAGGTAAAATAATATGGTGTAGAAAAGAAAAAGGAAAGTTTTAAGAGCTTTCATGTAGAGAGGAAAACCAAATGCTCTGAGCAAGAAATAGACTCTTATAAAGCAAGAAATTATAATGTAATTACATAGAAGCCCCGAGATTAGAGGCGAGTTGGTAGGAGAAGAGTAATGGTGTTGAAGAAGTGATGCCTAGTAAGTTAAGGATTGCATCAAATGGCCTCTAAGTTCCCTTGTGACTCATGGTTTCCATAATCCTTTTGTATTACTTCAATTTTAACTTTAATCGTAAAAGAAATGTGAGTGATGGAAAGGGACAAAAAGATCTCAAAAGAGGTACTGATTAAAGATCACAAAAGAGGCTTTATAAAGAAAAGGTCTTAAATCTAAGATTATTTTCCTACAAAGGACATTCAGTTAAGCACTTAAGATACTGAAGGTCAGAGTTAGGCTTTTGTAGAATATCCCAAAAGGGAAGTTAGTTCAACACAATAGATTATTTTACTGCTGGGTATTAGAGGGGTTTAATGTTAGCCCTAGATTTAGAAAAGTATCTGTCAAATTCTGTATTTTATTTTGTATACTGACCTGTGATTTCATCTCCTTAGGGATCTCTCAGTTTGAAAATTCCCTCCACTAAATCATATCAACAACTCTTCTGTAATCTATAGTCTTACAAAATTATCTAGAGGTACTGAGTTGTTTAATTTGCCTGTGTCATGGAGAAACTAGGTGTCAGAAGCTTCAACATAGGTCTTCCTGGATCCAAGGCTGACTCTTTACCCACTATAGTATATCCATCTGCAATTAATTTTAAGCTTTAGTTTTTCCAAGCTGACATAAAAACAATAAATCATTCTATTTCGTGGTACTCACTCATTGTAATAAGAAGGAAATACCCAAATGCATGTTAAAGAATACCCTGAATTGACAAAAAAAAAACTTGTTGAGCAAAATATAATTAGCCCAAATATGTAAGGTAATTTCATATTAGAAAAAAAAACTAATTGTGGTAAAATTGATGAATCAGACAAAAAAAATTTGACTGGGAGTTAGAAGACCTATGGTCAAGTTCAGACTCTCCTTCTTGAGGCTAAAAAAACCTTTGGACCTTAATTTCCTCATCTTTAAAATGGAGAAATAATACTTATACTACCCTATTTAGTTCCTCGTGAAGAAAAGTGCTTTGTAAACTATAGAGTACCATACAAATGTGAACTTCAGTTATTATATTTGACCTTGTTCTTCCATACATTACTCTGTCCCCAGTGTACAATAAGCTCCTCAGGGGCAAGAATTGGTTTTTCAGCATTTATCACAGGATCTTCACAAACTTCAACACTTTCATGTATCTATAATGCCACTGACAAGGATACTTCCTTGACTAGCACAAATTGAACTCCACCTACCTTGCTTCAGTCTTCACAACTCTTAACAATCAACTCCTATCTATAATACTTGTCAGGGAGCCCATTTAACATAGTGAAAACCTTCCACTAGATTTTGTAACTGACTGCATATCAATGGAACATGCAAGCTGGCTGTCCATCAATTATTCCTTGCTCTTGCTATGTGACCCTAGTAATTCTATCACCTTTTGTCATCATAAATTTCTTTAATGGGCGGCTAGATTGTGCAGTGAGTAGAGAGTTGGCCATGGAGTCAGAAGGACCTGAGTTTGGATCCGGCCTCAGACACTTAATGTGCACACAAACAAAAACCTAGCCATGTGACCTTGTGCAAGTTACTTAACCCCAATTGCCCTCCAAAAAAAAGCAAAAAAAAAAATCTCTTTAATGATAACCCTTATGCTATGTCTTCTGCATAATTCATCATGCAACATGGTACAACCAGCTCAGAGTCACCATGTACCTTCCCATTATCCTTTAGATGATCCACAAATTAATTCTTCTCTGATGGCAGTATTGTATAAGTCACAACAATACAGAATTATCACAAAACATCTATATTATAAAGAGATATCTTTGTTTCGTGGGTAGTTTGGGCCTATTATGAGTGCTGCAAAACTTCACAAAATCAATCAAGTCTGTTACCTCCCCTCCCCAGCCCCTCCTATTCCATTCTGGACCTACTCAATTATTTATATTAGGTGCCTTTCCAAGGCATATGTACTGATAAAATAAATGAGGTCTATGGATTGCCCATTCAATAGTACATCGTAAATCTGAAAATAGGCATTCTTTATCCACCTGATCTTTTCTAGAACACAAGTCACTGATGAATATGATTTCAAAGATTCTTCACGGGCGGCTAGGTGGCGCAGTGAATAGAGCGCCGGCCCTGGAATCAGAAGGACCTGAGTTCGGAGCCGGCCTCCGACACTTAATCCGCACAAACAAAAACCTAGCCGTGTAACCTTGGGCAAGTTACTTAACCCCAATTGCCCTAAAGGGGCGGCTAGGTGGCGCAGTGAGTAAGAGCGCCAGCCTCCGGCCTCGGAGTTTGGATGACTCGAGATCAGATCCGGCCTCAGAAAATGAGCACCCATGCATAAATAATGACTAGCCGTGTAACCTTGAGCAAGTTACTTAACCCCAATTGCTTTATAAAAAAAAATAAAAAAAAAAAGATTCTTCAGCATTTGAGAGCTTGATATAGTTAGTATAATATCAATTGGAAACATAATACCCAGGTAATCTATCATATATGAGGAATACCCATACCATTTGGACATATTTATAACAGTGGCAAACACTTTCAGTGAACATATATCTTCTTATTTTATTACTTTGTGATATTAATAATCAGTGGTCCATCCAAAAAAGAATTCATTATTATTCCATTTTCTAAGAAATTTCACATTATTTTAATGTATGCACTGGAGTCAAGTTATAAGAGGAGGTGCTATAAAACAATACTTGTTCCATTGAATCAAATGCTTACCTTTTTTATTCAATTAAAAAAATACACACAGTGACATCTGTATGTGACATTAAATGCATGTGTTAATCAACCATAGAACTGATAAGATTTGGTTGGCCTGAGAGTAAGGTTTGGGAAAGCTTACCTGTTCCCTTTTAAAAGCCTTATCAAAGATGTCCCCAGCATTTGCATAGATTACTTTCATAAATATTTAATATAGATTTGAAAGAAGGAATACATGTCAGTTGTTACTGGCATATTATTTGTTGCCTTTTCCAATAATAAATCATTATATGAATTATCCATACTTTGCCATCTACCTCTTTATCATAAAAAAAGATTCAAAATAAAAATCTAGACCTCTTCTGTGAATATTTGGTTTGGCCTACCTTCTCTTCTCATTTTATTTATGTACCATTTATACATGTTTATGTAAACATAGGAGGAACCTAGGTGTCTCAATGGATTGAGGAACTGGAGTCAAGAGGATCCAATTTCAAATCCAGCCTCTGATACTACCTGTGTGACTCTGGGCAAACCACTCCACTACCCTTGTCAAGAAAACCCCTGAATAATATTAGCATCTATGGTCCATGGGGTTACAAAGAATAGGACATGCTTGAATAACAACAGAAGAAACATAAATATGACTTGGTTTCTTGTACTTATATTGATGTTAGAGTAAAATAATGTGGTAGCCAAAATTTCATTGGTGAGAAAATGTGTTTGATATAAAAATCTTGATTTTTTTTTATATTTTCTATTTGAATATGAGCTTCTAAGTGTGTTGTATCCTTAAGTATCCTCTGGAAAATAGCTGAAATTTCACCTTCTCTAGCCAGAGTCCAGCACTCCATGATACTTCTCTGCCGACTACTCAACAAAATGCTACTACCCAACCATCTCTATCTCACCAGAAACTTAAACTACCTCTTTGAATCCGCTGGTCCTCATATGTGATCTTTTGCCTTATCTTTGTAGGTCCCAGGGCTCCTTAACATACCCCTACTATAAATGCTCAACTTCCTTCTCCCATGGACTTTTCAGTACTCTTTTATATATTGTCTTTCACCATTAAAATGTAAGTTGTTTAAAGGAAGTAATTGTCTTCACTTGATTACTCATCATCCCCCTGGCATATGTGTTTATTTTATACTTTATCTATCTATCTATGTCTCTCATCAATTTATCTGAAAACTTATTGTTCCCTCTACTGTTTCTTTCTACTTTATCAGATGATAGTACTCATAATCTTTTTTTTTTACCAAATTCCCCTGTAAGATTTAACAAATCTGTAATCTAAATTAGCATTGTCTGTAGTGCCATTTCGCTTCTTGGTTCAGACAGGTTCCACACTTTTTTGGTCTCATTATGGAAATTAATTTCTATCAATTAAACTTCTCTAATTTATGCAGTCTCTGTCAATGGTGGTTTCTTTATTCATTTACCATTTTTTAATGATGACAGGTTTTTTTAATATGTTGAATTGCCATTCCCTCAATTGTGTAGGATAGCTCTCTTTCCTTTTATTTTTTCTAACTTGCTATTGATATTGATCTTTTATTCTAACAAGTACATGGTCTGATGGCATAGAACTACAAATACAGAAATGCACATTGGTTAAAAAAACCATGTCCTATACCTGGCAATAAGCAGAAAGAAAAAAAGGAAATAAGCAATTATTAAATATCTACTTTGAGCCAAGAACTATTGTGATCACTTTATAAATAACTTGTTTAATCCTCACAACAATCTTGAGAGATAGGTTCTCTTATTATCTCCATTTTATCATAGAGGAACTTGGGTAGATAGGGGTTAAGTGACTTGCCTAGGGTAACAAGAGTCAGAGACCAGATTTGAATTCAGGTCTTCCTGACTCCAGAACCAGCAATCCATCCACTGAACCACTGAGCTATCTCTTTGAGTAAACATTTGATAGTTACTTAGTGGTCATCAAAAAGCATCCATTAAAAGTGGCTAATTTATGCAAAACACTATGCCAAGCATTGGTCAATATCACCAAAACTGAAATTGACCTCAAGAAGTTTTATTCTAAATGGGGAGACATATACATGTATAAGTATACATAAAAGACATATACAAACTAAATAGAAGGCAACCACCTAGGAAAAGGCACTAGAACCTGGGGGAGCCAAAAAAGGCCCCTCAAGCCAGGTGTGCTTGAATTGAGTTTTAAAGAGAACCAGGAACTCCACAAAGCTGAGCTATATATGTTGAGGATTCAAGAATAAGGGATGGTCATAGAGCAAAGACATAGAGATGTGTGAAGAATGTCAAGTATGTCAGTTTATTGGACTGTGAAGAACAGTGTGTTCAATCAAATCAACAAGCAAGTACCTACTGGGCACCAGTGATTATGCTAACTGCTAGAGATACAAAGAGTGGGGGTGGAGCAGGAAAAAATCTCTGCTCTCACCAAGGTCACTGAAATGTCAGAAAGGTCACATGTTATGAAAAGCCTTAAATGCCATACAAAGGCATTTATATTTGTTATTATAGTAACTGACTTTTGATTGACTATGAGAATAATATAAAATTGGTTTCAGTTTTTGTGATATAATTGATGCTTACCATTTCCAATGTATCCTAATTCTATTATTAGAAAGTGTATCCATTGTTTATAGGCATAAGGATACTTGATAATGTACAAAACATTAGTATCTCTAATTTCTTAGTCTTAAATGATTTTTCCCCAGTATAGTATTTGTTGTTCTCTCCTATGACTACCTTTTTACATTGCAGTTGCTAGTATATTATTGAATGAATTGAATCTTGTTGTAATTTGAGATTCCGGATTGAATTCTTTGTAGAATTTATCTGTGTCTTCATCCTCTGAAACAAGGGCAAGTACATGAGTCAGTTATCTTTGAGTTGGTCTTTTTTCAAATATTTATAATTAGCACTGCAATTCAAGGTGCCCAAGTATCCCATGACATGCTGCATCTGGTTGTTTTTGTATACAAAACTTGCTGCTTCTCGTTACTTTTTTTTAATACTTGATAAAACATAACTCCATCATTTGCCTCTCCAAAGAGAACCTCTGACACATCTTCCCATCTTCCCATTCTATTTCTTTTTACCTTTATGCATATAGCAATACTATCAAGGATGCCATTTTGGTTGCTCCAATAGTACATCAATTCTGATCACTGAATTAGGACATGGCATTTCAATTAGCTGTGTTAGTATTAAGGGACAGTACAAAAACAATTATTCTTAGTACTTCCCTCCCCCCTTGTCTATTAACAACATTAAAGAAGTGAAAAGGACCAAGGAGCACTTTTTATTCTGTTTGTTTCATAGGTTTCTGTGACCAAATTATTAATGAAGTAGCTAGACTATTTTTTAAAATACTTTTTTAACTTCTGGTTTATATCATTTATTTCTGCCAGATTTTGAGTTACAATTTTTCCCCATTTTCCCCTACATCTTCTCCCATACCCCCTTCGGCTTTAGGGCAAGGTGAGTCTCTGTGCCCCAATGCCTGAACATCTTATCTCCCAATTACATGGAAAATAGTATTAATAAGAGTATTTTATATATATATTTAAAACATTTCATTTTAAAACTTCGAATTTCAGATCCATTCCCTTCCTCACTTGTCACCCTCTCCCACTGGGAAGATAAGCAATTCAGTATGTGTTGTACATGTATAGCTATGCAAAACATTACCATAATAGATATATTGTAAAAGACTGACTATATTTCCCTCCCTCCCACCCATCCCACCCCCCACCTGAACCATTCCCTACATTGATCCTGTCCCTCTTCAAAAGTGGGGGCCTCCAACCTCCCCTCCCTCCAGAATGCCTTCCCCTCCATCATCTCCCCTCTCATCCCCCTCCCTCCTAATCTCCTGCAGGGGGAGATATCCCATTTAGTATGTATGTCATTCTCTCCCTGAGCCAAATTCAATGAGTATATGGTTTTGCCTTTTTGCCTTCCTGTTCTTCCCCTTCCCTGCAACTGCTTCCCCTTGCTTCTTCCCCTTCCCTGCAACCACTTCCCCTTGCCTCTTCTACATGAGATAGTTTATGCCCCCCTGTCTCTCCCCATCTCCTTTTGCCACATTCCTCTCTCACCTCTTAACTTCACCCCTGAAGGATCATCCCTGTGCACTCTATCCATGTATACCTGTAAATATATATACACACATTCACATATGTATTCATATGCCCACATACCCTTCTTCAATTATTTTCATCCTGAGAAAGGTTTCATCAGTCACAGTTATTGTTTTTCCATGTAGGAATATAAATAGTTCAACTTTGATAAGTTCATAGTGATTTCGTTTCCCTGTTTATCTTCTCAAGTATCTGTTGCTTCTTGTACCTGAATGTCAAATTTTCTATTCAGCTCAGTTTTTTCCTCAAGAATGCTTGAAAGTCCTCTATTCCACTGAATGACCAGATTTTCCCCTGAAACATGATACTCAGTTTTGCTGGGTAGGTGATTCTTGGTTTTAATCCCAGGTCCTTTGTCCTCTGGAAAACCATATTCCATGCCCTTCAATCCCTCAATGTAGAAGCTGCCAGATCCCGTGTTATACTGATTGTGTTTCCACAATATTGAAATTGTTTCTTCCTGGCTGCTTGTAATATTCTCTCCTTGATCTGGGAATTCTCAAACCTGGCTACAGTATTCCTAGGAGTTTTCTTTTTGGGATCTTTTTCAGGAGGTGATCTGTGGATTCTTTCAACCTCTATTTCCCCTTCTGGGTCTAAAACATCAGGGCAATTTTCCTTGAGAATTTCTTGAAGAATGATTTCTAGGTTCTTTCTTTGATCATGGAGTTCAGGTAGTCCAATAATTTTTAGATTGTCTCTCCTGGATCTATTTTCCAGGTCAGTGGTTTTTCCCCATGAGATATTTCTTATTGCCTTCTATTCTTTCATTTGTTTGGATCTGTTTAACTGCATCTTGATTTCTCATAAACTCACTAGCTTCCATTTGCTCCAGTCTAACTCTGAAGGAATGAATCTCCTCAGTGAGCTTTTGAGATTCTTTTTCCATCTGGAAAATTTGGCTTTTTAAGGCATTCTTCTCCTCATTGCCTTTTTGAGGCTCTTTAGCCATTTGAGTTAGTCTGTTTTTAAGGTGTTATTTTCCTCAGTCAGGCTGTGGACTCTCATTTCATACTTTTCCTGCATCCTTCTCATTTCTCTTCCCAATTTTTCCTCCACTTCTCTTATTTGGTTTTTAAAATCCTTCTTAAGGTCTTCTATGGCCTTTAACCAGCTCGTATTTTCATTTGGGGATTTTGGTGCAGGATTTCTGACCTCACAGTCCTTCTTCTGTTCCATGCTTTGATCCTCTTTCCCCCCAAAATAGGAGTCAAATGTTTCATTTTTCTGTTTATTTTGTTTCCTTTGCCTAGGCATGTTGCCACTTAATTACTTGACTTTGGGGCTTGTTGCCATAGTAGCACTCTGCCACCAGAAAGGGGAGCTTCCATCCCAAATGTTGGGGTCTTCTCAACTGCCAGAGGTATTAGTTGGGTGGCCTCTCTGAAGCCCCCACACACTCTGGAAAGCTGGACACACACCACAAGACCTCCATCCCAGACCACAATCCAGATTCAGGGAGGTTAAAGCAAGAGTGATTACCCCCCAGACTGATCCCTAGATCCCCCTACAGTTCACAGGCCAGGAGCTGAAGCTGCAAAATGGTGGCTTTGCTGCAGCTCTTGAGCAGCTTCTCACCCCCAGGGGAAGAAGCTGATGCTTTCCCAAATACTAGTCCCAAAGTCCCTAGGGCACTAACCTCCCACTTTGTCCTAGGCATATATGTGTTGATAATTCTGGGATCACCACAGCTGCTGGTGTTCTGGGGTCCGTCCAGCTGCCTGCTGGTATGGCCACCCTGGGGCTAAAACCTTCGACTCATGTGGTCCTGGGCTCAACTCCCACAGTGATGTGCTGGCTGCTCCCTGCCAGGCTGCCGGGCTGCCGGGCTGCCTGGCTGTCCTCAGCGGGAGGTTAGCTTCTCTGTGTCCTTATGTGGGTTCTTGAGTTCCAGAGGTTGTTTAGAATCCCCTTTTACATAATTTTGAAGTGGTGTGGGCTGGAGCGCTGTGGAAGTGCTGTTTCTACTCTGCCATCTTGGCTCTGCCCCCCAGTAGCTAGCCTATTATTAATGAATCTCTTCTTGTGCTTACCATAGATGTTTAATGATTTCAATAAAATTGAAAGTGTTTAAAATTTTTATTTATAAAATATCATTCAAATGCCTTGGAAGGACACAATTACATTAATGGAACAAAAAAATTAATATAACCACGAAATCTATTTGCTTGGAGTAGCATATAGTTAACATCTTATTTCAGGGGTGGCTAGGTGGCACAGTGGATAGAGAGCACTGGCCCTGAAGTCAGGAGGACCTGAGTTCAAATCCGGCCTTAGGCACTTAATACAAAAACTAGCCGTGTGACTTGGGCAAGTCACTTAACCCCAATTTCCCTCAAAAAAAAAAAGATTATAAGGTACATATAATTTGCCCACCTATATACAAAGAAAGGAGTTTCCATAAAAGACATTCCCAAAATAGATAAATTAATGATGTAGGCTAAAACATTTAGCAAAATCTACCACTTTAGTGCGCTCATGTCCAAAGAAAAATGTGATACTCTGATATAAAATGTTTTAGGTTAATACTTTATAGAGCTAGGCAGTAGTCTTGAATTTCCCACTGTGTAAATTCCAAAAAGTCATATGCTTAGGTTCACCCTTGCATATACAATACCTATTACTTTATACTTAGAAGCACAAATGTGATTCTATAGGTCAAAATGTCAATCATCATTTTAAGAAGAACAAAGGGAGATTATTTTAATATTCAGAATTCTACATTGATCCAGGATGAAATCAAAATCAATATCAAAGATTTAGAGGTAGAAGAAACCTGAGAAATCATTTACTCACAAAATCTCATTTTACAGATATGGAAACTAAGACCTTGATAGTTTGTGATTAGCCCAAATTCACACAGATAATAAGAATTAGAAGAAAAAATCAAACCTAAGACCTCTGTTGATTATCTCCAATTTACATAGTATATATCTTTTTTTGTACATAGTTGTTTACATGTTATCTTTGCCATTAGATTGTGAATTCCATAAGAATAGGGACTATCCATTGCCTTTATTTGTATTCCTAGTGCTTAGGACAGTGCTTGACACAGAGTAGGTGTTTAATAAAAATTTATTGGCTGACTTCTCTGAAGGTTAATGAAAGCAATGTGCCACAAATGTAACTTCTTTGTCAATTTTTTCCATATTCCACGAGCATGCTAACACATCACATTTCAGTCTAAGACTGAAGGAGCTAGGGCTTGACAGGCAACTCATTGCATAACTTCATTAAAATTCATTGAAACTTTGAGATTTGCAGTCTTAATACCCTCTTCTATTATCTGCTGATTTATTGTGCAGTGAATAAGGTAGTATGACTGCTGTTTTCTTTGTTCTGCTTGTCATAATCTCTCCGCAATAATGTTCTTCACTGAGAACAAGACAATACAGAAATTTTCTACTTTCTTATATATTTTTGTAATAGATCTCTAGTTGGGGGATTTGTTGTTTTAAGTCTTACAGAAACATTTTGGAATTAAAAAGTCCATGTAAATGGAATAATGTAATTGATTAGGTTTCCTTCCAAAGACATAAGTTTTAAAGAACACAAATTTGAAAACAGAAATCTTTTACTCCTTTTTATTTAGTTTTAGTTGCACTAGGTTTCATTGTAAAAACCAAAGAAGTGAGTCAATTCCAAGGAAACTAAATTTAACATGAGAAAAAAAAATCATCATTAACTTTACTGGACCATAGACCCAGAAAAAGAGGTAAAGGAAAGAAGGAAGGAAGGAAGGAAGGAAGGAAGGAAGGAAGGAAGGAAGGAAGGAAGGAAGGAAGGAAGGAAGGAACAAAAGGAGGAAGGGAAGGAGAAAGGGAGAGAGGGAAGAAAGAAAATTAGCATTTATATAGAAGTTTAACGTTTACAAAGAACTTCATATACATTATCTCATTTGAAACCAGTAACTAAAAAACAACCCTCAATCATGTTATCATTAGCCAATTATTATCTTTTCCATATGCCATTAAAGATTTGTTATAATTTAAAGAAAATATATAAAAATTTAAATTTTAATTCTTTTAATCATTGATAAGACCCAGACTTGGGAGCCTCTAGTGCATGGGATTCTTAACCTGGGTTCTGTGACCATTTTAAATACATATTTTGGCAACCATAATATTTTAATATAATTGATTTCCTATGTAACCTCATATATTTTATTTTATGCTTTTAAAAATAATATTCTGAGAAAGGGTCCAGATGTTTCAACAACTGTCATAGGGGTCTATGTTAGAAAAAAAGTTAAAAACCCCAGCTCTAATTAGTAGGAAGTAGGATTCTGTGACAAGTAAATAGGATTCTCTTGAGCTATTCCTCACATCCATTTTTACTCAAACTTAGAGTAAAGCTATCAAATCCAGATGAGAAAAAATACAAATATTTGCAAGTCATGATGTCTAAATACTTTTCTCTCTAAAATTGTATTTTATATTTCCAATTTAGCTGATCTTCATACATTTCCTAACCCAAGTTCGCCTCTTAACACCATCAGTTTCGTATCTTTTCATAATGCCTTTGCTTACAAGAGCTGTACATACAAAGAAACTGTCTGTTTGGGGATTTCTATTGCATTCTTGCTGGCTAAAGGCCTAAGGGAGCTTAGAAACATACCAACCCAACATACCAACATACCCTTTCCCTTTATAAAAATAGTTCAATTAAAACATGAATCTTACTTCATGAGGAACTCTCACTAGTAGTCATCCTAAGAGAAAAGGGATTCTGCTTGAAAATAATCTTCCTATGATAATAGAGGATCTGAGAATCCCAAGTAGCTCTGCACAAGATATGGTTGAAACTCTCCCTATCACTGGTGAGTACACTTCCATGCCAGGACTCTTTATTTGAACTTGTTTTGAGCTTGTTCTTCCTGATTTCTCAGTCAAACCTTTTGCCTCTCTCTTTCTAGAACTGTCATATTCTTTTTCCTCTCATTTACATTTTGAAAATGCAATCATTGCCTGAGCCACATTCCCAGGCTGCCATCAGTGACAGTGTTGAATGTTAGTATGATTACAGAAGCGAAGGTGCCATCTCTCATTTGTGATACATTCCCTAGTCAACACTCTTCAGAGGAACCAGGGTTGAGCTGTCCAATTGCTGCTTTATAACATTTATAATTGCTTTTCCCCTCCAATATCCCTTTAGGAGTCTGGTGAGGATTGAGTCACATCACCTCTTCTAGAAATGAGCATGTATGTGTTTTATTCCCTAGATGGAAGGCTAGATGGGTAAGTCCAGCTATAGATCTGAAAGTTGGATATTTGAGCTGTATTTTTTAGAACTAATTTCTGAAGCAATATACATTTCATTAGGCACACAAATGGCACCCTCTCTGTAAAGTTCAACAAAATTCAGCATGACCTAGTAAGCAAATTGTGGATGAGGAAAGAAAGACTTTTTGCTGCCTTCCTTTAGGTACTGGGTGAGAAAAGAGATTCGTTTATATACCCAAAGATTAGAATTTATAGTACAAATTTTAATGATTTCTCAAAGTTAGAATAATCACCAATCATTCAAAGGTTGTCTTTTTTTATCTAGTGAGATTTTTAAATACATACATATAGATAGATAGATAGATAGATAGATAGATAGATAGATAGATAGATAGATAGATAGGATAGATACTAGTGAAATTACTTTGCTGAAAATAATAGTACAAAATAGAGTGTGGCTTGGACAAATATCTGCTTTTTATGTCTAAGTGATGTTTTTCTTTCATTTGTGGAAAACCTGTATAAAATAATATATTTGGTGATCTACTGAATCTCAGGAACACAAATCTAGCACTGAAAAGGCTCTCAAAGGTCATATAATTCACCTTCTTTATTTTACCCATGAAGAAACTTGGGTCCAAGGAAAGTAAATGACTTGTCTGAGGTGACACAGGTGGTAAGTTTCAAAGAAGCCGATCATACAACTCTAGACACAATGCTCCTTACATAGTGCTATGACCTGAAGGCCACAAAAATAGAAATGAGACTAAGTATACAAAATGTGCAGCAATGCATGCCTAAAGAGAAAATAATGGCAAGAAATATGTTGGATATGTGAGGGTAGCATGTTGCAATGGCATGAATGCTAGATTTAGAGTCAAATGAGCTGGTTTCGAATCTCAGCATGTTACTTACTAGGTGTACAACCTCAGGGCTGTCACTTAACCTCTGTAGGCCTCTACTTTCTCACCTGTGAAAGGAGGAGGATGGACTAAGCAATTTCTGAGGTCCCTATCAACTCTAAATCTAATATTCTATGACTCTAAGGACTGCGGATCAGCAAAAAACTGAATTATCAGACCCTGGGTAATGGAAAATTAATTATAGATAGCAAAAGCATTTTCTCCTTGTATCATTCAGCCTCTCATTATCTCCTTCATGAAGCCCAAGGCAATGTTCATTCTGCAAAAGCCCAGGAATCCAGTATAGCCAATGCAGGCTAGAAGTTTCCTTGTGACTCCTTCCATCTTTTCAGCACTTTCTGACCATAAACTATATAACTGAACTTTCTTCTCCTAGTTTAAGCATGTTCATGTTTTACCACCATCAAAAAAAACATGAAAAATAATAGATCAAAAAATCTTGCAAGCAGATGAGAGGATCCAATAGATGGCTTGAATCTCGGACACTAATACCTGCTCTAAACCTCTTATCTATTTGATATGTATCTTCTTGTTTATATCATATCTCCCCTACTGGAATATAAACTCCTTAGGGCAGGAAAAATTTTTGCTTTTTTTTAAATTCCCAGTACTTAGCCCAATGAAAATGGGTGTTGATTTATTGCACAAGAGGGCAGAAAAGGGGCCAACTCATATTGGTAGTAGAAGTTTCCTCATTCAGAAATTTCTTACATCAGAGAAACCACAGGTTCAGTTACTATCCACTTACCCCCATGAGGTTATTGTGTGAGTGAGGATCAAATGGGAAATCGAAAGTTTGAATTATAAAAACAAAATATCAATAAAACTTTAAAAAGGAATGCAAAGCACTTTTCAAACCTTAAAAGTACTTTATAACAATTAGATATTATAAATAGGCTGCTCCCTAAGATGAAGTTACACAGCAGGTGCCAGTCTCCATATGAAGAAGGAATTTCCTCCCCTGATATTTCCCACACTAAGGAAATCTCAAGTCCAGACCATAAACAATCAATTGTTATTATGCACCCTGAATAAGTAAAGTAAGTACATTGACCAGCTAGCTAGACTTAAGTTCCTTCAAATCATAGTAACATAGAATATTGGAAGGACCACTTTGGAAGGAACTTAGAAGGTATCTTCTCTAACCCCTTCCTCAGGAGTTCTTAGTCTTTTTGGCAGACAGATTGAGCCTAATTTTACTGTAGTCTGTTACTTACATTCATAATTGAAGAAAATAATAAATGTTATTTAGATGTTAGTGGAAATAAAGGTGTCGCTTTTCCCATAAAAGTTCACAGGCACTTTGAAATCTATCTACCTAACTTTTCGGAATCCATAGATATCAGGTAAGAACGCTTGCCTTTCTTGGAGGGCATGTCCCCCCTTACAACATCCCAATGAGTGGTCATCTCCTATTTCGAGATTTCTGGTAACTGGGAATTCATTAATTGTTTTGTCAGTTCATTCTGTTTTCAGGTATCCCCAACTTGAGGGAAGTTTCTCCTTATACTGGGCCAAAACTTGCCTCCATATCATATACATTGATTGGCTCTATTCTTTGGAGCTCAGAAAAATAAATTCACTCCTCCTTCCATATTACAAGACTTCAAACAGTTGAAGACTAGTTCAATCAAACAAGCATCCTGCAAGTCTTCTCACCATTCTAAGTTGTATTCCTTGGTATAGTCTTCACTTTGTCAGTGACTTTCCTAGAATGTGGTGGTTAGAACTTAACACATATCTCATATATGGTCTGATTAAGATAAAGTACAAAAGGACTATATTCTCCTTCATTCTAATTTAATCTAAGATGACATTATCTTTGTTAGCCATATGTCAAACAAATGTCTCCTCTTCCCCTTACAACACATACCCAATTGTAAGCTCCTATGTCATTTTTCATTTTTCAGTCTCTGGCACTTAGGATAAAGGCTTTATCATACTAGGTATTAATGTTTGTTGCAAATATGAATTGACTTGAGTCTACAATCCACTAAACCCCCTAGTCTTCCACAGGAATTGTTTCCTAGTCATGTCTCTCACAGTCTGTACTGTGGCAGTATTTCCATACTGAAAAAGGAATCTGTACAATATACCCATGAAGTAGTCATCTAGCCTCCATTGTAAAGTCAATAAAAGAAGGGGAACCTATTCTTTTCCAAAGTATCCTATTCTAATCTAGGATAGGCCTCATTATTAGAGAGGTGTGTTTATTCTTTTTTTTTTTTTGAGCAATTGGGGTTAAGTAACTTGCTCATGGTTACATGGCCAGTTATTTTTGTGTGGTTGTTAAGTATCTGAGGCTGGAACCGATCTCCGGTCCTCCGGACTCCAGGGCTGGAGCTCTTGCTCACTGTACCACCTAGCTGCCCCATGTGTGTTTTTTCTTGACATAAAGCCTAAATGTGCCTCTATGCAACTCTACTCAGTGCTTTTAGTTATACTTTATAAGAAAAAAAACACAAAAAAATCTGATCCCTCTTCCACATGACACCAGGTCAGGCATTTGGACACCAAGCATGACTCCCTCTCCTCTACCATCTTCCCTCAAGTTTCCTTACTGCCAGACCAAACACCCCCACTTCCCTCAAATGATAAATCAATTGATCAACACTTATTAAGCATCTATGTGCCAGATGCTGTGCAGAGGTTTGGATCCTTATAAATCATGAACTTGAGGCCTTTACCAATCTGGTTTATCTCCCCTAGATGATTCTGGTTTATTAACATCCTTCTTGAATTAGGATGCACAAAAATGAAAAAAAAAATAGTCTACATGTGAATCAGACAAAGTACTGAGGGGTTATCACATTCACATTTCTGGATACAATCCTGATGAACAAAGCAACAGAAGTAGATGGTTGACACAGTATATAGAAAGCCAGGCATGGACTTAGGAAGATGAGTTCAAATCCAGTCTCAGATATTTACTAATTGTATGACCTTGGGCAAGTCAATGAACTTTCTATTTGCCTCATAAAAAGGGCATAATAATAACATCTCTAACTCTCAGGTTTGTTGTGAGGATTAAATGTAACAATATCTGTAAATCACTTATCACAGTTCCTGTCAACTAGATGCTATATAAATGCTAGATAGATATCATACATATGTAAACTGATACATGTTAATATATCATGTATGATATGTATCATATGTATATTGATGTATATCAGTGTAAACCAAGCTTATATTGGCTTTTTAAGATGATGATTCATAATCATCTTTAGCAACTTATCTGCAATTTTTTCCACTATTGAGTGAACACTAACCCCTTCCTCTATACAAAGGGTGCTTAACTGTTTAAAAATACTTTGATAATTATATTTCACTATAATTGGTTTCCTTCCTAATCTTGTACCTTATCTTATGCATTTAAGAAAATTATTCTGAATTGGAAATCAAAGTGATGCCATTCAATTGGAGAATGGCTAAACAAGTTTTGGTATATGAATGTAATTGAATATTATGGTGCTATAAGAAATGAGGAGCAGATGAACTTCATAAAAACCTGGAGAGTCTCATATAATCTGATGCTGAGAGAGGGGAGTAGAACCAGGAGAACATTGTCCACAATTACAGACACCTCATATCTGGGATGACTAACTTTGATAGAGTGGGCTCTTCTCAGCAATGCAAGGTCTTAGAGAGCTCATTTTGGAAAAGGTTATCCGCATCCAGAGAAAGAATTACAGAGTCGGGATGCAGATTGAAGCAAATCACTTACGCTCTCTCTCTCTCTTTTGTCTTGTTTCTCCTTCTTCATTGTTCATTTCATTGGTTATAATTCTTTACAACTTGACTAATGTTTAATGTGAAGCTCTATGTAGAACCTATATTGGATTACATACCACCATTGGGGGAAGGGGAGGGAAATATGGAACTCAAAAAGTTGTAGAACTGAATGTTATAAACTAAAGTTAGTAAATTTAAAGAAAAGAAAAGAAAATCATTCTTAGAATGAATTCATAGGTTTCACCAGACAGTCAAAAGTGTCCATGATATAAACAAAGCTTGACAACTTCCACTCTAGATTCACTTTTCATACTTGGTTTCAAAGATACAACACCCTCACGGCTCTCCTCCTACTTCTCTGACTATTTTACCACCTCTTCTTCTAATCACCTAATTGTATGTTCCCCAAAGCTGTATTCACTTCTCCTAATTTTCCCACCATGGGCTCCACTGATGTTTTCATCTGTTCTCATAGATTTAACTGTGGCTTTGCATAAAACTGCATAGAACCCCCAACCACCTCTCTCTAGTTCCAGTCCTGAATCTCCATCAAATTGATGTTTATACATGCATGTACTAGAGATATTACTGCTAATCATCATCATAGTAATAATAATGATGAATATTTGCATAGTGCTCTCATGAATACAAAGTGCTTTGCATTTTATAGCTAAGGAAACAAGCCAAATGACATTAAATGACTTATGCAGGGTCACCCAACTATTATCTATAATGGGATTTGTATTAGATCTTCCTGGTTCAAAGTCTAGTGCCCTACAAACTACACCATATCACTGCTGATACTTTGCAACTCAAGTTCAAGAGACTGCCTCCAAATGCAATTCAATTTCCAAATATCCAGAACTGAATTCTTCATCTTTTATCCTAAACTGGCCCTTTATCCTAATTTCTGTACTAATGTGTATATGTTATTATCATTTTCCTCTGTTGCTAGGCTACAAATCTCTTAAATCATTTAACTGTTCTCACTTCAACAATGAGATATTGTCAATAACCAAGTAACTCTTAGTAATCCTATTCTTGCAATATCTCTTACCTCTATCCCTTCTTTATTCCAAATAACACAACTCTTAATTCATTTCCTCATTACATTATACTCAGATTGTTGAAATCACCTTATAACTGCTGCTAGTTTCTCCTCATTCCAATTCATTCTACACATCAAAGGCTATGCTAGACCACTCTTTGGAATGTATATTTCTGATTACATCACTTTACTGCTCAAAAGCATGGCTCCTCACTTCCCAGTGAATTAACTCTAAATACTGTTTTAGAGAATTGATAAGGCCTCTATAATGAGGTTTCTCCCTATGGGAGACAGTAAGTAGCAAATATCAAGAGAAATAATATCTAGTCCAAACTTAGTAGCTAACCTTTTAAATTTGGTATTTGAATTTGAATTTGAATATTTGAATAAGTTACTAAAATGTTCTTAGTTTCCTCGTCTATAAGATTATACCAGATGAAAAACCTATTATACTACTTTCCCACGTATATCAAATTATATTCCCTTCACAAGTTTTATGATCAGATCAAATGAGACTACTCTTCATTCCCAAAAGTTAACCTACCCTTTTCATACCATCATGCACCATCATGCCACATTTTATTCTTGAAACAAACTAACATATTCCCTGATGACCACTTATTGAAATACTATCCATCTTTTAAGGCCCAGATTTATTTCTACTTTCTCTATAAATTTTCCATTATCAACAAGCCCTTCATTTTTAAGGGATCTCTCATAGTCTTTGTGTACCTTTCTTATGTGTATACATTACCTTACTTTGTACTGCAGTATTTATATTCATGTTTTATCTTGTTGAGAGAAGGTTTTCTATCAGCCAACGTGTTTTAATATTTAATAGATACAGAAGAAAAGTGTAATGAATTAATCTGCTGCTCTTCCCCTATTCATTAAGTACATAACCTTACATACCAGAAAATCCTGGATCACAAATAAGTACATAACCTTACATACCAGAAAATCCTGGATCACAAATTTCCAAACACACAAAAAAATGTATTTAATTCCTGATATCTTTAGATTTATTCAAAGGAGTTTGTTGATCTATATTCTATGTTATGACTAATAACACTGGACTTGTCAGTTCCTGAGAATGATATAAAAGATATATCTTATCTACATGTTGCTTGTGTCTTAATATACCATATAAGAAGTGATATTGATATATTAAAATATACGAAGCCACCGGAAGAGTAAGAGTGCTAAGGGAATTCAAAATCATGCCATGAAAAAACAAGTTAAAGGAACTAGGAATTTTTAATTATGTGACATTTTTTTATTTCAGAAAATACTTATAAAGAAACATGTGTCTAATATTTAAGTGGTTGTCATATCGAAGAGGGGTGAAATCTCTGCTTGAGTACAGAAAGCAGATCTAGGAGCAATAGGTAAAGTTACAGAGAAGCAAATTAGTTCAATAAACTAAAAACTTCCTAACACTTGGAACTTTCCCAGATGGAATGGGATGTCTCTTGTAAATAGTGAGTACTCTGTCACTAGAGATCTTGAAGTATAAACTGAAATACCATTTGTTTAAAATGCCATAAAGGGAATTCATGCTTCAGGTATGGGTTAGAACAGATGACCCTTCATGGTTTAGGATTCCATGATTCTATAAGTTTTATTTTGTTGTTTTTTTCCCTAGTCTACTAATAAATTTGTACCAGTTTCATCCCATTTCTCTCAAAATCAATGGCAAATATTTTAAATTTAGCTAGCAGAGGGCACTATATATCCAAATCTACCTTGGAAACAAATATGAAACAGAAGATAAGTGATGTACCTGATAGAAGAATCCAGGAAGCATATATTTTAATCAGTCCCTCAATAAACATTTGTTAAGCATGTCATACATGGCAAACGATATTTTCCAAGTAAACATCAGAAACATGACAAGAATATTTTTCACATTTAATCTCAAGACTCTGCAAGTTATTATTTGGTCTTTACTCCTCTGGGATTTTCTGTTGTTTGTTATAGATCACTGGCTTTAAAAATTATAGATTCCTTGGCTCTCTTTATAGCTATTCTGGCCTCTGGGCATTTCTAAACTACAAAATATTCCTTACTCTATCATTAGCAATTCTACAGCTGTCAAGAGTTATACTGTTTCTTGAAGTATAAACACTAACTTACCCATGCCAAGCTCTTAACTTTTCCATTAGCACAGGAATTATTGGACTAAATCCATATGGGACCCTGAGACCCCATAAAGTGCACAAGAGAAACATCCCTAAAATTTCATTTTCACACACTTTGCAGCTGGTTCCTTTCCAATTTGCTGAGTGACAAATAGAACAATTTTTCTTCTTGATTCCTTGACAACACCCTAATTTTCAAGGCTCAAAAAGACGGCTACTACTTCCCATAAGGCAATGTCCACAGATCTGTCTCTAAAGGCAATTCTTCCAGAATTCAGCATTTTTAAATAAGCCTCCATGTTCATCACCACCATATATGAAATCATGTATTTGTGCTCCACAACATGATGACAGATGTTCAGTCTTAATTCCTTTCTTCTCTCCTCCTATTCTTTGAGAATGGGACTGGGGAAAATTTTAGACTTTTATTTTTGTTTTGCTTACCCCGAGACATGCAGCATTAGCAGTATGTAGAAGACGAAGAAAAGATTGTGTGTGTACCAGAAGATGTCATAATTAGAAACCCTGAAAAACAAATGTATGCATTTAGTGCTACTTGAATATATTCTATTCCACCTAAAAGGCATATGCATGTTTCTATAAATATGACACTCTATAAGATTCCTAAGAATGGAAGGAATCCTACATTTAATCTATTTATATCAAAGTGTGGCTAATGCATTTAATATCACAGAGAAGACTGAAATCAGTTACAACCGATGGTTTATCTGCTTAAAGCCATCCAGGATATTATAACAATAATTATAAATGTAACTAAAATAAATGCTGCTTTTGGAAGAGTTGATAATGTAAGAGGAAGGAATTGGGAACTGAGAATGCCAATAAATTCAGCATACCTACTTTTTATCTGTTTGTATGCTTACTGTCTTTTCTTTTTCCCTACTTTATAATGATTTTTCTAGCCATGTAATAAGTTCAGTTTTTTCAGATGTATCTGACTCTTCATGACCCCATTTGGGTTTTCTTGGCAAAGATAACGGAATGGTTTATTATTTCCTTCTCCATATCATTATACATATAAGGAAACTGTGGCAAAAAGGGTTAAATGACTTGCCCAGGGTCACACATCTAGTACATGATTAAGGTTAGATTTTAACTCAGATCTTCCTGACTCCAAGTCTGGCACTGTTTCCACTGCACCTCCTACCTACCCCTAGTGTTTAACATAGTCAATGAAATTACAGTGGCATTTATTTCAAAGAGGAAATTGTGAAATGAACAGGTATTGAGTACAAATCAAATTAAGTAACAAATGAACACAAAACTGAATATTCTGAAAGGGCAAAATGAGGAGCTGTATAATTACTTGAAAGAAAGAAGAGAAAAACATGCTGGGAAGATAAATCATCCATGGTAGCATATAAGTGAATTTCAAAAGATTATGAATTTAGAGATAGAAGTAACATCAAAGGACAGGCTTCTGGAACAAATTCTTCATTTTACAAATGAGGAAATGGAGGTTTAAAGACTTATCCAAGGTCACACTAATAGTAACTACTAGAAGCAGGATTTGAACCCAGGTCCCATGTCTCCAAGTCCAGCACTCTTTCCAGTATACCATGCTGTCTCACTAAATTGGGAAGCACCTTAATATTTAAGGCAAAATGAGTACTATTAAGGAATTTGTAAATTAGCCTAGAATATAAAGACTGATACTACTAATACATAAAACAATGAAATATAGGGAGAAACAAAAGCCAAATTATTCAATTATATCTTTGCCATATCCAGTGCCTAATACATAGAGGGTGGTTAATATATGCTTGCTCATTTAAAAACATTTCTTTTTCCATATAGAGGGTAAGTACACATTGAAAAAAATAAATAAGTAAAAAGGAGTTAGATATATAGGATCATTAGAATATGTAATGAACATAAAAACATATCAGATGATGGCATGTGGTGAGGTCCACAACTACAGTGAATTATAGATTATCTTTAAAATATATCATTTGAGATTAAATGGGAAGATATGTGACTTTAACAGCACAGTGGCTTTTGCTAGGGAAACTAAATCCACAAACACCTACATCCATAAACATCTACAGAAAGCAGATAAGTGTGGCCCAAAGGCATGTATAATGTAAACTACTGTCAGGGTGACTTCCACCAGATTCCCTTAATCAATGTCCTTTCAGTACAGGTATTTAGCCAATAAGTAGTCTGCCTAACTATATATCAGACTACAAAACACCTTTCGCCATCTTGTCCATAAAAATATCATATGAGACTTTGCCAAAGAGCTGTCTCATTTCTAGATGGCTTAAGTTTACAGTATTTCCATGATATTTTGGCCTACTGATGCTATCAAAAATAAAAGTAGTAAATAGGGCTATATATAACACTTATTGAACCTATGCCAGCTTATTGAAGGAGTTATTGCTCATTCAATTATTATGACAATTTTAAATGGCATCAGATATTTAATAATGTGTTTTAGATTTTTACCAGGAATTGAAGTCATATTTATTGAAATATAAATTACATAATCTTAATTTTCCCATTTAAAGAACTGGATATTTGTCCATCTTGAATTTTCTAGTGCCTCTCACTTTCTCCATAATTCCTCCAAGATTTCCAACTGGAGGTCAGTCAATTCACAAGCATCTATTAAGTACCTATTATTTGCCACACGCTGTGCTAAGTGCTAGGGATGGAAAGGAAGACAAAACAAACACCCAAAAAAACAGTCCCTACTGTCAAGGAGCTCATAGTTATATGGAGGAAATAACATGCAAATAATTATGTGCAAACAAGATATACACGAGATAAATTGATCATCTCTATTTGAAGATTGAGGACTGGAAAATATTTCATGCAGTGGATAGAAATTCAACTGAAATCTGAAAGTAGCCTGGAATTCAGGAGGCAGAGATGAAGAGAGAGATAGTTCCAGGCATGGAGAACAACTAGGGAAAATGTCTGGAGTCGGGAGATGAATTGTCTCGTCCAAGGAGAAGTAGGGAAGCTAGAGTCACTGGATCTAAAATTATGTGAAATAATGTAAGGTGTGAGGAGACTAGAAAAGTCGGAAGGGAAAGGTTCTGAAGGCCTTTAAAAGCCAATCAGGGCATTAGATTTGATTCTAGAGACAAGAGGGAACCACTGGTGTCGACTGAATAGGGGATTGTGGGGAGGAGTGGGGAAAAGTTAACAGTAAATTTTTCATGTTAGTAAGATCAGTTTGACAGCTGAGTGGAAGATGGATAAACTCAAGGAGTGCCTTTAGTCAAGAAGACCAACCAACAGGCTGTTGCAACAGTCTAAGCATGAGGTCATGAGGGCCTTCACAAGGATGGTAGCAGTGCAAAAGAAGAGGGCATATATGAGAGTTGTTACAAGGGTGTATTGTTAATGAGACTTGTAGCTGTTGTGGGGGTGTTAGCCCAATAAAACCAGCACATAGGAGAGCTGCTAGCACAGATTCTTTGATCTGCTTTTCTAAAGGAAAGAAAGCTTCAAAGGGATGAACAATCTTACTTTACCTAAACAATGCAGACATATCAGTAGAAAGAAGTGAGAATACAAGAAAGAATCCAAAAGACAGGCTCCAACTGTCTAAACAAAGTAATACATACATAATCACCAGACCAGAGAGCACCAAGATCTGGCCTCACAAAGCCAAGGAGGGTGAGGGGGTAAGGCTTAACAACAGCTACCCAGAGTATCGTCTAGCCAAATTGCAAAGACCACAGGCGAACATTCTTCCCATGAGTGAGCCCCAAAGCAAAATACCAACCTTCTAGAATATATATGTGTGTTTGTGTGTGTGTGTGTGCGTATTTAGTTTTGACTAATAGTTTCTGAGCCAGCAGGCATAACAACCCATATTACTCAGTACCTAACTGGCTCAGTAACAATAGGTGTGAAAGTCTTCCTGCAAGGAAGCCTCCCAGTAAGCAAGATCCTCCCCCAAGGTGATAAAAATATCTTTGAATATATATGTGGACTCTTTGTGACTCAGGATGTGTCAAAGCTGGGAAGTGGGCCAGAGTTCAAAGCAGCAAGACATCTGTGATTGAAATACCTATGTACCTTTAGAGCTGGGAACACAGCCCTTGTTCCAAGGAGAAAAGAAAACACATGTGGTCACATAGCCCTATTAATCGACAGGGAAGATCTTATATTCCATTAACCCACAAAAAGTAAAAACAATAACACAACAACTGAATAGATATTGAAGGGGAGAGAGAGTGAGAAGACAAAGGATCATACCTAAGTTCAGGTGTGGTTGATGATAATCAGGAAATAAGGAAGAACAATGATTGATCAGTTATTTTCAGATCTTTAGATATATATATCAACTGGGCTTAAGTGCTTAAACCTGAAGCTCACACAAGGGAAAGAGTGTTAGCTTGAGAAGAAGACCTGGGGTCAAATCTTGCGTCAAATTCTATAGCTATGTGACCTTAACTCACTTAACATTCAATGCCTTCATCATAAAACAAGGAGGTTGGATTGGATACCTCTGAGATCCCTTCCTATTCTAGCTCTTTGATTCTGAGTCATGACTAAATGTGTATTCTTTGACCCTCTTTGGCTTTCCAGGGCTTCATTTGCCTGCTAACCTTTTTGTTATTCCCTTAAGTCTGAAGACTATCCATCATAGTAGAGAAACTAGGAATAAAATAGGAAAACAAGGAATTCTAATTTCTCTTTGTTATCTGTTAACATTACATACCACACACCAAGGAGTAGGCTGATCCCTTCCTGGTTCTATTTACTTTGCATACATTATAAAGTCTTTTTTTTTCTCTAACCATTCTTCTACTAAATCCTAACTTATTCAATTTTTATTAGCCTACCTTACGTTTGTAAATTCTGTTTTTACACTTTTCTAGCAAGAAATAAGGAAGAAAGCTTCTTCATGAATTACACAGATTCAAAACATGCTAGAGATAGAAGTTTAATAATACCTTCCATTTGTGTAGCAGTTTCAAGTTTGCAGAACACTTTACATACATGCTATCATTTGACCTTTGAAACAACCTTAAGAATAAATACTATTATTATTCCCATTTTTAGATTAAAAAAAAAAGATCAGAGACAAGGGACTTGCCTAGGGCAATGCAGCTAGAAACTCTAAAGTGGGATTTAAACTGTTTTCCTGATCCCAAATCCAGTGTTACATAAACTACTCCACACTGCCTCTCTATGGTATTTACTTGTTAAGGGACTTGATTGTTAAGCAACTAAGGTTACCTGCAGCATTTCAGTCAATTTACAAAGATATTCATCAAGTACTGGGGGAAGTATTTGGGAATATAAAGAAACTAGAAAACAATCCCTGCTCTCAAGGATCTCACTTATAATGAAGAGACAACATGCAAATAACTACATACAAACAAGTTACATACAAGATAAATTGAAGAGATTCTCCAATGGGTAACTGAGGACTAGAACATCAACTTTTCAGGCATAGAAGAGAATCTAAGTAAGCAGACTCCTGATGTCATTCTAATTCCATTCATAAAATCAAAGAGAAACTTACAAGAAGAATGGAACTCTAGTTTAAATTTTCAGGGAAGGAGGGGCAGAGTCAAGATGGCAGAGTAGAAACTGCACTTCCATTGAGCTCCAACCCACACCACTTCAAAATTATGTAAAAGGGGAACTCTGAAGGACCTCTGGAGCTCCAGAACTCACAAAACGACACAGAGAAGCTAACCTCCCACTGGGGACAGCCCAGCAGCCCAGGAGGGAGCGGCCAGGGAAGAGCTCTGGGAGCCCAGCCCAGCCCAGCACCATAGCCTGAGGGTGGCCAGACCAGCAGCCGGATGGAGGGACCCCAAAACACCAGCAGCTCTGGCATTTCCAGAATTATCAACACATAGATGCATAAGACAAAGTGAGAGGTTAGTGCCCTATGGACTTTGGGACTGGTTGGGAGAAAGCTTCTTCCCCTGGGAGTGAGAAGCTTCTGAGGAGCAGGTGTAGCTTGTGTCACATTGCCATGTGGCAGCTTCAGCTCCTGGTCTCTGAACTGTAGGGGTATCCAGAGATCAGTCTGGGGGGTAATTGCTCTTGCTTTACCCTTCTTGGATCTGGATTGTGGTCTGGGGTGGAGGTCTTGGGGTGTGTGACCAGCTTGCCAGAGTGTGTGGAGGCTTCACAGAGACCACCCAACTAATAGCTCTGGAATTTGAGAAAACCCCAACGTTTGGGACAGAATTTCCCCTGGCTGGTGGCAAAGTCCTACTGTGGCAACAAGCCCAAAAGTCAAGTAATTGAGTAGCAACATGACTAGGCAAAGGAAACAAAATAAAAATAAAAATGCAACATTAGACTCCTATTTTGGGGGCAAAGAAGATCAAAGCATGGAACAGGAGGAGGACTGTGAGGTCAGAAATCCTGTACCAAAAACTCCAAATGAAAATACAAGCTGCTTACAGGCCATAAGAGGACCTTAAGAAACAGATAAGATAAGTGGGGGGAAATTGGGAAGAGAAATGAGAAAGATGCAAGAAAATTATGAAATGACAATCAACAGCCTGACTGAAGAAAATAACACCTTAAAAAATAGACTAACTCAAATGGCTAAAGAGGCTCAAAAAGGCAATGAGGAGAAGAATGCCTTAAAAAGCCAAATTTGCCAGATGGAAAAAGAATCTCAAAAGTTCACTGAGGAGATTCATTCCTTCAGAATTAGATTGGAGCCAATGGAAGCTAGTGACTTTATGAGAAATCAAAATGCTATTAAGCAGATCCAAATGAAAGAATAGAAGGCAATGTGAAATATCTCATGGGAAAAACCACTGACCCAGAAAATAGATCCAGGAGAGACAATCTAAAAATTATTGGACTACCTGAAAGCCATTAGCAAAGAAAGAGTCTAGAAATCATTCTTCAAGAAATTCTCAAGGAAAATTGCCCTGATGTTTTAGACCCAGAGGGGGAAATAGAGGTTGAAAGAATCCACAGATCACCTCCTGAAAAAGATCCCAAAAAGACAACTCCTAGGAATACTGTAGCCAGTTTTGAGAATTCCCAGATCAAGGAGAGAATATTACAAGCAGCCAGGAAGAAACAATTTCAATATTGTGGAAACACATTCAGGATAACACAGGATCTGGCAGCTTCTACATTGAGAGATCAAAGGGCATGGAATATGATATTCCAGAGGGCAAAGGACCTGGGATTAAAACCAAGAATCACCTACCCAGCAAAACTGAGTATCATATTTCAGGGGAAAGTCTGGTCATTCAGTGCAATAGAGGACTTTCAAGTATTCTTGAGGAAAAAACCAGAGTTGAATAGAAAATTTGACATTCAGATACAAGAAGAAAGAGATATTTGAGAAGGTAAACAGGGAAAAGAAATCACTATGAACTTATCAAAGTTGAACTATTTATATTCCTACATGGAAAAACAATAACTGTAACTGATGAAACTTTTCTCAATATGAAAATAGTTGAAGAAGGGTATATGGGCATATGAATACATTTGTGAATATGTGTATATATGTTTTCAGGTATACATAGATAGAGGGCACAGGTCGAATTTAATAGGAAGAGATGATACTTAAAAGGAGAGGTTAAGAGGTGAGAGAGTAATGTGGTGAGGGGGAATGGGGAGACACAATGGGGTGAACTGTCTCTTGTAGAGGAGGCAGGGGAAGGTGGTTCCAGGGGAGGGGAGGAACAGGAACCAAAAAGGCAAGACCTTATTCTTATTGAATTTGGACCTGGGAGAAAATGACATGCATACTAAATAGGGTGTTCTTCCCTACAGGAGTGTGTGGGGAGGGGTATGGGAGAAGGTGGTGCAGGGGAGGGAAGGATGAGGGGAGGGATGTTGGAAACACCCTCTTTTGAAACAGGACAGGATCAAGGTGGGGAGTGAACCAGGTGGAAGATGGGATGGGAGGGAGGGAAATATTGTCAGTCTTTTACAATATATCTACCATGGTAATGTTTTGCATAGCTACACATGTACAGCATATACTGGGTTGCATATCTTCCTTTTAAAATCAATTTTTAAAAATATATATATGAATACTATGATTAATACTATTTTGCATATAATTGGGAGATATGACATCCAGGCAATGGGGCACAGGGATTCACCTTGACCTATTGGAAAAGTCAATGGAGGTATGGGAGAAGAGATGGGAGAGAGCAAATTGGATGAGGGGATATCCTATATGACTGTTATTCTGGGGTGGTGGGTGGGGAAAAAATGGGGTAAAAATTGTAACTCAAAATCTGACGGAAATGAATGATGTGAACCAGAAGTTAATAACGCATTTGGAAATGGAAAAAAAAAAAAAAGAAAGAAAGGAACTCTGAAAATCAAAGGTCATTCTAGTTCAACTGGTACCTGAACAGGAAGCACTTCTACAAAATTCCCAGTAAGTAAGTGATCCCTCTTCAAATTGAAGACCTTCAGTGATGAGGAATACATTAATTCTTTTCTGTTTTGTGGTTCTTATTTTTAGTTTACTTTTTTTTTCTTCTTTGCTTTTTTTTGGAGGGCAATTGGGGTTAAGTAACTTTCCCAAGGTCACATGGCTAGGTTTTTGTTTGTGTGTGCGTTAAGCATCTGAGGCCGGATCCAAACTCAGGTCCTTCTGGCTCCAGGGCCGACGCTCTACTCACTATGCCACCTAGCCACCCCTAGTTTACTTTTTTTGAGCTAAAATTTGACTCTCTGCAACTTGCATCCATTGATACTCTCAACTCCCATCTGTGGTCAACTAAATCAATTTGATATCATCTCCACATAAAATCCTTCCAAATTTTTAAAACTGCTATCATGCTCTCGATAAACTTCTTCTACACTTAATCCAAATTCATCTAGGTCAGAATTAGTATAAATAATGAATCCCCTGAAGTGGTCACATATATTTGAATTTGCATTCTTCAAAGTCACAATTATACAAAATAGCATAATTGTTTCTAGCCAAATGGAAATATAGAGTATGAATTTGAATAATGCCACCACTTGGGAGAATTCATCATTCATATTCATTGAGACCTGGCTATATAGTATAGTCCCTAGTTCTTTCACTGTTCTGTGTTGTCCTTTGGAAACTGCATCTTGACCATATCCTTCCTAAAAGGTGGTACCCAGAACTGAACATTCTAGGCATTGCTTGAAAGAAGTAGAGTACAAGAAGAGATCTCCTATCTTTCATCCTGATTAATATTTTTATTTTAAAATTAACTTACAATCACATTCCCTTTTTCACTTTCAATATCACACCTACTCATATTGAGCTTGAAGCCCTCATATATACATATATGCATATGCATATATTTACATGTACACATATATCCACACAGACACATGTATGTGTGTATGTGTGTATGAATATGTGTTTACACACATACGTGTGTACACACACACACACATACACACACATAAGAACTGTTGTGCATCCATACCATCCCAGTCTTGAAATTAGGGATCTGTTTTTTCTCAAACCCAAGACTAAGACTTTACACCTATCACTATTCAATTCATTTTATTACATCTAATGCATCTAATGCATCATCCTAGTCTATAAAAAATATTTTTCCATCCCAACTCTAAGGCCAACATGAAGATCAAGTCATCAGGCCAATTCAAATCAAATATGAATGCTAAGTTTCTTCATGTTTTACCATCAGCAAATTTGATAAATATGAAATCTATGCCCTTATTGCATCATTGGAAAAAAAAAGTTGAACAGAACAAGACCAAGGAAAGATTCCTAGGTTCTTAACCTGGGGTCAATGAGCCCTCATAGATTTAAGGAAATCTTTGAATTTGAATGGGGAAAACATTCCATTTTAATTTTTACCAACATCTAATTGAAATTCAGCATTTCCTTCAGTATTTCCTTCATCTATTTATAAGTATTGCTTATAGAAGGAACACATAGGCTTCACCAGACGGACAAAATGATCTGTAACACACACACACAGAGTTTAAGAATCTCTCCTTTAGGTAAACACATTAATTAGTACTTTGGGACATGTCATTAAAACATTTCCAAAGCCAACTAAGCTGCATCATTGCATATTGTAAATCTTTCCATTCTTTGCAAAATTACATCAAAAAAGATCTTGTAAAATAAAATGACAAATTTTAGGAAGACTACAAATACAGCATATCCTTAATCTGCTAATCAGAAAATGAAGGAAGGAAAAATGTTTGTTTGTAATGATTATCACTTTCCTTCACAAATTCTTTTAAACCATCCCTTTAAAATTATGTTCTAGAATGCTGCTAGGGATTGAATTCAAATTCATTTGTCTTTTATTTGAAGAATTCATCTTGTTACCATTTTTCAAAACTGGAAAAGCATTTGTCCATCTCCACTACTGTGGTGCCTTTCCCACTTTTCACTGCCCTCAAAGATCATTAACAATAACTCAGTAATCATCTCTGCCAATTCTTTCAGTATTCTGGGACTTAAATTCATCAAGGAAAATAAAGGCAGTTTTCTTATTATCCTTATTTATCTTGGGTAACAACTCTTTATTAGCCATTTTTGTTCTGTCTTAGTACCCAGGGATATTAACACATCCACCTATGAGTATAAAAAATTACCAATTAACTGAGTAAGGGTTAGTACACCTCCAAAGAGAAAGTGCCTGGACAAACACTCTGCTGAATAAAACACAAAGAACTAGAATCCTTTGAACTCTCTTTCATGTCTTTAATGTCACATTGTTTCATTGTTTAATTATGTCTGTTTCCAAATACAAGATATTTATAAGCCAGATATCTTCGTTCACATAATTAAACCTACTTCAAATCCCAACACATTTTAAAAAGATCTCAAAAACACAATTAATTTTCTCTCCGATGACTTCAGATCAGCAAAATAAACTCTGAAAATAAATTTGCTCTCATGAACTTAACACAGGGAGAGGATTCTGGGAAGATGGTGGAGTAGGTCAGAAAACTTTAGGTTCTCCAAATTTCTTCCACACAGAACATCACCTCAAAGTGAACATAGAGTAGCATAAATAAACACAAGACTAGATAAACCAGTTGTCCTCCTAAGACAATTAGAAAAGACCCCAAAAAAGACTGCATATTAAAAGGTGGAAGTTGGACCAGAGCAAACACCTCCAGGCCTACTCCACAGAATCAACAAACAATAAGCCCTGGGGGCAACTGGGTTGGGAGGCCACCTCAGCCTCAGTAACTTTCCTTTCAAAGATAGTGTGGGCAGTCAGACAGCTGAGTAGGAGATTGAGGGACCTTCCACTTAAAGGGGACACTGGGCACAGTTGTGCTGACTAGACATGGTCGTGGGTTGTGGTTGGGGGGTAAGGAGTGGATATGGTAGCAGAAGGGGAGAAATCATACTGACTGTGGAAACTTACAGGAGAATAGAGTCCCTGATTTCCATTCCAAGGCAGAAAGGACAGTTGAAGTTTGCAGAAACTAGAGAGAGCACAGGGAGCAAGAGCAGTTGGGGACAGCGTGGTTGGGGGTTGTGGCCATAGCATTGGGATTGAGAGCAGTGTCCAAGGTTAGGCCCTGGGAAAGAGCTTCAAAAATAAAGGTAAGAAGGACATGAGGCCTGGAGCATCATTCTCCAGATCTCTGGTTATAATAAGAAGCTGCTAAAAATAAAATAAAACAAATTAAAAATGAGTAAACAAAGGAGAAAGACTCCAAATGTAGATAGATGCTATGAGGCTAGAGAAGATCTGGATTCATATTCAGAGGAAGAAATTAGAGCTAAAAAAATCCACTCTTTTTTCACATTTTTTTTTTGGAGGGCAGTTGAGGTTAAGTAACTTGCCCAAGGTCACATGGCCAGGTTTTTGTTTTGTGTGTGCATTAAGTGTCTGAGGTCAGATCCGAACTCAGGTCCTTCTGACTCCAGGGCCGATGTTCTACTCACTGCGCCACCTAGCCGCCCCATAGCCACTCTTTTTTCAATAAGAAATGCCAAATGGCCACAAGTCCAAAAAGAATTATTGGAGGAATGAAAAAAAGGACTTTAAAAATCAAATAAGGTAAATCAAGGAATATTAGGGGGGAAATTAAAAGTAATCCAAAAATTTTTAAAAAAGAAAATCAACCAAATGGAAAAAGAGAATCAAAAACTTAAGGAAGAAAGCAATTCCTTAAAAACTAGAACTGGCAAGGGGAAGCTAATACTGTTATAGGATGCCAAGATATAAAAAATACCCCAGAAAAGACTGAACATTAAAAGGTGGATGTTGGACCAGAGCAAACAAAAGAATGAAAAAATAGAAGAGAATATGAAAAATCTAATCAGAAAAACAACTGCTCTGGAGAATAGATTAAGGAGAGACAATATAAGAATTGTTGGAGTACCTGAAAGTTATGACCAGAAAAAGAATCTTGATAAAATATTACAAGAAATTGTTAAAGTTGACTTAAAGTTCTAGAACAAAAAGATAAAACAGAAATAGAAAAAAAAAATCCACACATCACCACCTTAAAGAGATCCCAGGAGGAAAATTTAAAGAAATACCATACCCAAGTTTCATAGTTCCCAGGTTAAGGAGAAAATATTGCAAGCAAAAAAAAAAATTCAATTTAAATATCACATAATTACACTAAGGTTTACAGAAGGTCTAGCAGCTTCCATGTTGAAGGACTTTAGGCCTTGAAACTATATTTCATTGAGCAAAAGAGCTGGGATTATTACCAAGGCCAATTTACACAGCAAAGTTAGGTTTATTCCTGAAGGAAAAAAATGGGTATTTAACAAATTGAAAGACTTTCAGTTACTTGTGATAGAAAGAGCAGAACTTAATGGAAAATTTGACATAAAAGATCCAGGAGAAATATAAGGTAAATATTAAAGACCAAAAATAAAGGAATCAATGAGGTCAAACTGTTTACTTCTTATATGTGAAAATGTTATCAGTATTCTTAAATAAGGCTGTCATTATTTGGATAGTTTGAAATAAAGGCTTGGAATGAGCTGTGCAAGATGGGGGTCATTCTAAAATATGAAACTGGATAGGGAGATATAAAAAGGAGTAAATATCTCATACACATGAGGATGAATTGATAAAGGAGAAGCAAGTCAGGATGGAGGGCTGTTAGTGCTGGAAACTTACTCTCATCTGAAATGGGTTAAAAAGGGGACAACCTATATATTAGAAGAATACAAATGTCTTCTAAATTTAGAAAGAAATAAGAGAGAGAGGGGATAGGATAAGGGAAGAATTTTTAGAAGGGCATATAGATTAAGAATTAAAAGGGGAATGGAATAAAGGAGAAACTCTGAGAAAGATTAATGTGGAGGGTGGGGGAGAGAATAAGGAAGAGACTCTTAAAGGGATGGGTAGATTAAGGAGAAGGGGGGCAAGGTAGAAGTAAATTAGTTGAGTAGGGAGAGATAGAATTAAATAAGATGATAAGATGTGAAGTATAATGAAGAAAAATAATATGGAGGGAAATATACAAGTAATTATAATTTTGAATATGAATGGGATGAATTTACCCATAAAATGAAAATGAATAACATAATGGATTAAAAATCTGAATTTAAGAATATGCTTTCAGGAAACACAATAAAAATGAAAGATAGATACACAGAGAATTAAAATAAAGAGCTAGATTAAATTTAATATGTAAAAAAAGGCAGGGGTAGTAATCATGATCTCAAAGTTAAAGTTAAAATAAATATAATTAAAAGAGAAAATAGGGGAACTATGCCACATGTTACTAATATTATTTGATATGTTTTAAGCCATTTAAAATAACTGAACAGTATAAAATATCTGAAAATATACCTGCCAAAACAGGAACTATATGTACATAAATACAAAACACTCTGTACAAATAAATTAAGATTAAAATAACTGGAGAAATATTCATTGTTTATGGATAGGCAAAGCCAATATAACACAAATGATGATTTTGCCTTCTTAATTATTTATTCAACAAGGGACTATAGTAACTTTGTGTCTGACTAATGTTAAGATTTTATTTATTGGAATTAGAATTCATAATTTGGTAAAAAAAAAAAGTTGCTGGGAAAACTAGAATGCAGTTTGGCAAGAATTGGGCATAGACCAATACATTAAACCATGTATCAAGATAAAGTCAAAATGGTTGCATGTCCAATATATAAAGAGAGAACATGGAGCATATTACCTATCAGACTCATGGATAAGAGAATAATATATGAGGAAACAAGAGATAGAGAAGGTTGTTGAGTGAAAAATGGATAATTTCAATTATTTTAAATTTAAAAGTTCTTGTATAAATAAAACTAACATAGCCAAGATTAGAAGGAAAGCAAAATACTGGGGGAAAACTTTCAAAGACAATATCTCATATAAAGGTCTCATTTCTCAAATAAATAAAGAACTTTGTTAAATTTATAAGAATATGAGTCATATCCCAATTGAGAAATGGTCAATGGATATGAACAGGTAGATAAATAAAAAGTACATGGCAGAGAAAAAAAGAAAACCTAGAAGGAAGCACAAAAAAGCTGGGTAACTTTGAAAACAATGTGAAGTATTCATTACATAGGTATTCTTGAAATGGAAATCTATTATTTTATATTGAATCCTCTCATATGTTCTGCCACATGCATGGAAATATTCTTCTTTTCTTATTTTTTATTTAAGCTTGAAATGAATAGTTCATTTTTTTTAATGAACTTAAAACAAAAGTCTTTAGTATTCAGAAAGAAATGATAGATATTTCTAAATAAAATTGATTAGAATTTTAAGAAATATGTTCTGAGAATAAAAATGGCTCTATTAGGGGAAATCTCATTAAAGTAATTAGTGATAAAATATAAATTTCAAATTACCTAAATATTTTAACTAATATAATAAGCCTAATCAGATAGCTCTTTTAAATAAAGGCTACTTCCTCCTTAGGGGAATCTCTGATTTTGTGCAGCATTGGGGTAAAACACCAGCCTCGGTATTCAGCAATTTGGCTTCTTGTCCTCCTTCCACCATTTATTAGTTGTGCAATTTCACATCACTTCAGATGCCTGGGCTTCAATTTTCTTAAATCCAGAATGGGGCTAATGATAACACTTCCTTTACTTAACTCATAGTCTGTTGTCAGAAAAGCTTTTTTTTTTCCTCAAGCACAAGGTACATTTTCATTACACAAACCTTTAATTAATTTTGTTTTGATTACAGTGCAAATAAGGAAATTATAATAATACAAAACAAGCTCATATTAGGTATTTGAGGTTTCTCATTTGTTTTGTTTAACAGGGAAAAAAAGCACCTATATTCCTCTGCTAGGATCATCACTTAGTCAACCCAATCTCTCATGCCTGTTACAGAAAGAGTTACAGGAAAATAAGTTTTAGAGCTATAGTAGCCCTTTAAAATAATCTGATCCAATAATTTCATTTATCAAGTATGAAAAGTGAGACTCAAAAAGGTTCTGAAAAAGAAATCAATTGTCAGAATTAATATCTAAGACTCAACTGAAGTTTTCATTAGCACACACACACACCCCAATTTTTTTCAATATTTACCATGCCAGGAAAAAAATGAAACTCATTTTTAAAACTTTTACACCAAGATAAAAACAAGAACATGTAATTCTGCTTAAAATTCATTGGAAATTTTAAGAAAATGATGCACTTGTCACTATCTGTTAGAATGTGAGCTCCTTGAGAGCAGAGACTGGTTTTCAGTTTGTATCTCAAGAGTTTAGTACAGTGCTTTGTACATAGTAAGTGCTTAATAAATGCTTTCATAAAAAATCACAGTGCTTAATAAATGCTTTATCAATCATGAACTTTTTCATTCTCATTAGAGAAAGTTTTACTGAGTCATAACAAGCATAAGAGAAAATCTAAAGGGGAAAAAACATCTAGATTGAAAAAAGAAAATAATAGGACTGATTCTTACCGAATGGCATATGTAGAAGCTGTAATCATGAGAAACAACACCAACACCATGCAGACCCCTGTCAATCCAGGAACTAAAATAAATACATAAATAGAGAAACATATGTGCACGTATTTAAATTTTTCTGAGAAAAAGCATAGTCATTACATAGAAATTCAAAGTACTTTGCTCTCTGTTGGAAATATAAACCAAAAGCCAAGCAGCTCTGTGTACTTTTCCTTTTTAACTAGTCATTTTATTAATTATCATAGTTTTGTAGATATTCATGCAAAACCTATTTCCTCCCTCCCCACAATGAATGATTGTATTTTTCATACTGGTCCACATGGCCTGGTGAATACATATGAATTATTACCTCTCCCAAAAGGCATACCACAGCTTGAGACCAGAGAATATCAGAGAACTTTAGCATCTAATGGCTTTGTTGATTTGGTTTTGCTTTTCCCAGCTTTTAAATTTTTCTGAGTTAGCTGCTTACACCAAAGGACCTAATTTTTTTTCTAATGCTTTTTGGCTCTAGTACCTGAAATGCAAAGCCCAATGCTTTTCAAAACAGCACCATTTAAAAAAGAAAACCTGGATGGAAAAATAGATATTTTCAAACAAAGAGATTACAATGCCAGCTGTTGCTAAGACCATTGGCAGGCCCATTTTTGTTTTGAAATGGGAAACATGCTGAAATTATGACTTCTGACTGCCTGATGAGAGAAATTATTGCATGTGTACCAAAACCTGCACAATATAAAACAAAATGTACAAACTGACATTGCTTTTCAAAATCAATAAGAGAAAGCAACCAATGAGACCAGGCTAATAGCACCCTATGTGGAATAGTGATCAAAATAAAAATGGATGACATAGTAAGTCTAGGAGACAAGGACTAGACTTGTGATTTTATTTGTATAGGAAACTCTGATTATAGAAACATCTATTACCTATGCAAGTTGGCACCTTCTCTGCAGCTTATAGTCTTAAAGAGCTGTTTGCTGGCAAAATTCCCCATGCTCAAATCAAAATGTAAATGTGAAATGATTAACAGAGTAAAAAAAATCATAATACAACATAGATAATGCAAATTTGTGGTTTTCCAAATCAATATGGCAGAAGCAATCAGTTTCTATTTTAATTTTATCTCACTGGCCAAGAGCTTTGAGAGTATAAGTGACATGCCCATACTCACTCAATCAGTATATATCAGAACTGAGATCAAATATATGATGCTACCTCTGATATACTTTTTTAAAAAATTTAAAGCCATCAATCACTAACATGTCTATACCTTTGACCCAGAGATTTCACTGGGCAAATATTCAAAGAAGTAAAAAAACATAAAGTTAGCATTATGTACCAAAATATCCAGAACAGCACCTTTTGTGGTAGCAAAGAATTAGGAATAGGGGTGGCTAGGTGGCGCAGTGAATAGAGCACTGGCACTGGAATGAGTTCAAATCCGGCCTCACACATTTAATACAAAAAAACTAGCTCTGTGACCCTGGGCAAGTCACATAACCCCAATTGCCCTCCAAAAAGCGAAAAAAAAAAAGCTTAAAAAAAGAATTAGGAATAAAGTAACAATCCATCACCTGAAGATGATCTACCAAATTTTGATAAATGAATAGAATAATGCTGCACTATAAAAAAGAAATGACAAATACCAAGAATTTAAAGAAACATGGAAATACATGAATTGTTGTAGAGGGAAGAAAGATCCATAAGATAATATGTATGTGTGTGTGTGTGTGTGTGTGTGTATAATGACATTACCAATATAAGTAAAAATCCTAAGAAAACAAGACTCAATATTATAAAATTTTATTGACCAAACTTAATTCCCGAATAAAATTGAAAAAAAGATATTCCAAGTCCCTTCTTAGCAGAAGTGGGGGATTATTGGTGTGGAACTCTCTATATGCTTCCAATCATACATAGACAATGTATTGGTTAGTTTTACTGAACTATTTTAACTCTTTCTTATTCCTTCTTACAAGGGATGGCTCAACTGGTAGAGGTGAGAATATATTCAGAAATAAATGTAATATAAAAACAAAAGATGTAAATACAAATTATTTTTAAAACATTCTAATAAGATATCTTTTGTAGCTAATTGCTACAACATTTATAAAAAAATAATCGGTTGTTTAATAGATGTGGAAATTCTCATAACAGCATAGATGGAATTTCTCCCATTCCTTAGGCTATTTTCATTAGTTTCTGTGTTCTAAAAACTTCATCACTTGATTCAAAGAAATGGTGATCTTCTCCAAATTGAATAGACTTGTTCTTGGCTAAGAGATAGAAATTATCTCCCTAGTCCTCTAGTTGAAGACTTATTAACCTGATAGGGCCTTGCTCTATAGAGCCAGATTCACTGGTGTTACAATCTAAAACCTAAGGTCACCTTCATGACAGAAGGACTTTAGCATCAATTGTCTCTCATTAATGCTAGTTAAACATAACTAAGTCTGTAATATCAATCTCTGGTTACTTTACTTCTCCCTATAGAAAATTAGCTCCTTGGGGGCATGACCTGTCTTACTTTCATATTTTTATTTCTAGTATCTAGCTATGTTTGCACATAGTAGGAACTTAATAAATGCTTGACTGAATAATTCAATTTTTCTATATAACATAAGGATCATGGATGCCTAATTGCCCCAAATTAGAAACCTTAGGCCCCTATATAAAGCACAACACTACATTGATAAAAAGAGAATTTTTTCCTCATTTTACTTCTCCTGGACCCAGAGTCAGGAAAGCTTGAGTTCAAATCTGTGCTAATTTTTAGTTATGTAACCCTGCACAAGCCTTACATAATCCGCCTCAGTTTCCTCATCTATAAAACGGGATTCATAACAGCACCTACTTCCCAAGGTTTTTGTGAGAAGAAAATTTGACAATATTTGTGAAATGCTTTGCAAACATTAAAGTGCTATATAAATGCCATCAATCATTATATTATTTTTAATTAATTATCATTATTATTACAGATTATTCATAGTCTTCACTACCCTGACTCACTTTCTTTTTCACTCTGAAACTCTCCTCAGTACCTGGGGTCTTCTAACCCTGGAATGTCACTTCACCATTCTAGTCTCCTTCCCTCCCCTCTGCCCCTCCCCCCCGTTAAATTCCTTCTCGGTATTTCATTTTGGCAATGGACCTAAACTGACCATCCTTCATTCCCCTCTGTATTTTCCTTCTGACTCTGGACTTTTCCATCATGTCCCTAAGTGATTACTTTCTCCATCACCCTATCACCCTTGCTTTTCAGTTCCCTCTTATATATTTTGTCTTCCCCCTTTAGAATCCAAAAATGTTGTGGGCAAGGATTGTTTCATTTTCTTTTCTTTTCTTTTTTGGTTTGTTTTTAATCCCCAGCATTTAGCACAATGCTTTCCACATAGTAAGCACTTAATAAATGTCTGTTACCTAACTGCCTGCTTAGAGGTCATCTAGTCCAACCCCCATTTTTACAGGTGAAGAAACTGAGGCACAGAGATGTTAAATTGTTGGCCAGCATCACATAGTAAGTAGAGGAACCAAAACTCAAACTCCATTCCTCTCACTATAATTCTGGTGCTATTTCTCTTTACTAAGCTCAGCATATCCCCATTTCTAGATGCGCTCATTAGCTAAACACTCAAGGCAATTAAAATATCACAGTATTAAAGTAGAGACATCTGAATTTTTGCATACGTCACTAGGGACCTTTCTGTGTTTATAAGTGAGGATGGCATTTGGCAAAGATCAAGCCAATTAGAAACAAGTAAACTTGCCTAGTTGTAAATCACACTCTCATCACCACCTCACAGTATGTCTCGTTAGAAAAACAGGCAAATTACTTTTTGGTTCCTCCTTCCCTGACCACCAGGAGCTTAGTGAATTTATGCTATTACCTTAGCTTTCAAACAAAACCCTCACGGTTACCCACCCAGGCCTGCCCTCCCATAAAAATGTCTCATCTACCACCGTACCCCTTCTTCACCCTATCCTCAAAATTCCTATGTCCATGGAGGTGTAACTGCCTGCTATGTTTGAGGATAAAAGCTTGTATTAATTTATATTAGGATATCAATGACTAATAAATATACCAACCCTCCAGGTATTTGAAAATTTTAAATGGCTTCTTATTGACCCCAGTGAATCTAAAATGGCTGAAATGTCATCAGGGTAAGGGGTATGGGGAACTGTCATACAATTTCTCATTGCCTCTCTGAAGATAACTGCCAAAGAAGACATATTCTTCTCATTCCATATGGTATTACTGTATGGTTTTGAAAACTTTGACAAAAGTATTTGGGAATCAATATGTAAGAAAAATTTAAATTTAAGTTCAAGGCTTCTTGTTTTGGAACAAGAAAAAAAAACATTGTAATTCTAATACTGCAGGCACTGTTTATGTTCATATACATAGTCATGAGGGTGTTCTCTATTACAAACTATGTCTACGGGTATGGAACATCATGTATACTGTCAGACTCCACTAATATGGAGGTTATTTTAATGTTCTTTTCGTTCTTCCTTTCTTTCTTTTCCTTTCTTCCATTTCTTCCTTTCTTTCCTCATCCTCCTGGGTGTGGGGAACAGGAAAATATATAGTAATAAATGTGATATAAAAACAAAATAGCAACCAAATTTTAGTAAAGAAAAAAGACAATTTCTCTTCAGATACTAAATCTCCCTTACATACTCATATATGTAGAGAAGAATGTGAATCAAAGATGACATCATAATGAATCAAGAAGAGCAGAAGTGGCCTAGAAGTCATCGATGTTGCCTCTGGGAAGAACCAAGCCGGAATATTAGATTCCTATGCTTTTCATTAAAATATACAAAACAGATGACTACATGGGAAAGGACTAAAATGTATCATTCTTATACAAAGCCAGGTTGCCTAAAAATAGCTTTGATGATAGGAGATTCTGCAATAGTCCTGGGCTAAAGCAATTAACACGATTCATGTGAATAGAGAAATATCTGAAATGTCTCTGTATCTATAAGGAATCCCTCAATCACTTGAACTGAACTATATAGTAGACATCCTTTTTCAAAGTTACAAGGATATTTGCTGTGTGTGTGTGCGTGCGCGTATGTGTGTGAGTCTGTGTGTCTCCTTTATCTCTCACTTGGTGTAAATAATTAGATGATTGCTGAAAAAAAAAAGTTCTTCCTTGGGTCAGGGAAGAGGAGGGATAGTGTCAGCTTCTCTGTGACAATGAAGAACGAAAAACAGAAAAAACCACCAGTCTGAGCTGGCCTCAACAGAGGGCACTTGTTTTACAGACACAAAGTAAGGAGGGAGAATTCTCCACGCCCACCTGAAGGCATGGCAAAGGGATGTTATGACAAGACAGAAAGAAACGGAATAGTCACTACAACATAGAACAAGCTGCAATACATCAAACTGGGTCACAGTGGACCTGGCAAATGCCTCAAGACTTGGTTGGGCCAGTGCTGTTTCTTAGTCAGTTGCTTTCCTCACTCCACTCCTTCAGTGATCATAAATTTGTCACCACACATAACATCCCGAACACTTATTTTGTGCTCATACATGGAATTAAGGCTCCAAATATTAGTCGAAGGAGCTTTGTGAAGACAATGGAATTAGGAAGATAATCCTCCTCAAAGACTTTATTTAGAAGCCCCTTCTTCAATTCAACCACTCTTACTCACACCTTGGAGTTCCCTGTGTGCCTCTTCTACTCTCTCCCCCTTCATCAGGTCCTGTGACCTTTTAGTCAATTGTGTGACCATAAAAACGTAGGGAATAATAAAAGCCCTAATGTCTTCTCATACTCATGTCATACATGTAAAAATATTATCATAAAGCTTTTTTGAGCTATCTTTTTTGCTTATGTTGATCATAAGTATTTCAGACAGCATGACCTATTGCACTTTGAAATTATTTTTCTTACTTTGGGATACAAAACAGAACCACTGCAACCAACTCCTTTGCATCTAAAAAGAAAAACTATGAATCATCCTTCCATTTATCTGAAACATTCTTTTATCTTCTTATTATCACCAGAATATCAATATTGATATGGTTTAGTTCTTTCAATAACATCAATTTAGTCATTAGTAAGGAATTTCACATTTAAAGTGCTTGGAGTCAAAATGACCTTAAAATGGTCCCATTCTTAATTACCTTCACCCTGCTTTTCCATCTTTTCACCCATGGTCACAAAAGCTGAGGGTAATTTTCCATAAAATATCTTCTTTGTTTTGAAGGTTGCCATATATTCCAAATATAAATATATAAATAAATATATATTCCAAATATAAATATATAAATATATATGCCAAATATAAATAAATAAATAATTCACTCATTAATACTGAACCTACTACTGACAAGCTTCATTGCCATTAGTTAAACTGATCCTCAGATAGCAGACTTTATGAGCTCCATACTCAAAGACATTACAATGTGGTAGAGTCTACAAGACCTTACACTTCAGTGGCATATTCTTCAAGAAACTGGAGACAACTCCATTTCATAATGATGCATCAAAGTAGGTCTTTATAGAGAGTAATCAAATTCTACATCCTTATTTCGAATTTAAGAGTATCTTTACTATAGTAAATCACATTGTCATATGTTTAATTAATTCTTAGAACCACAAGACAGGCAATAATCCAATTCCAATTCACTAGAGTCTCTTCTCCTATTTTTCTCCATTAAGTAACTGGCAAATTTCCCAATAGAAAAAAACTGACCTTTCATTTAATGATCAACAAATTTAGATCAAAGAGGATATTTGTTGGTATTTGCTGAATTTGCTTACCTATGAAAACGTACTCAAAAATTGAAAGTCCAAAAAACTTGCAGAGATAGTTTACTATATGTTCAATTATTAACTGTACAATAGATCTTCTCAGGTAATACAAGCAAGGAACTTCTCTTAGAGATGAAATTACCTTATCGTGATATCTTTTCTGAATTATGGTAACTAAATCTACTTAAAAAGAATCCTACCTAGGCCTACTTTTCTACTCAACTTACAGTAGTATATATTTGGAGACTAAAATGTGGTTTCAAGCCCTGCCTCTGACAGGTATTATCTTTTTGACACTGGACAAGTATAATGGCAAACAAAGAAGTACTTACTTAGCACGTTGTTTCAGCTACTTAAGTATTTAGCACCTTGTTTGAGCCCCTTGTGATTTGAAAGTGGGAGGAATTTGTTGATACAACAGGAAGGGTGGGACAGGAAGGAGAACCACCATATATAAGATGGGACTGAGTAGAACTGAGAAGAGCACTTGTGATGGTTGACACTCTGTATGTTTTGTCTGTGTTGATTTGTGTTTGTGATACTTTGTACAAAAACCCTGGGACCTTACTGGAAGCCCTGAAAGGGGATTTTCTTGTTGTCTGTTTACAGAAGTCCTGGAGGAGGGTTTCAGAGGTCCTGGGACTATGCTGATGATTTGTGTTGACTTCTCAGACCTTGTTTGTGGATCTGTGTTGATTTCTTTAATGATGACTTGTGTTGACTTGTGTTTGTGGGTCTGTACTGATTTCCTAGGCAGATAGTGAATTAATGATGATGCTGGCAATGTTCATGAATTCTGTTTTGGCTCTGTTAAGCTTTGTCTTCCCAGAAACAAAAACTGTAAAGGACTTGAGGTGGACAGAACACTGTGAGCTTCAATATGAAACAGGAGCTGGATGTGAAGCTGGACAAGGAGCTGAGAGCTGCCTACCTGTAAATCCAGGTGAAGGTTGGTTGAATTCAGGCAAAAGCTGGGACCATGGAAGAGGAACCATGGAATCTGGGAGCCAGCCTCAAAGCAAGATGAAAAGACCTTTCCTTTAGTACTTAGGGCTAACTGACAAGATCATGATTTCCTGTGATCTGGGGTGGGAGAATTTTGTACTTTGTACCTTGTACACCCCTTAAGGATGATTGGAAATTATTCTCTAATCAAGAAGAAAGAAAACTTTTTGACTAAGAGATTTAGACAATGCCACCTAGGTGTGGGAGATGTTTGTACTTTGTATCTTTGAAGAAGGATTGTTCCTTAAGGATGATTGAGTTAGATACTTACTGAATGATATCTTTTGTTTAAAATTATGTGGCCATGTTAGTGATAAGTTATTATGTTATATCTTTGTGAATGCTGTACTTTGATTTCTGAGAATGTTTCATTTTAGTTTACTGCTGAATAAATAGAGATCAGTGTACTATGTGATCAGAACCTTAAAGGGGTTCACAGCAGCTGTACTCTGGAGAGCTGATGGTGCTTGGCTTTATAACAAGTCACTAAACCTCTTAGTGTCCACAGGTAACTTTCAAAAATTCTTTTAGTTGCAAATCAGGTGCTGCTCTGCTTTGGCAGTGTTCCTCCCTAGAAGAACCCTGAAGCTATGAAATCATCCAGTTAAAAAATACATAAATAGGGGCAGCTAGGTGGCACAGTGATTAAGAGCACCAAGCCCAGAGTTGGGACAACCCGGGATCGGATCAGGCCTCAGGAAATGATCACCCACACATAAATAATGACTGGCTGTGTAACCTTGAGCAAGTTACTTAACCCCAATTGCTTTAACAAAATTAAAAATTAAATTTAAAAAAAATGTAAAAATTAAAAGTACATAAATAAATTTATAGAGAAAAAATAAAAATAGTAATAATAACTAACATTTATATATCATATACCCACTATGTTTCTGTAGCAGCAAACACCCTAGCATATCCAGGGTGGCTGCCAACACAGGTTCTTAGATCTGCTTTTCTAAAGGAAAGCAACTAAAATGGCTTAACAATCTTGCTTTAATTAAACATACATCATTTACCTACTTCAGGGGGAAAATGTCAGCACTCCAAACTTCAGAGAATACAGAGGTTACAAGCAGACAGAGAATACAGACAGAGAAACTGATCAGCAGACAGGCTTCAACCTGTCTGACCATTACATCCATACCTAGTCAGTTACCAGAGAGGGAAGCATCAACATCTGCGTTTTCAAAGCCAGGGGGCTCTCAACAGCTGCCCAGACTCTCATCTAGTCAAACCACATACCTCTTCTCAAGTGAGCCCCAAAGCAACACCTCACATCAGGATATATATAGCCTTCTCCTGGAGGAGAGAATGTCACAGCCCTCTTGACAAATCACAGCCCAATCACAAAGCACCAAGACATGGACATTCCTGAAAAATAAGCCTCCCGCCACAGGCTCCACGTGACCACATTCAGCCTACTGGGGGCAGAGTATATTTTCAAATCAAGGAAGGTTCTCACTTAAGCCTATCAAAGGGCCTAGGGGCAGGGAAGATCTTGAATTCCCATTCTAACAACAGTGCCAGATACTGTGCTAAGCATTTCACAAGTATTATCTTATTTGATTCCCCCACCAACCCTGGGAGGCAAATATTATTATTATCACTTTATAATTGAGAAAACTGAGGAAAAGTTTAAGCAACTTGCCCAGGGTCACACAGCCAGTAGGTGTATGAGGCTGCTTTTGAACTCAGTACTTTTTGACTCCACTCCTAATGCTCTACCCATTGTACCACCTAGCTGTTGCCAATGTAATATATAATTTTCAATTATATTCATAATTACATATTATTTATTTCCTTTAGAGTTTAAGATACATACTTTTTATTTCTCATTGCATCTCTAGGGTTTATCTATAATTTTTGCAGTACTTACATGGTACCCCTCATTCTCTTCAAAACATAGCTCAAGTATCATCTTCTGCATGAAGTTCTTTGCTGATCCCATAATTGCTAATGCCCACTCTGCCTAGTTGCTTCACATTTATTGTGTACTTGCTCAGAATATACTTGTACATATATATGTTGTCCTAAATATAAGGACTTTGAAAAAAGACATTTCATACCTTGCCTTTGCAACTCCAGTACCTAGCACAGTATCTGTCACAGAGCAAGCAATTTATAAATATTTATTGGGAAGTCATCTAATTTGAGAGAGTAAGTAAATCCAATTCATATAAAGCAAAAAAATTAATTTAGTTATATTTTACAAGTAAGAAATTTTAAATACACAATGACATATCCTAATTATGTAGCTATTGGACAAAGGGATAGACAATGAAAAAATGAATCAGCAGGGAAAAGGTTTAATAATGTAAGTTCCCCTTTTCTTCACAAAGTCCTGGGTCAAAAAGAAAAATACCACATATCCTAAACAGCAATTCTATAGTCCAATATTCAACACTGATTCTGAAAAAATACAGTATGTCTTAATGTTTCAGCTGAGGAATCTGCTTTGATAGTGAGGACTTTACTAGGCTTCCCATTATCTTCAGAGAAAGCAATTGATAGCAACTTACCAGTGGTGAAGAGAAGTTTCCTGGGATCCTGAACAAAACAAAAACAAATTATTGAAACAAAACAAAAAAAGATGAATCAGGCAAAATTTTGTAAAGAACCCAGAGGACACAAACACATGTTAGGCAGATACAACACTTCCCTTTCAAAGGGATATTTATAAAAGCATTCAGTTGTTTCTAAATTATTTTATATATTAGAAGGGCCTCTAGGAGGTCAGTGTCATATGATAAATCCCTTCCATGAGGCATGACCCCAAAGAAACATCTTCAAAAAAATCAGATATCCATTTGTCTGAAAGTGCACTGGAATAAAAATAAGAAGATGAGGGCTCCCGTGTGCCTCTAACACTTAGTAACATAATCATGGTCATACCATTTAACCTTTGTGACTCAATTTTCTCATCTGTAAAATGGAGGTGACAATATCTGACCTGCTGGTTTCAGGACAGGCACTTGTGTTATAAGAATTGGACAGGGAAGTCAATGTGAAAGCTCCTTGTAACCTGGAAGGTATTATACAGCTGTAATATATTCTTATCTCTACTATTAGCTCCCATTAATTACCATTAATATTTTAATAGTTAATTCTCATTCATATTGATTCCTACAATTGATATTACCATCTTTCTTTATGTTTGATTTATCTTTCTCACATTAAAATGAAGTTTTTTTATCTGTCTCTTTTTGCCTCCCTGTCTGTGTTTCTGTATCTGTGTATGTATCTGTTTCTCCCTCCTTTTCCTTCTCTCCCCTTTCTCTCAAATTTGATGACTCCCCAATAGCTTTTAGACCACTTTTAGGGATATTGGCAACAGCTTAATTCTGCTTAGTCCATTAAGCATAAAGATAATATAGCATCCATTCCCTTCTTCCACCATTGTGTCAGGGTCAAGGACTAGCTTGAATGCAAGCTAATCAGAATAAGGCACAGTAAGCAGCTACTGACTTAGGGTAACATAAGCCCCCATCATCGAAAAATCTCCTCTACTAGCTCATCATTTAGTGATCTAGTGGATGTATTCACTAAGCTAGGACTTTTTAATTATAGTAAATTAAATATATAAGTAAACTACATTATGAGCAATAATTTTAAGCAAAAAAAAACTACTTCATTTTAGACTGCTCCTTAAGGGCTAAAGCATTATTATCTGGAAAGTCTAAGACTTTAGAAAGAAAACAATTGATATGATTACTTGATTAGCATTCTTTCATTTAATCATCACACATTAAGAGAATACTACAGGCCTACTTCTGGGCTAGGAACTGGTGAAGTTACAAAGCTGACCTTAAAATATTTATAGTCTGAAATAGAAAGAAGGCAGAAAACCCAAAGAAAAATAATACACAAATATCACTTGCCATCAACAGCAGTCAATAGTGTTCTTATCAAATGTCGTATAGGACAGGTTATGTTTGGAGGTAAAGGAAAGAGAATATAGGCAGCCAGGGACCTAAAATGTTGAGCTACCTGGGTTGGGGAAAAGAAGTGGGGGTACATCCCAGAGAGAGATATCATTTGGTGTTCCATTCAGCAGGGGACAGAGTGATTCACAGTTCACAGAAAGGAGAGCTCTAGATTAACAAAGCAAGACATGTAGATGATTGATGAAGATACCCTAAACACTCAAATTATCTTGATGTCTTTAGGGAGAAAGTGCAATCCAAGAGACCTGGTAAAATGGCCGCTGCAGTGGAGACTCTGATGCTGCTGAATGATAGGAATTAGGAGTGAAGCCTGAGGAGTCAGCACCTGAGCAGACATGTTTACAGAGCAAATACTTCTCCAATTCCCATTATCTTATGCAAGAGATCTGAAATGGTAATAATGCATATTTCATGAACCAAAGAAGAATTTCAAAAAAATTCACTGAACAAGTATATTTTAAGATGCTTTAAAAAGAGCAGTAAGTTACTGATTTCCAGAGAAAACCATCAAACCTCATTAAATGGCACACAGGAGTCAAAAGGAAAATAGAAAGTCACAGAGCACCCACCTCATCTCGATATCTTGCTACATTTATTTCAAGGAAATCTTCATTGTAATTCACAGAGAAGTTCAGGGCATTCACCAGATGGGCAGCAACATGGACTCCTGGAAAAGCCAGCAAGGCCCTGATTTATTAAGAGTCTTCTGTGGATGATTTAATTTCCACTAAAAAGGGTCAGTTGTAAAAAAAAAAAAATCCTGCTTTGACAGCTGCACTGGGAATGGAATCTCACAGTTACTTAGAAGTATTATCATAAATAGGCCATTTTTTAGTTAGGAATGAAGTTGTATTAGAAAAGCATCCATGTTAGATATATCATACTAGTGCATACTTATATTTATTTATAAATGCCATGATAGACTAGAAAATAACAATAATAATAATAATAATAATAATAATAGCTAGCATTCATAGCACTTTAAGGTTTGCAATATGCTTTACAAATATCTCATTTATCCCCCCACCCTTAGAGGTATATGTTACTATTATCCCCACTTTACAGATTAAGAAACTAATGCAGACAAGAGGCTACATATCTTGTCCAGGGTGACATAATTAACAAGTGTCTGAGACTGGATCTGAACTCAGATCTTCCTGACTCTAAGAGAAACACTCTATTCATTGCAGTACCTAGTTGCCAATGTACCCCACAATCCCCCTCTCCCTCTACAGACCCACAACTTCTGTGTCATATATTACAATGACTATTTGAGTGTACATGATCCACAGCAGAGAATGTGAGGTCAAATCATCAATCCAAGGGGTAAATACTAAAGAAGAAATGCCCACAGTAATCAATAAATCAGCAAGCATTTATTAAGTATCTACATGGTTTAGTGGATACAGTACTAGACCTGGAGTCAGGAAGACCTGAGTTCAAATCCAGACACACTTGTTAGCTGTGTGACCCTGAGCAAGAAACTTAACCATGTTTGCCTCAGTTTTCTCATCTGTAAAATCAGCTGGAGAAGAAAATGGCAAAATGCTTTAGTATCTTTGCAAAGAAGATTTGCCAAAATTCACAAAAAGTCAGATATGACTGAAAATTACTAAAACAAAAAAAAATTAAAAACATGGTGGCCACTTTTAAGTGCTAGGGATAAAACAAAATAAGTGAAGCAATTTCAAATTTCAATTTATAAATTTCAAATTTATAAATAAATTTCAAGGAGCATATATTCTAACATGTCCCCACACTAGCAAATCTGCGAAGATGCTCATTATAAGATCATACATTTAAAGTTGGAAGGGACTTAAGTATATCAATACACACTCCCTCTTTATACAGATGAGGAAATTAAGGCTGAGATGGGTTAAATGATTTGCCCAGAGTAACATAGCTAGTAAGGACTTGAGACACAATTTGAACTTAGATCTTCCTCATTCCAAGCCCAGAGCTCTATCTATTATGCCACCCAGATGCTTTATAATGATGAAAGATTGGGGAAGTTAGTATTGGAAGGGCTATGGTAAGATAAGCACTCTAATAAACTACTGCTACATGAATCCATTTACCAAACTTAACTGTACATGGCATTATTCTAGAACTACAAAGCTCCTGTTGTATAGGAGTTTCTATGGTATATTTTCATTTTCAAAGACATTTTTATTCATTGTGTCCTGCTATCACTTTTTAAAGTTTTTTTTTTCTTAAATGTTGTTTCTACTCACAATCTGAAATAAAACTATTGCCTTTCAACCACACAGACGTGACCTGCTCTAGGAGGTTCTGGGTTCTTATAATATGATATTCGTTAATAAAAGCAATTATCTGTAAGTCTTTCTAAGGATACAAAGAAGTCTAATCTTTTGGACAAGAAAGCCATTATTCACATTTAACACAGCTAAACTCTCCCACAAGAAAATTATGGTACATAGCAAATGATATCTCTGACAAAGTTTTTAAGGTCTTTCTGCTAGACAAGCCTTCAAATATATAAAATCATACCTGAAAAGATGCAGATGGTAACACCACAGGTTATGTGGAAAGTTCTACTTTTATCTAAAAGCCTTCTTGTTCTTCTGCTTGCAACCTAAAATTTGAAAAGAAAAATTAGGAAATTATTTTGCTAACATGCAGTAATAGGCTAAACTGTATAAAATATCTAATTATATAGGGAAAAATCATTCTGCTACCATTTTAACAATGCTTTACTTTCAGATAAGGGAGAATAGTCAGACAAACAGCACTATATATCATCACCTTCTTTACCTTTTCCCTTTGAAACCTGGGAGTCAATATGTAGTGACCTAGAATGAGAGTCCTGAGCAAAAAGTTTGAGAACTCTTAGGATAATTTTATGTTTATATCTAAATTAAAAATAAAGGAAATTTTAAAACAATGCAAAAATTTGGATAATATTTTTGTATAGTTTCCCATTCATTGGGCAGTGGGGAACAGGCAAAGCAATCCCAAAACAATGATTTTTTTAATGTTTAATGTTAAATAACTCAGTAACACTTAAGTAAAGGGGCAGAACATTTATTTCTTTATATATGTATATTTATTTACTTACAGCCTAGACACGGGATTTTATTGGTTTAGGGAACTCCAGTGAGGAAATTCTCTCTGTGTTCAGACAGACAAGTAACAGTTCCCCAACTCATGGTCTTAAAGTATTACCTTATTGTATGTGTATAAATAGATTGAATGATTTACCTTAATAAATATTTTATTAAGGTTCCTAATACAGGTAAAGCACTGTGGTAAGTATTGTGGATGCATAAGGATAAAAATTACAGTGGCTACTCTCAAGGAGCTTACACTCTAATCAGGGCAATACAACATATACCCAAGTAAATATCATGCTACATAAAATGAGATAAAAGTAAAGAAGAATTTAAGGTAAAAAAATACCTAGGAAAATCCCAAGATGGACCAGTCAATTACAGAGGAGCAGATGGAGGAGTGAAGGATGGGGAGCAGAAACAAGGAAGATTCAATGAAAACATGTAGCATCAGAACTGAGAAGAGAAGCATTTCACCTGATAGGTCTGAGAAATGAGAGAATGGACTGAGGTAGAGAAACAGCTGTCAGTGCAATTCAATTAGAACAGAGTATGTAAGGAGTAAGAGTGTGAGATAAGGCTGGAAAAGTAGATTGCAGACAAATCAGGGGTGTTCTTAAGGGTTAAGGAGTTTGTATTTGACCCTATATGTAATAGGGAGCCACTAAAGTTTTTGAGCCTGTAAGTGGCACGGAGAAATGGGAAGCAGGAGAATTATTTTGGCAACTGTGTGAAGTATTCTACACACACACACACACACACACACACACACACACACACACACACACACACACACACTAAAGGCATGGGGGAGTTGCAATCTGCCTCTCTTGGTGGGAATGCTCACAGAGATGAAGTCATGGACTCTTGAAGCACCGAAAGTGTGATTAAATAGGAAAGAGACTCTAACAAAGAAAACTACTTAGGAAACTATTATAACATTCGTTAATTAAGGTGTTGGCCATGCAAAGCAAGAGAAAGAAAAGATGTATGAGTTAGGAGGTAGGATCAATAGTTGTTGGCAACTAATTGGGTCTTGGAAGGGAGAGTAAGGGAAAGGGAAGGGTCAAAGGTAACTTTAAAGTTTAAAGCCTTGGTGACTGAGAGAATGGTGGTTTCCTCAGCAGAATCAAGAACATGAGAGAATTTGAGAACAAGTTTGTAGAAGATTGGGAAAGGAGGGGAGATGGTGAGTTCAGTTTGAGACACCCAGATTAAGACAGCTAGTAGGAGCTAGAATCTTAAAGTGGAGAGCAAAGAAACACGAAGGTTGGAATATTGTTTTGGTAATCACTCATAGGAGCAAGAGTTGAAGTCAAGTCGTTATATAAGATTGTCAAGGAAGAGACTATAAGGAGAGAAGGAAACAAAAGCAGGGGACAGAGCATTGCAGGACACCCTCACTTCACTTAGTAGGGCAGCTGTAGGAAAATGAACCAAAAGGGAACCAAAAAGCCAGGTTAGACAAATAAGGGTGGGATCAAGAGAGCAGTGCCAGAGAAACCAAAGAATAAAGACGAATCAAGGGCAAGTCGGGCAACAGTTTTGAATGTTACAGAAAGGTCAAAGATGCCGAAACCTCAGAAAGGCCTTCTATGTATATGTGGGGTGGATAGAAAGATGATGAGGTCCTTGAGAGCTGGCACTGTCTTATTTGGTTCTCCAAATGGAATTTGCACTCCACAGTAGCTCCGCCCCTACCTTCTGGGAGCCCCGCAGGAAGGCCAATAATGTCCGGCACATCGGCAAAAGAATAAGACTGCAGTTGAAGTTGAGAACTGACGCTGAAGCTCTGCTTAGACACAATCCTAGCTGAACAAATAAGGCAAGAGTCACAAATACAATCAAACACCAAGTTACAAGCACCTAGTTATCATGTATAACTCATCAGTACCCCCCAAATGCATTCTATTTCTCCATGCACTATTATGGGCCTCATTTCACAGTTGAGGAAACTGGGGCAAATAGGTTAGGGTCAAACAGCTAGCAAGTGTCTGAGACTGGATTTTATCTTTAGTCTTCCTGACTCCAGGACCAGTGTTCTATCCATGGTGCTACCTAGTTGCCTTTCAGAAAACCAAGTGTAGATGGAAATAAAGTTGAATTTCTTTCTCATTTTACAGATTCCCTCCCCCAAACTTGGACTCCAAGTTACAAATTCCTGTTACAAATGCTCTCTACTCTCTTGGTTTCCATGACACAAATTCTCATCATTTTTCTCCTCCTCTTTGAGCCCCCCCCCCACTTTTTTTGAGGGTTATTCGTGTTCTGCCCACCCTTTACAATTCTGACTTTGGTTCTCTTCCATGTTTTCTCTCCACCCCCATAACTTCTATAATTACCCTTTCAAATCCCTCTTTCTGGAGCTCCAGTCCTAGATCTCTGTCTGCTTGATATCCTCACATGGAGATCTCTTCAGAACCTGAAACTTAGCATTCCTCATACTGAACTCATCAGTTGTCTCCAAAATCTACTCCATCCCCAAACTACCCTATTTCTGCTGATAGTGCTATCATTCTCCCAGTAATCGAGAGAATAAAATAATTTATTTTTCCCCCTCTACCCATACCTCCAAATTTAATCAATACTCTCACTGTAGCCACCCTCATCCAGGCTTCAATCACATCTCACCTAGACAATTCAATTCAACAAACATCAAGAGTCTTATTTGTTAAGAGCATTGTGTTAGGCCCTACTGGAAATACAAATTGTAGATAAAATATTGTGCCTGTCTTCATGAAACTTACAATCTAGGTAACGTATTTATAATTCTGGGAAATTATAAGGAAACGAGACACAAATAAAAGAAATCATACCACCTAACATTATATAGTATTTGCATTAGAAAGATAAAGAACAAAGTACTATTTGAGATCCAAAGGATAAGAGAAGGTGGCATTCAAGTTGGGCTTACTTTTTTTATCCCACTCCTGACTCTGTTCTAAAACTTTTTTTTTCTCCTCAAGCCAAGTATGACACTTACTCCTTTATTACTTTTTACCATAAGATCTTGACTTTTCACTGGAAAAAGAAATGAAGACATCAAACTTAAGCTTCCCCTTTCTCCAGTTCTAAGTTTCAAGGTACCTCCACATCATCCCCTTTATCTTTCTTTGTTTTAATTGTAAAAGGGGTGAAATGGTTCATCTTTACAAATGTCAACCATTCTATTATCGTAGACAGTGCCTCTTCCAGGAACTTTTGAAGGTGAATGTCCCTTCTCTCTACCTAATTTTTACTCTTTCTTTATTCACTGGATCCTTATTGCTTAAAGATATGCTCAGAGAGAATTTGAAACTTAAATGGTTTTTAAAAGAATGTGAAAATTGTTTTTTTATACGTACTTAGAAAATATTAAAAATTAATTCAGATTATCCCTAGTTCATAAAAAAGAACTTCACTTGATCCTACCATCCTTTCAATCAAAGGTTCTATCTTTGTTCTACTCTTCCATAGGCAAACTTTATATTTATTCATTCTTAGCTATCTATAATCTATCTACAATCCCTGCATCAATTTTCTCACCTTTCACTAATTTCTCAAACCCTTTTAATCTAGCTTCTAGCCTCATCACTCAACTGAAAATGCTGACTCCATGATCACTAGTAATCCCTTAGCTGAAAAATCTGATTGCTGCTTTCTCATTTCTCAACCTTCTTGACCACTCTGGAAAATGTGAACTTGTTGATCACTTCCTCTTCCTATATATTCTCTGTTGTTGTTTTTTCCACCTGTAGGATTGATCTCTTAGTTCTCCTCCTAACTTTCTGTCCATTTCTTCCCAGATCCCTTGGTTAGATTGTCACCCATGCCCTACTCTCCTCAGTACAGTTACATTCCACAATGTTAGCCTGGGACTCTTCTCTTTACTCTCTACTCACTTTCTCATCAGTTCCTAGAGATTCAACTATGATTTTTTGTATGTATAATAACATATCAATCTCCAGTTTCCCTCTTGAACTCCAAGTATGTCTCAACAAATGTCTGGAATATTTCCAACAAGATGTACCACAAGAATTTCAAATGCAACATGTTGAAATAAAACTAATTCTTTCCCTTAAAACCTTCCCAATATGTCTGTTGATTTTTATTAATTGATTGCTTAAAAACTGTCTTCAGATGTTCCCTTAAAAACCATCAGCAGCATAGAAGTAATAAAACTGGATAGTGAGTTTTACCCAGGAATAAGGATTTTTTGCCCAGGTTTTACCCAAGAATAAAGTCAGGAATAACATAAAGTCAGGAGGTGGGGAATTCTAAGCTGACAACTAGCTAACATTAAATGGCAGAACTTTGGTATCAAGCATGAGCATAGAAAAACCAAAGCCATGGCAGGGCAGATGCAATAAAAGAATAGAAGTGAGTAACTGGACCAGATATGAGGAAGGTAAATAAATGACAAAGTATAGAAAAGACAGAACAAATTGTAGACAGATAGTAGAGTTTGAGCATATGATTGTTGAAGCATTTTGATATCTTTGAGCTAGTGAAGTCTAAGATGTGACTGTGTTAATGTTTGGCTGAAACTGGACCAATGGTGCTGAGGAGATTAAAGGATCGCATTATCAGAATAATGTAAGGTTTGACAATATAAATGATCAAGTTGTCTTAGATAATGGCAACAAATATGATGGAGAAAAAAGTGAATCAGGAACTAAATTTCTCCTTTACACTAACTATAGCATTCCTTGAATCATAGTAATTTGTGTACACTTCTTTCTCTCTCCTCATCCCCTGAATGCATTACAAGATCTTATTTAAGGATTATCTGTGTTATTTCATTTTTTTATCCCTGAGGCCTAGTATATGAGATGTGCATTATTATCCCTAGTGGTTAATACATTAGTTGAATGTAGTAAATGCTTAACATATGTTCAGTTAAATGCATTAAGCATTTTAAATAGATTTGCACATTGATCTCTATATAGCCTTTTATGGTAGATAATGCAAAAAAGAATTATGCCCATTTTATAGGCAAGAAAAATGAGGCTTAAAGAAGTTAAGAACCTCATCTAAGGCTACAGACATAAGAAGTAACACAGAATTTTGATTCTTTTGATTCCAAATCCATTACCTATTATATGCCATAAATGCCTCCAGAAGAAAATTATGAGACACTCAGCCAATAGATGACTGCATGATACACACACACACACACACACACACACACACACACACACACACACACCCCATACATCTACCTAGTTATATAATAGGTTCTTTGACTAAATGAAAAAGAGATATATCTTGGACATAGTAGCCTTTATCAGCTCACATATCAAAGCATTCCATTCCCATCCATTGGAATAATTCAAAAGCCCTGGAACTTGATCCACATATACTCTTTTAAAGGTTAGCACAAATAATCAGACATGCTCTCCATGCAGGAAGCCTAAGGATTATTAGCTAGATGCCTGGGTTGACATTCAGCATTTATTAGACTACTTTCTGAGGTCTTCCCTATTGTGTAATATGCTCCAGGAAAGAAACTGGGTCTATATAAGTCTTTTTATTTCCAATGCTTCACTCAGAGTTCTGAACTCAGAAGGAAGTTTTTTCTTATTGTGTTTGTCCTTCACTTTCAAAAAGGACCATGATATTAGGGAGATGATGACATGCAGTTGACTTGGATTTGAGGGAGGTCTGTGCAAGGTCACCAGCCTTACTTTCTCCTCCAGAGACATCTGGGTTCATGGGCCAGATATTCATCAGGAAGACTGGAGATGATCCAGGATGCAATGGGAGACCCTGGCCCTTGTAGGATAAGGTCTTTTCAGGTTCTTACTTTAAGTGAGGTAACGCGCATTCAGTGAATAGGTTTCTTTAAGAAGTGAATCAAGGGATGGCCCCTTTAATAAATAAATTTAAAAAATCAAACCGGGAGGGGAAGACCCTCAGGGTTACTGACCAAAAGAGAAACAGTTACTATTTACATTAACTTAGAGCCAGGAAGGCCCAAAAAATAGCCATTAAGTGATTCTTGGGTAGGTACCTATTCTTCTCCAATCAATGAGTTCCAGAGTGAAAGGGGTTTAAGGTTTAATCTTTAAGAAAGAAATCTAGCCAGCAAGCCCCAAGTTAACTAGACAGCTTTCAGTCATGAAAATTTACCTTCCTTTGGAGTGGAGAAGAAGAGGGAGAGGGAGAAGGAAGATAGTAAATAGTGAATGATGAGGAGGCAAAAATCATGATGTCACTTTTATTGCCAAGTTTTTACAGCACAGAAAACCGAACCATAAGCCCAGGCAACTTGATGGATGAATAGGAAACATGTCAAATGTTGTACTGTGTGTGTGTGTGAACACACACATACATACACACACCATATATGTGTACATATTACATATATGAGTTTATGTATGTATATATACACATATGCATGTATACTATACATACAGGCAGACACATGTGTATGTGAAGAGAGAGAGTTATTACAAAGTGGTACAGTGAAGAGAGCACTGTGTCTTGAGTAAGGAAGACCAGAGTTCAAATCCACCTCAGAAACTTATTAGTGGTATGACCCTGGGTAATCACTACACCTTCTTTGACTCAGTTTTCTCATCTGTAAAATGAGCTGGACAACCCACTCCAGCATCTTTGCGAAGAAAACCCCCAAATGGAGTCACAAAGAATAGGACATGAATAAACAACATAACGGCCTATGTGTGTATATGTATGATAGTAATAGCTCATAGCTTCAAGGTCACATAGATTTAAAATGGGAAGGGACCTCATCTAGGCAGTTCCCTCCCCACATTTTACATATAAAGAAAGTGAAGTCACAGAAGTTAAGTGTCTGCATAATATCACAAAGCTAGTAGTGGTAGACCTATGACATGGCTTTCACTTTCCTCACAATTGTCCAGAGCCAGAACTTCATCTAAGGCCCCAGAGACAAAGAAAACAGATGGAGGATTTGTCCAATAGATAGACCCTGGACTTCAAGTCAAGAGATGTGTTAGAACCCCACTTCTAGCAGATACTAGATTTGTGATGAAGGGGAAATCACATTTAAACTCTCAGGACCTCAGTTTCCTCACCTATGTAATGAAGATTGTAAAATCTTCATCACCGACTTCACAGGATTGTTCTAAGCAGGGTATTTTGCAAACCTTAAATGTTTAATCATCATCATTTTATCCATACAGCTAATGAATAAAAAGGCCAGGGTTCCAGAATTCCAACTCAGGCTACAAGTCTAGTGTTCTGTGCTCTGATCAGATCACCTACTGTTTTCTATTATCTGTGATATTTTTATTCTCCATCAGCAAATAATTGAGAGCTTACCATAAAAAGCCCTTTTCTAGAAGCAAGTCAAAATGCAGATCAGATCCACACAGGAAAAAGAAATAATGCTCAAAGTATCCTGTAATCATTTCAAAGAAATTAAGCTTAATTCAAATGACAAATTACTGTTATCACCCAAAAATCATCTCCACAAAGATCATGTAACCATATTGCCATAAGTAGAATAGCAGAAAAAGGGGGAGGGAGGTCTCCCAAGGTGTTTAATGAAATTATGCAATCTTTGTAATATATGAGATACACAACAATATCTACCATGAAATCATAACAAATTAAGCCATAACAAATTCCTAGGTAGGAGAAGAGAAGAGAAAGGGAGAAGAGAATGGCAAAATGGAGAAGTATTCAATTGAATTATCACTTGAAAAAATTGCAATAATGCATTTTAAATAGTGCAGAGAGAAACAGAACATCATCCCTTCTCTGACCTTGAGAATGGAAGTATTGGGGTGGCTAGATGGCACAGTGAATAGAGCACCAGCCCTGGAATCAGGAGGAGCTGAGTTCAAATCTGACCTCAGAAACTTAACACAAAAACTAGCCATGTAACCTTGAGCAAGTCACTTAACCCCAACCACCCTCCAAAAAGCAAAAAAAGAAAAAGTAAAAGAAAATGGAAGTATTGAAATTCTAAAGTTTACTGATGATGCCAAGGAAAATATAATTTACTGCTCTCAATATCCCAATGTCAGCAGGGATCATAGGAAAACAGGTGACCATCACCATAGGGCTAAAACAGCTAGAAATGAGTCACCATATTGTTATAGGAGCTTCCTCTCAAGGAAAAGTATAACTTGACTAGAAAAAATTGAGGCTTCAGTTTGCACATAGGTCACATAGGTTTACTCTGTTCCATGACCACAAATTGCTCTACTAACTAATCTGGGTCAGTCTACTTCACCTTAAAATAAAAGTATAGTTCTTCATTGTATAACACACAGAATATTTCTGGGCACAGTTTATATTTGCCATGTACAATTATGGTTGGGAAAGCCAAAATTCCTCTAAGTATCACCCATGGAACTAGTTCACTATACTAAATGGAGAACTGAGACTACAAAAGTTGACTACCCCCATCCATTCAACAGTATCAAATTTTGCTTTCATTCTCTGTATGCTTTTCCATACAACCACACTGTCTTATTGCTCTTACTGCCTCTTGACCCTGGCCCTATGCTCTCCTGTAACTCTCCTCCATCTTATGCCCATCCCCACAGTAAACTGATTGCTCTTTATTTTGGGGTTATAAGGCAATGTAAGGCCATGGGAATTCAAAGACATTTTTTTTAAATCTCTGCATTAAAGGAATCAACATGCTTTAAGGGGTAAATGTGTAAACAGATAAGCATTTGTTTTATATGAAAATAGAGACATCACTAACAACTAGAGGGATCAAGATAATTATAGGAGGAAGGACCTGAGTTGACATTTCCTTAAACTGAACTAAGGAGTTTAAAGGAAGAGTCAAGGGAGGAGAGATAAAGCCTAGCTTGTGCAAAGAAATGGAGGGGGGAGATGGAATGCCAATTACTGGAAACATAAGTATGCCAGTTTGGTTGAAACATTGAGGTTTTGAAGGGAAACAATGCAAAATATATCCGAAAAGGTAGACTTCACACATTTTGTAGAGGAATTAAATACCAAGCTGAGGAGTTAGCATTTTACCCTAAAGTCCATCTTGGGAACCAAGAATCTTGGATAGTGAGGGACATCATCAGACCTGTTCTTTAGACTATATTGTTAGGTATGTGGAAGATGGAGAGAGGAAGATTAAAAGGGATCTGTAGACACTAGTTGGCACAAGGTTCTAAAGAGTGTTCATTCTAGGTCCTCATAAGAAAAATGTGCTCCACTACCCTCATCTAGTAATTGAGCAAATGTTATTTATAAAAGATTATTTAGTAGAATAAGCAAAAGTAACTATAGCCCATCAGGACCATTTCAGCAAGGAGAACATCTTAATGACTAGGCAAAAATGAATTTACCAACAGATTTAAAAGGAATTCCTGAAAGTTAAGTTCATCAAGTAATCACAGGCAAAGGTTTTTAATGTAAATTTTTATATTTGAAGAATCTCAAACAAATGAAAATGTATCCCAAAGATACTTTATAAAAGAGCTTTCAATCAGATCAGAATAGAATGGTAAGAAATAAGGGATATAAAATGAGCAAAACAGCACTCCTTATCTGGAGGACTTTTTCTATTCCTGAGCAAGTAAAAACCATTCCACGGCACCTCTAAGCATGGTTTTCCCTTATTTATTTTTTTCCTATTCCAATTTCATATCCCCCCTCATTTGGAAATGAAGCGGGGGAATTTTTTCAAAAGAAAGTATTATAGCAGAAATTTACTGTTTCATATATAATGCTCTTTGGTCTTTTGTACATTGAAATTTTTGTGCTTGTTGCTGATTGTTAAGTTCAGAAAAGCAAAGAATGGAGGAGAAAAGGAAAAAATTAGAATGGAGAGATGGGAACCATAATGCCTTCCTTATTTTCCTCTTCCCCTTCAACCCTGGGCTTATTAGTTGCTATTGTTGCTTTTCCTTTAATGAATCTGAATGATGATGACTTTCTTAATACCTTTGACACTCTAACTGGAGTAAAGCAGCATGGTAAAGGGGATAGTAGAATGGACTAGGGGATCAGAGAGACATGGGCTTGAATGTTATCTCTGACACTAGTTGCACGATACACAGAAAGTCTGTCAACTTTTCTGAGTCTCAGTTCAGTTATCTATAAAACGAGGCAGGTAGATGGTACTAAAATGCTGGGCCTGGAATCAGAAAGTTGTGAGTTCAAATAAATCATTCAATTTCTGTCTGTTTCACTTTCCTCAAATGTATCATGGAAATAATAGCACCTTCTTCATAAATTAGATAGATTTAGAAAATTAGATAATATTTATAAAGAGCTCTGAAAGCCTTAAATATTATATAATGTTCACTATTGCTGTTAATAATATTTTATTGCTGTTAAAGGGATAATAATAGCATTTACCTACTTGGGTTATTGTGAGAAACAAAAGAGATAATACATGCAAAGTGCTGTATATCATCCCCCTCATCCCCATACCTAGCACAGTATCTGATACATGGGACTTGTCTGCTTCAAATGTTGTTTTGGGGTAGGTTTTTGCTGTTGTTATTTGGGGGTTTGTTTTGTTTGTTTTTGGGTTTTGGTGAGGTATTCAGGGTTAAGTTACTTTCCCTGGGTCACAAACCTAGTAAGTATCAAATGTCAAAGGTGGGATTTGAAACCAGATCCTCCCGAATCCAAATGGTGCTCTATGCACTGAACCACCTACCTGCCCTGCTTTAAACTCAGTTGGGCAAAAATATTGCATCATTCCCAAGGGTTTTTGAAGAGGCATTCTTGCAGTGGTGTCAGTAGCACAAAAGATTTAGCTCACCCTCAGATAAGGACATCAGTGGTAACCAGAAAATAGGAATAGAGAAAAGTATATAGCTTGTGCTTTTTCTACAAAGGCAAGGCTTATTAAATGTTAATTGGCTTTAAATTTTAAGAAGATAAAAATGAAAGCTATTATTTCAATATGAGCATTGATTGTCCCTTCACTAAATTATTATCAAATTTTTCATGGCTCAAGAATTCAACTCAGAAATGTTTACTAAGAACCTATGAAATGGGAAAGGGATAATTCAGGTAGACTGTATGAACTAGCTATTTGACAGATCCCAATTGTCTAAGTTATCATTGATGTCCTTATCTCAGGGCAAACTGAGTATCATGCTGATTACCACAACTAATAATAACTAATATTTATGTAGCATTTTATATATATATTATATATATATATTACTTCATTTGAGCTTTATAACAACTGTGTGAGGAAGGTCTTATTTCTTTTCACATCTGGGGAAACTGAAGCACATAAAGGTCAAAGTGACTTGTCCTGGATTATAAGTCTTCCTGACTTTAAACGCCTGGCTCTTTACACTGTATCAACTGCCAGTTTTCACTATGAGAAGAACTTTTCAAAGAAGATCATCCTTTGGGACTGATACAACACTTTCTCAACTAATTTTAAACCAAACACGTGTTTAGTACACCATCTGTCAGTATCTCAGTCTATTCAGCACATGTTTTCAATAAAAGGAGCATCCTTCAAACATGAATAGTAAAGGCAATATCATGTCTTCGTACTTGTTATGAAGTCAGCATAAAGTGACACTATTTTAAGAAATATGAACTGTTTGTGGAAGTCAGATGTTTTTCTTGAAATAAAAGCGGTAGGGCTTAAGGGAACTCTAAATTACTACTGGCAGAACATCATCTTTTTAAACAGTGTTTACTATCCTCACATGAAATAATGTTACTGAACAGGGAAAGGGCAGATGTGAAAAGGAAGACTATTTTTTAGGAAGGCAATAATTTCTATGGCTAGTGAATAAAATAATTAACATTTTAATCAAATTAGGCAGTCTCAGAGATGGAAGTTTAATAAATACACTAAATGGGGGGAGGGGAATGATTATACTACATACATCAAAGTATCATTTCCCCTTCTCACTTAGAAATCAGCTGCTTTTTTTTCCTTTTTTGTGGAATGGAGATTTTTGTATCTTCAGGAAACAGATCAAGAGTTATCTTTTTTGATCTGGCATCCCCTAGTGGAGAATTTTCTATATGCTTTTTATGAGTAATTTTAGTTCATGAACTTTAGATGAGTTAGTTATGTCTAGATGGATTTTAAATAAGCTAAAAACTATCATGCAGAACTCTAGGGCATAAGGTTTAAAAATAGCATCTATACATCCCTTTAAATGACAGTTCCCTAATAGAAAACCTTAATATACTCTCCTTGAGTGAATGAAAAAGCAAGACTGTAGTATATTCCACTTCTATTGTGCCATATGCATTTAGATTAATATGCTAATGAGACTTAACAATAATTTAAAGAGCTAATAGGGTCTAAGATTAGGAGGGAGGCATAAGGTCCAAGAAGGGGAAGATGACAGCTCTGTTTTATTTTACCATGCATGATCAGACCACATTTTTAGACACTGTATTTTAGGAAGCACATCTATAAGCTAAAAATATCATGATGAAGCAACTAGAGGTGATGCCATGAGGATTGTTTGAAAGAACTGGGAATATGTGTCCTGGAAAAGAGGAAATTTCATAAAGGCATACAAACTGTCTTCAAGTATTTGAAAAGCTATCATGTGGAAAAGGGATTGTTCTACTTAGCCCTAGATGGCAGAACCAGGAACACTTGGCAGAAAAAAAAAAGTGGTGAATTTTAGTTCAATGAAAGAAAAATTAATAGAGTGAGAGCTGTCCCCAAAACAAAATGGACAGTCTTAGAAAGCAGTGAGTTCTTTGCCAAGAGTGAGTTGACTTAAAGCATTGGCTGGATGAACATTTATAGAAGACATTGCAAGAAGATTTTTACTTAAATTAGTAGAATAACAGAAGAGTCAAGTTTTGGCTGGAATAGATGGTCTCTGGAGTACCTCCAACACAGATCCTATGATTCTACAAACTTATACAAGAAAATACTAATGGGATAGTGGAAGTGCAAATAAATACAACAATTCTAGGAAGCAATTTGGAATTAGGCTAATAAAGTGAATAAAATTTCTATATTATTTGACCCAGAGCTTCTGCTGACAAATATATAGTCCCAGGAGATCAATAAAGTAACATAAGCCAAGCCAGGAAAATGAAATATACAGTGACAATACAGTAAATTGAAAGAATAACACTAAAACAATCAAAACTGGATAAAACAAAAATTAGGAAAAAAAAATCTTGGATGAGAAAAAAGTTAAGAAACTTCCAATCCTGTTCTTTTATAGAATGATGGGGTTATCAACAGTTTTACAACACTGCACATAACATCAGATTTTCTCAATATATAGATCAATTTCACTGATTTTTTCTCTTCTTTTTTAAATTTAGATTCTTTGCTCTAAGAGATGGCACTCTGGGAAAGGGGAGGGATATGGGGAAATTTAGGCAAGCAAAATGTATCAGTACATTCTGTTTTAAAAGAAAAAACAAAATCCCTTACCATTCTCTGATCCCTTAAAACTTGGGGAAAAAAATTAGTTGCACTAATTTCTCACAAGCACCCACTCCTTTGTCTACCTATTTCCTTGGTTTAGGGGAAAGGTTTTTCTTCAAAAGGGTAGGGGAATGGTGAGAAATAATAGACTTAAACCTCACTGGTCTGAAATAAGAGATGAACAATCTGAATATCAAACTGGTGGGAATTAAATATTAAAAGACTCACAAAGTCTTTTAATACTTTGAGTAAATTCTCTAGTGAAGAATTTAGGGAAGTACAAGGAAAAGAATAATTTGCACAGCAAAGACTAGGTACAAACATAGACCCATGGGGAAAAAAAAGTACCCAGACTAATGAAATCCTGGATCCCCTAAATGGGTCAAAGTATAATTTGAAATAGAAAGAGAAACATAGAGCAGGAGGGGAAAATGCCCTACCTAAAATAATAGAAAGCATAAATTTTCAAGTGTTATTTTTCTGGGGGGACACAATCTATAATTCCCAAATACAATATTAAAGAGAGCATAGTGAAGAGAGAGCCAGCTTGAAAGTCAAAAACTTCTGAGTTCAAAGTCTACCTTTGACACATATTGGCTGTGTGACCCTGGGCAAGTCATTTAACCTCTACTACCCTTGTTAATTCTGTAAAACTTTAAATTGTAGAGAAGATACCAAACTGAATCAGCAGAGGGTGTTTCTTCACCCAGGAGTTACCTATACAAATAAAATTGTAGTTTCTGGCTCTATTGCTATATCTAAGTATAATGGACACAAACTAAGAAATAGTAGTGAATTTTAATTTACATTAATCAGTATCAGACTCCAAGAATCAGCTGTCTGAATCACACAAAGTTAGAGGTTGTCATATGCCCCATATGATGTATGCATTCCATATAACTCTTTAAAGGAACAAATAATATCCCATTATCAAAAAAATTACATAAAAGAGCAGAATTTTCATATCTTTTTAAGTATTAAAGTATTAAGGTGTCCGTCTTCAAAAAATTCTACTTGACTTCAAAATCTCAAGGATTAGATAATATTGGTAATGTGGGTATGATTACATGACAATACCTGCAAAGTCCACTCTTAGTTGTATGCTAATCAACTACCTATTTGCCTCCTCGAATGTCACTCATACCTTGTATTTCAAATGTAATTATAGTCATATAGTTGTAGTATTTGAGTCTCTGTACATAATTAAATTGCTTTCCTTGAACAACAGGGTCTTAATGGTCTTAAATACTACTCTGATTTAAATTTGGTTTAGTTAACACTAGATGGCACTGTTGCTTGTTAACTATCAAATATCCTAAGTCTTTAAAAAGTAATATTTGAGTTTTTATATAATAATCAGCTTTTAGGGGAAAATACCCTTTTATTCATTAGCACAATAAATATGAATTAAACATTACTTAGAGGAAGATACCACATTGGGTAAAATATAAAAATTAACATCTGTCAAATGAGACTTGTCCTAACTTCTGATTGGATTCTTGTCAAGGAACAAATGGAATAATATTTGTGATGCTGATTAGTAAACTTGTTATATAACAAATTTTCTAAGTCTACCTAGGCACACCCATGCCTTCCCTCTGTTCATTTTCAATAAACTGGAATATACTTTACAATAAGAATGGAAAGAAGCTAATTCAACTGCCTACTCCATTTGGGAAATCACTTTTATCAGCAATCTTGGCAAGTGTTGATTCAGGTATGACTGAATAGTTCCATGACAATGGTATAAAAATAACCCTAGGGGAAGCTGGATAGATGCCAAAAATCTCTTCCTAATATTAAGCAGAAATCTTCTTGTCTGTAACGTTCTTTCATTGGCATTAATTCTCCTGACTACAGACTCTAACTCTCTCCTATATGGTTTCGAAACTTCTAGGATTTAGAATTTGGGGCACTGTGGGTACTTATACATGACATAGTGGAAGAAGTAAAGGGGGTTACAAAGTCTACCTTAAGTCCTCTCTTTTAAGACCACTCCATATCCAGGTTATATTCTTTTTTTCAGTTATCTAGATGTGTTTTGAGCTCCAAAGATCAGAGTCAGTTATTACTTGCCTCACTCTGGACATTATAATCTTTGTGTAGGCAAGGCTGCATTACTTTTTTGGCAGTCATATAAACTACTGACTCAGCTTGAACTTACAGTCAACTAAAACATCCAGGTACTTGTCATGTGAATTTCTTGTAGAATCACTCCTGTACTTGTGCAGTTTACTGTTTGAACATAAGTTATGTACTTCCTTAATAGCTCTGTTAAATTAAACTGAGCCAAGTATGCACAGAGGAGGTTCTATACTAGACATAATACATTTTCAAGGATATTGAGAAATTTATTCTCAAGAAATGTGAAAGAAGAAAGGAACACCCTGGGTGAATGTAAAAAATTCCAGGTCTTGTTACCAAAAACAAGATGACCAAAAAATATCAGTAGTTACTGTTTCACATTTCAATGCTTTTTTCTTCATCTCTACAAAACGGCACAGGAAAGCTTACGCATGAGAGAGAGCATGGTATAGTGAATAAAGAACTGGCCTGGGAGTCAAGAACATCTGGGTTCCTTAGACATATAATAGACTGTGTGACTCAGAGCACATCATAGAATCTCTTAGTGTCTCAGGCAATCCTCTAAAACTAGTAAGTGCAGAATTGTTGAAGATCTGTATTGGTAGGGAGAATTCCTCATGGTTAGCTCCATATACCAGTGAAAATGACAGGATATGGGACTCGACCCCCAAAATACAACTCAGCTCCTAAACCTTCCCACACATCCCCACCTAAATATTCAATAACCCTTTCAACTGTTATTGCATTGTGTTCCACCTACCCCTCCAACTCTTCATTCTCTTTTACCTCTTATACAGTCTAACCCTTCATTGTCTCAACCTCCAGAACACCCTGAAGCAGCAAGCACACTAGCATACCCAGGATGGCTGCTAGCACAGGTTCTTAGATCTGCTTTACTAGGAAAGATAGCTGTTTAAGGAGTTGACAATCTTTTTTAATTCCATTCACTAGTTCAGGGGAAAAGTCAGCACCCTGAACTTCAGAGAAAATACAAACAGAAAAAATACAAGCAGAAAAATAAAGACCAATTGATAGAGCTCTGACTACCTGAATCAACTATATACTTACATACATCTCTGGATTGAGAGAGTGTTGACATCTGAGCAGTTGGGGAGCTCTGACCATATGACCCCTCAGAATCTCAACCAGAGAACCATAAGAACCTTCTTATAAGTGAGTCCCCAAAGCAAAATACCAACTCAGAACATATATACACTTCTCAGAGCCAGAAGGCATCACAACCCTCTGACTCAGTGCCTAATTAGAAATTAGGAAAAGCTGTGAAAGCCTTGCTACAAGCAAGCCTCCCTTAATGGGCTCCATGTGAGGCCTATTAATGTATTGGGAAGATCTTAAATTCCATTAACATTTTACACCCCAGGTTATTTCCCAACCTAAATCCCATATAGACCCCTTCTTAGTTACTGGTAGGGCACCCCCAGGCTATAGGTCGTTCCTTGATCACAGTCATGTCTTTCCACATCTTTCTGTATAAAAGTGTCCATCTTGCCCCCATTAAATGGCTCAGATCTTTACAAGCTTGCCTGCATGTATTGGTGTCACAAACAGCACAGATTCTCTGGGAGATACAATAAATCTTGCACTGAAAAAAAGACACAAGTAATCAAATTCTTTCAAGGCAGACCTAGGCCCTTTTACCTTTGCAGGGTTCATAGCACCCCTAGACCACAACATAATCACAGGTCCATAACAAGGTGCCCCCAAAAAAAACTATACATCTATCAAAGGTATCTTTGAAAGAGTAGAGGAGAAAATTGACAGTATTTCATAAACAATGTTCTTCAGCAAATAACACCTTTAAATTTAGACAACTAACTAAAAGGTACAGAGAATACAGAATCCAACACTATTATTTGCTAAAAGCACTTTACATATAGTTGGTCACAAAAGAAAAAAACCCTTAAAGGATTTTCTTCTACAAGACATCTCCTATGCATCTGGTACCATCAGAGAAAACTTTGTTGACTGATTATTTTCATCAAGATCATAACAAGAATATATGAGCTCACCAAAGTGTTTGTTACTGTCTTCAAAGAGGGTTAGCATAGAATTCAAATCAAAGACAAATTCCCTATTGATGGCACCAAAGTAGTGCTTTAATGTTGTTTGGTCTTCCTTAACTTTTAATTTTTTCTTAAAATATTTACATTGTTAGAAATATAAATCTTATTGTGGCAAAATGGCATAGTGGATAGAGAACTGGCCTTGAAGCCAAGAAGATGTGGCTTTGAGTCCTGCCTCTGAGAGATTCTGACTGTGTGACTCTGGACTAGTCACTTATGTTGTCAGTGCTCTAGGCCAGAAGAGTTAAACTCATGAGGGAAAGACCAGAGTAAGGCTTGAACTAGGATAAAATGTAATTGGGAAATGTTTAACAAAATATAATACAACATAGATAAAGTTAATTTGTAGTATTCTCAGTCTATACATGCCAGGAGGAAACTGTGTTTACTAAGTTCAAAACCACTGCTCTTGAAAACTCTCTAAGACATCTGCATACTGGTAGAGGGAATTTCCTCAACAGGAAATTCTTTAAGCCAATAAAATCACAAATCAAGTACCTCATTATCTCCTTTCCCCTTCCCACTGAAAAAAGAAAGAAGATAAGGGTCTTTTTTTCTTTGTTTAAATCAGACTATGGGTCACACTTGAAGCAACTATTCATCAAATGTTTCTTGGGTACCTACTCTATACAAGGTACTGTCCTAGGCACAAGGGTGAAAAGAGTTTAAAAAGTCACAGTCCTTATCCTCATAGAAACATAGAGCATACATTCTACTAGGAAGTAAAGAAAAATGGGGGGAGGAAGGAGGAGTTGGGGAGAACAGGAAAGTTCATGACTGATATGGCAACTAAACTGAGCCTTAAAGGAAAAGGTATCTGAAAGGCAAAGATAAAGATGAAGTACATTTACAGCACTAAGAAGTTAAATGACTTGACCAGGGTCATACAGTCAGTGGGTGTCAGAAGCAGGACTTGAATCAAGATTTTACTGATTCAAAAGTTAGCACTCTATACACTCCAATTTTTTTCAAAGATTCTTGTCCACGGTCTTCCTTTCTAGGCAATGAGGTCAGAAGGTATTAGTCAATCAATAAGCACGTATTAAGTGCCTATTATGTGCCAAGTCAACTCACTTAACCCTGCTTGCCTCAGTTTCCTCATCTACAAAAATGAGCCAGAGAAGAAAATAGCAAACCACTCTGCTATCTTTGCCAAGGAAATCCCAAAATGGGTCCACAAAGAGTTGGACTTGGTTGAAATGACACAACAATGTGTGCCAAGGACTGGGAATACAAAGAGATGGAAAAGCTAGCCCCCACCTTCTAGAATCTCACAAAAGGGAAAGACAACATGCAGACAACTATGTACAAACAAGATACATAATGGTAAAATTAAAGATAATCAACAGAAAAAAAGGCATTAGCATCACAGGGGACTAATAGAATCAAAAGATGGCTTGGTTAGAGTTGGGGGAACACCTAGTAGTCTAATTTGACTGTAACTAAAGGGAAGTAATATGAAATAAGGCTGGAAATAAAGACTAGAAACAAACTGTAGATGGATTTAAGAATATAAACCAGGAGGCAATTGTAATCATTCTGTCAAACATTTATTAAGTACTTCCTAGTTGTGTAAAGTACTAAAAATACAAAGGAAGTAAAAAAAAAAATGTCCTTGCCCTCAAGGAATTTACAGTCTAATAGAGGAGCCAGCACATAACTAGGTACATATAATATATGTATGGAATAGATAAAAAGAAAATGAAAAGGGAGGAATTATTAGTTTACCGGTTTCAGAAGGCCTCTTGTAGAAGGCAGACTTTGAGTTAAGTCTTGAAGGAAGCTAGAGGAGAACCTCATAGGGAAATGAAAGAAAGAGAGAATTCCAGGAGCTCAGAACAGGCAGAAAGCAAAGATACAGAAATGGGTGGTGTGTGGTTTTCAAGGAACTGTCAGTCAGGTAAAGTAGGGGTCCTGGATCACAGAGTGGAATACAATTTTACAGTAGGAACCTGAGACCCAGAGACATGGGACTTCTGTAAGATCACAGATTTCCATATATCTTTAAAAGGGTGGGTCAAAGTGAAAACTTTATTTAGTAAGGTGCCTTCACACATTTTGAGGAACATTCACAAGGCAAAGCAGAAACCTGATGTAAAAGCCAGGAAGGCAATGTATAAAATTTCCATATAGAGTCAACTGGTTAGCATGATACTTCCTGGCACATTATTGATGCTCAAATGAAGTTATAGTTGTTTTGATCAGATTTAAAAATGAAAGAAAGCCAGAAAAGACAACTAACACCTGGGACTGCAGAACCAGTGTCCAACAGATCTGAAACAGGCATTACTTTGACTCCTGTCAATTTTTTTTTTGGGGGGGGGGTGAAAAAACCTGTCATTTCATTGTTGTATAGAACTGTTGGTAAGGAAACTTCTACTAATGTAAAAGTTCAAACCCAGGTCTCTCCTGACTTATATAATGGTGAAGCATGAAGTAGATTAAGGAGCCATCAGACATGTGAGGAGACCAAGATAGAACAGTTTCACAGAAATCAAGAGGAATAAGAAAATTCATGAAAAGCCAGTGAGGAAGCAACATCAAATATTGTAGAAAGATCAAATATTGGATTTAGCCATTAAGAGGTGACATTTGGGAAGAAAGTGAAGAGGTAGAATAAAAAAACCATATAGGAAAGTGTGACAAATGAGGTAGCAAGGGAAATGAGAGACAGTATGAAGGTAGATAGAGCTCTGAATCTGGTATCAATAAGATGTGCGTTCAAACCACACCTGGTAGAGGCACTTACTAGTCATAACAACCACTACTAAATTATTTAATCTCTCCATTTCCTTAGATATAAGATAAGGGAGTTGAGCTTGATGGCCTCTATTGTTCCTTCCAGCTTGGTCCTATGACTGGGATGTATTGAGTAGAGACTACATTCTATGATCAGCTTCTATTGGCAGCTAGGTGGCATAGTAGACAGAGGGCCAGACATGGAGTCAGGAAGACTCATCTTCCTGAGTTCAAATCCAGTCTCAGATACCTACTAGCTGTGTGACCCTAGGCAAGTCACTTAACCCTGTTAGCCTCAGTTTCTTCATACATAAGATAAGTTGGAAAAAAATGGCATACCACTGCAGTATCTTCGCAAAGAAAACCCCCAAAGGGGTCACAAATAGACATGATTGAAAAATGCCTAAACAAAAACATTTTCTATGATATTCCTAGTAATAGGGAAAAGAGTTATAATAATGGTTTGAAGGGATGAAAGACTCACAAGAAAGATCACTGCTGTTATTTCTGTTGTTTGTTTTTTAGATTTTCTAAGGGATAAAGGAGATATGATCATTATTTTCCTTCAAAAAGGATCTCCTTGATAATCAGTAGGCTTTTTCCAACTGTGTCAAGATTTTTTTTCCTTCTGAACCAAGTCTTAGACAAAGGCCAAATGTCAGATTCATAAGTTACAGACAATGCCTGTTAAAAAAAAAATACTGATGGGGCAGCTAGGTGGTGCAGTGAGTAGAGTGTCAGCCCTGGAGTCAGAAGGGCCTGAGTTTGGATTCCGACCTCAGACACTTAACGCACACACAAACAAAAACCTAGCTGTGAGACCTTGGGCAAGTTACTTAACCCCAATTGCCCTCCAAAAAGAAAAAAAAAATACTGATTCTCCTCATCGCACCCAGACTGAACACTCAAGGGAGCACTCAAACCAATTCTTTCCACTATTGATAAGTATATACATTTTGGCTTACCTTTTTTTTCCCCAACCTAGGACGATTTATTCCTCTTTAAGCAACCTACTGGCCTCTTCACTTTTAGGGACTTCCTAGATTGGTGTCAAAATTAGCATAAATACCAAACAATATAACCCACTGCAGCTCAAAACTCTGAGATTCAGATCTCTCCAGTATCTGAGATTATAGAATTTTGTCATTATGGTCGGCTAGATAATTCCACTTAATCTCAGGATCATGAAAACTGGAAGGGATCTATCAAGGAAATAGTGCAGACAAAGTCAGATATGGATTCAAGCTTTGGCTCTAACACTTACCTGTTACTGAAACATTTATAAATTCTATCATAGAGAGCTATTATAAAGATCAAATGAGTTGATGGATATAAATTACTTTTTAACCCTGAAGTACTACGTTAATGTAACTTATGACTCAGTACAATTGCCTCATTTTGATGCTTAAGTTCAAGTGATTTGATTAGTATCCCATAGAAAGTGAATGAATCAGACTCCTTTGCCAGTCCTAGTTACTACTATGCCATGATATAACCAAGATGATCTTCAAAATCTATAAAACAAACCTTTTTTCAAAGTTTTGTCATAGAAAACTACAATAAACATTATCTAAGAGTATTAGGAATTCCACAGGATGATCAACTTTAAATAAACAAAACGGATTTCTCATGATGGAACCCTTCAAAATACTAGCTAAATATTTTGATGGAAAATGCCATAAGAGTATGGTTATGAGGAATATATTTACTTTGACAATATCATGAGCCACGGCAAAGCATAATTAATAATAACTTGAGAAACAGTTTATACAAAATCCAAAAATGAACTACAATTTCCATCCTCTTGGGAAAGATCCAAAGGCTGATGAGGGTTCCTGCAAGCCCTAATAAAACATATTTTGTACGGCCCTGTTTGACTTCTGTCAACTTGATAACTGTAATACAGTTAAGTCAGTATAGTTGATTGCCCTCTAATTTATGAAATACTTTCTTTTAAGACTAGCACCTCCAAAATCAGCCATTGGTTCTAAGACACTGGAAGAAACAAAAAAATATAAAAGGAACTCTAATAAATCATCTAACCTAATACATTGCCTATATAACCAACCACCACTTTCTGTGTTTTATAAACCAGTATCTTTTTTTTACCACTATATATATATGTAATAAATAGAAATAAAAGGATGTATGTATATATATAAGGATATATGTGTGTATATGTGTGTATATATATATATCCTTTTATTTCTTGTTCTACCCTCATTGGAAATGAGGTAACCCTTTGTGGATCTAAAAGTATACACCTTATCTATCCCAACAAAAGGAGAAAGTTGCCTCTGCAGGAGAAACATTGTCAAGAATAACAATGACAAAAAAAGTATAACAATGACAACCTGATAGCTACTAGCACTTTGCATAATCTGTCCTTTCAGTTGAGCCTGCAGAGCAAGTTCAAGGAAAAGATGCAGTTACACTGAGACTGTGTATATTTGGCTATGGTAGAGGAATACTAAAGTAGATGAACAAGACTGTTAATATGAAAACTTCTTTGGACCCATATCCATGTCATCTCTTGCCAAAGAAAGTGCTAACAGACCAATTGATTCACAATTACAAAATCCTGGTCTCAGCTAAGTGACCTTGAGCAAGTCAATTATACTCTCTCAGCTTCAGAAATATGTCCTGAAATGTTTATAGCAGCTCTCTTTGTAGTGACAAAGAACTAGTAATTGCAGGTATGCTTAGCAATTGGGGAATGGCTGAATAAGTTGTGGTATATGATTGTGATGGAATGCTATTGTGCTAAAAGAAATGATAAGCTCAATAATAATCTTAGAAAAACATGGAAAGACTTGTACCAAATAATGAAGAGCAAAATGAGCAGAATCAAGAGAAAACTGTATATAGAAGCAACAATATAGTTTTTAGAATGGCTTTGAGCAAATAAATCATATTATTGTAAATATCCAAATTAACTATAAAGGGCATATGAAGAAAGATACTATTTGTATCCAGAAAAAGAACTAATAAATAGAAGTATGTATAAAATAATTTTGCTCACACACATACACATGCAAATTTGCATGATACTTTTATTAAAAATTTAAAAGCAATAGCAAATTATACTCATAACAGATTTGTAACTTCATGTGCATTCATCTTTTTTCTTATGTTATGGAAATGCTCATTTTATTCCATAAATTAAAAATAAAGTAAATAAATATTAAAGAAAAAATAGGAATGATAACAATTAACTTCACCCTTCTTCACCATTCCATCATATTCTGAGGATAAAATATAATGCTTATTAATTCATTAGTATTTATGCATCTTGTAGGCTTAAGAAAAAACAGTATAAAAATGCTCTGAGTTCTTTGGAGTAAAGCTTTCAAGAAAATTAAGATGATTTTTTAAATTTTCTTTTTCTTTTTTAGGAAAGCCTGCCAAAGAGAGTCAAAAAACCAGAATTCTAGTCTTACTTTTGCTACTAACTAAATATGTAACCTTAAGTAAGTTATTTTCTCTTTGTGAATGTCTGATTCATTACCTGTAATTCTGAGGATAGAGGGAGAGTGAATTTTGAAAAGCAGTTCTAAACTATGCACCACCCCAATCATAACTGTGACCCTTTGGTCCAGCAATAACACTACTAAGTATATACCTCAAAAAATGAAAAGAGGAAAAGGAACCATAAACACAAAATTATTTTTATAGTTCTTTCTGATATAGCAAATAACTGGAGATACAGGGAGTTCGCATCAATATGGAACAACTAAACAAATTATGACATATTACTATCATGTTACATTATTGTGCCAAAATAAATTATAGATTTGATTCAGAGAAACCTAGGAAGTCATGCACCAAGTGAGTGAAAGGAGCAGAAATAAAAGAACAATATGCATAATTATTACAGTAATGTAAAGGATAACAATTATGAAAGACTATAGGACTCTGATCAGCACAATTAGTGATCCTGGCTTCAGAAGAATAATAATAAAGCATGTTTCCCAAAAATGCAATTTGTCCTGCTTGACTACACTCATTTGTTATAAAGGGATGGGAGGGTGGTTTAGATCAGAGAATGAGTTAACAGGTAGGATTAGAGATGTGGAAAGAAGAAAGAGAAAGAAAGAAAGAAAGAAAGAAAGAAAGAAAGAAAGAAAGAAAGAAAGAAAGAAGAAAGAAAGAAAGAAAGAAAGAAAGAAAGAAAGAGAGAAAGAAGGGGGGGGGGGGGGGGGGGGGAAGGAAGGAAGGAAGGAAGGAAGGAAGGAGGAAGGAAGGAAGGAAGAAAGAAAGAAAGAAAAAAAGAAAGAAAGAAAGAAAGAAAGAAAGAAAGAAAGAAAGAAAGAAAGAAAGAAAGAAAGAAAGAAAGAAAGAAAACATTTAAAAGACACAAAATGAAAACAAAATATCATCAGAAGGGGTCATAAACACTGGGAGTTTTAGTTGCCATCATGTTTAACGTTAATATATACTTTTTAAACGATGTAATAGAAGTTAATAGTTCCATATAAAAGTCACTTTTTTGATATTTATATATTGAATCATTCATGTCTGGTGACAACCATTAAGTTCATAATAGAAAGGTAATTTAAAAAAACATGGGGCAATAAAAGAAAATGCTCGTTTTGAATTCCCTCTCAGTCTTATATTCTGTAATTCTCATATACTACACACTCTGAATTTGTAGCGTATATAAAATTCCTACAGATATCCATGAATATGTACCCTAATTTCCACTCTTTTCCACTAGAAAGCATTGGAATATCCTGCAATTAAAAGTCATTTTATTAAGATATGAAATTGCATCTCTCTATTCATATGACTAATCAGAATAGAACCAAAAAGTCAATAAAAGAGAATAATTTCTCTTTAGTCATTAATCAAGAACATTAGAAGATAAGTAATCTCTCAACTATTATCAATAAATAAGTCAGGAAAACGAAATAATTCCAGATTCTTTCATGTTTTCCTCTGTTAGATCAAAGCCCAATCTGATTTTTTCCACATTCTAGCACCAAGATCTTCTGACTGGGAGCCCAGTGATATACTGGTTCCCAAAATAACTCTGTGACCCTGGGCAAGTTATTTAACATTTTTAGGGCTGCTTCCTCAACTACTCAATGGAGATAACCCTTTAACCATTTACTTCTTGGAATTATTGCCATATCATAGATCTATATCCTAAATAGAGTCATGTAAAAAAGGTTTTACCTCTGAATCGATGCTACTAATATATCTCACTGTACTAGGGCCCATGGGAGCTGTTGGTAGGAGGCTCCAATAGTCTACCAATGAGACTGTGCTCTTGGAAAATATTCTCCATCCTCCCTACTCAGATTACACAATTATTCAAAAACTCCAAGTGAGGAGTTCAATTGAAGGAGCTCAGCTCTACTTTCTACAGCCTTTCCCTTTCTTGATGGCAATCGATCCTAGAACACTTCTGTATTAAGGTTTATCATTTTGTTTCTTTAACAGTGAGTCAGAGACTGATCTTGACGACCTTTAAAACATTTTCATCCTATCTTTTTCTCTTCCTCATTAAAATATATGTCCCAAATATCTTCTTCCTTTATATTTTACATTGTTCTTACCAGATGTGATGTAATAGTGGATAAAAGAAGGCATCCACATAACCATGTACAACATGCTAGTGAGTATCTGATGTATTGATCAGATAATATAGCTCCCAAGGATTATGTAATTATGACGTGCTGCATCTCCCTTTCAAGCCTCAAAATAAATGCTTTAATTGAAACAGTATGCAGATATGGTAAGTTGTGAGGAACAAATTATTTCCAATGAAACACCAAAAAATGTCTCGAGTTGAAACTTTCTTTTCTTTTCCTTTTTTTTTTCTTTGTGTCTTCAGCACCTAGCACACTGCCTGGTACATAGAAGCCCTTAATAAATGTTTTTCCAGTAAATGAATGAATACACGGGGAAGCTAGGTGGCGCAGTGAATAGAGCACCGGACATGGAGTCAGGAGGACCTGGGTTCAAGTACGGTTTCAGACACTTAAAACAAAAAAACTAGCGTGTGGCCTTGGGCAAGTCACTTAACCCCAATTGCCCTCCAAAAAAGCAAAAAATAAAAAATAAATAAATGAATGAATATATAAAACCTATGGCTCCCTAGACTTAAAAAGGTAATGCTTATTGTTGTGAACAACCTATAGAAACTCTGAATATACTTAACATTTTGAGATGATTATAATATCAATCAAAATTCTCTTTACAAGAGCCGTCACTTCTGGCATTATTTTTCACATATGTTACTGTCTATGCGTTAGTGTTTAATCATTTTCAGTAATGTATTACTCTTCATGACCCCTTTTGGGATTTTCTTGGAAAAGATACTGGAGTTGTTTGCCATTTCCTTTTCCAGTTAAATTTAAAGATGAAGAAACTGAGGCAAACAGGGTTAAGTGACTTGCCAATGGTCATACAGCTAGTAAGTGTCTGAGATTGGATTTGAACTCAGGTTTTCCTAACTCTAAGACTAGCACTCTATCCATTGTGCCACATAGCAACCCTATATTTATACATATGCACACACATATACATATATGTATAAATGTACATATGTCTTATAGTACATATATTGCCATATTATATATGTATGTGTATCATGTATGCAGTGTTATACATGTCTGTCCTCTCTTTGTCTCTCTCCCTCTCACTTTTACACACACACACACACACACACACACACACACACACACACACACACCACACCAGCATCTTGTGCCATGTACCTGAGGGCAATGATATTTATTTATTGAATGACTGACTAACCCAAAATAAAAGATGCCTCCTTAACACCAATCAATGCTATTCCTTTACCACCTCATGACCTTCCTAGTCCAGCCCATACTTCTAGATTTATTCCAGAACTTTAATAGCTTGGAGAATGAAAGAAAAGCTATTCATTTTGGTATTTTCCTTGTCTTCTTACCCTGTTCATTCATTTTTTCTTCAAACTGATGGAACTTATTTGGTCCTATTCATCATTTACAGGTTAAGACCTTGCACAATTCAGGATGGGAAAGAAGATATATAATAATCTAAAAATGCAATTTAGACTTGTTATACACTTGTTACACACTCCTATCTCACTAATTCATCTAACTTCCTTGGGATTTATTTATAAGCTATTGACTACAGAAGCACTTAATATTTACCATAATTAACTAGTCTTCCCCACCCATGGTGGTTGACATTCAGTAAAATTACAGCTTTAACTACATTACCACAGGATAAAAAAAAATTGCAGTTGTATACCGCCTTTAAGAAAAAAACAAAGTACAAGAAAGTGGCATTAGAAAACCTATGATTCACATATGAAAGATATCTAACCTTCAAAGAACACTTATAGAAAGAGAAGGCTGTAACCTCCCAGTAATGAAGGGATGTGCAGGAGAAGTAGCCTGAAGAAATCATTAAAATTTTTCTTTGGCCTCTTAAAGCCCCTTTGGAAGGACTTAGGCTAAGTCTTAGCCCTTTCATCTTGGGAACTTCCACCATGGTGCCCCATTGTCTGACTGCCAGTTGCCTCAATTGCTGATTACATCTACACCTGCCTCCAGCCATTCTTCACTTCACTGCCCAGCTATCATCCCCTCTTTTCCCCACTTTATAGCTGAAGTTTTGGAAACATTAGCAAACCTACCCCATCACTGCTTTTGGAAAAACTATGTCAATATATTCTCCTATGGCCCTATTTACCATCTCAAGAAATTTCCAAACCAAAATAACCCTCTATGGCTACCACTGACCTACATGTACTATCTCATTCCCATTGATTAATTCATTCTTGCTCTAATTCTATTATTCTTTAATCATCTACTCCAATATGTACAGCTGGTAGCTGAATTAACTAGACTCCAGGATTTTCATATTAAGAAAAATCAGTATATATTTGAACATTTTTAGTGGCAATGAAATTTTAGTAATGCCTTCAAGATACCTAGGGGGTGGGGTGGCTAGGTGGTGCAGTAAATAGAGCACCTGGAGCCAGGAGAACCTGAGTTTAAATCCAATTTCAGACAGTTAATACATAACTAGCTGTGTGACCTTAGGCAAGTCACTTAACACCAACTGCCCTCCAAAAAGAAAAAAATACCTAGGGGGTAAAAAAGTAAAAGGGGGGGTGTTGTTTATTTAATGTGTGTGTCCTTAGTAGGATAGATAGATAGATAGATGATAGATAGATAGATAGATAGATAGATAGAACTTATATGTATGTATAATATCTATGATTCTGACAAAATAATAGGCTTTGGTGTCCTTTACCACTAAGTCCAAAATTAAAAATACACTCATTTATGTGATAAATCCACTATGGAAAGGTCAAAATCAAGGATGCTTTGGAGATCTGTTATGTATAAAAGTATACTAAGTAGATCCATAAGTAATAATTGGGGAAATAGCTTGGTCTGGTAATAGAGATGTGTCAAACACACAGTCACATGTAGCCCATAACCCTTCCAGATGTAGGCAAACCAAATTAAAATGTAACTGGGAAATATTTAACAAAATTAATAAAAATGCAATAAAATATAGATAATGTGAATGCATGGTTTTGTAAGTCAATGTGTGGCCAGTCCTATATATACAGTTCAGTGACCTCCAGCTTTATTTGAGTTTGATAGCACTATAATAAAGGACACTAGATGTGGAGTCAAAGGACCTAAGTTTAAATCCTGGCTCTCCTACTTGCTTACTCAGTGATTTTTGGACAAATTACTTCTTTTTCCTCATCCTCAGTTTTCTCCTTTGTAAAATGAAGGGATTGAACCAGGCAAACATGATTCTATCTAACTCTAGAAACTATAATCCCATTGGTCCTGATTTTCACATTCTGTTCAATTAAAAGAATATATTACTTTTGGAAGAAAAATAAAAATTGAAACAGTCCAGTAGTTTAAACATAGAAAGGAAAGAGCTTTGGATTCAACATTAGAAAATCAAGGCTCAGTCCTTGATTTTGACATTTCCTTGATATATAATGTATGATAGGTTACTTAATAGAGCTGTTTGACTTTTCTCATCTGTAAAGGAAAGGAATAAGCATTCATGAAGTGTACTATGTGCCATATATTGTGCTAAGCAATCTTTTCAAATATAATCTCATTTGATCTTCACAATAACTCAGGGGGGGAGGGGGTAGTTGCTATTATTATCCCCATTTTAAAACTGAGGCAGACAGAGGTTAAATGGTTCACCAAGGACCACACAGCTAGTAAGTATCTGAGTCTGGATTTGAACTGTGGTCTTCTGACTCCAGGTCAAGTGCTCTTTTCACTGCATGACAAGCTACCTCATCTGTAGAATAGCAAGAAATACATCCTATTACCTACCTTACAGAGTTGTTTTAAGAAAAGCATCTTGTTAATTTGAAAGAATCATTTCTATGGCAGCTATTGTTATTATTAATTATTATTACAAATATTCATGAAAAGCTTGCTAAACTGGAATATGAGAGACCTGGTTTCTAGTCCCAGCTCTACTATTAATTGGCAATGTTACCTTGGCCAAGTCACTTCACCATCCCTTGTCTCTCTCTAGCTATAAAGGAAGAGGCTGAACAAGATGACCTGTGATTATTTGCAGACAGATCTAACAGAGATTCAGATCTCCCTCCAATATAGAAAAATTAGTATAGCAGAAGAATTAAAACATACGAGAACAGGATATTAATGTAAGACTTGAATTAGCCTCTAGAATACCTCATGCCTTCTAAACTAAACATTCTTGAGGCTTAATATGTATTACATTATTTTCAGATGCAATCAATTCATGTGCCATACCTTTGTAATGTGTCTTAATTTTATTTGGAATGCTGTTCTTTCTTTTTTTTTGTCTTTTTTCTGTGTTCTGATGGGGGCGGGGGGGGGCATTTGCCATCTGCAGGTTATTTCATTGCCTCTTATTTAATATTGTCAAGTCATTGGAAGATGACTGCTTTAAGCCAGAAACAGCTAGGTAGTTCAGTGGGTCTGGAGTCAGGAAGATCCAAGTTCAAATCTGATTTCAATCACCTACTATATAACCCTGAGTAAATCACTTAAACTGTTTCCTCAATATCTGCAACCGTAAAAATGGGGATAATAACAGCACCTGTCTTGAAAGAGTCTCATGAGGATCAAATGAAATAATATTTATCAAATGTTTAACATAGTTCCTTGGCACATAGTGGGCACTATGTAAATGCATGTTCCCTTCCCTTTCCCTTGGCACAATGCATTAAATAAATGTTGGTTTCCTTCTTTAAGTTTCAAATTTCTAAAATTATATAGCAGCATCATATTTAAATTGAAAGCATACCTTAGGGATATTCTAGTCTAACCTTCTCTTTTTATAGACTAGAAAATGAGACAGAAAAGCAATATATATTTACCATTAATGGAGAAAGGAAGAATTTCCACAAGGTCACATGGGAAAGAAAATTGCAGACAAAATTTGAAAGCAAAACTTTAGCCTCTAAATTCTTTGTTTTCCCCGATACAGTGGATAGCAATGGTCATAATCCCGGTGTGAATTTGTAGAAGTGACTTGGCTAAGGGTGTTATCTAGAAGAACTTGATATAAAAAGTAATAATGGCATGTATCTATTATATAATATTATTTATTGCTACCACTTATATGGTGCTTTAAGATTTGAAAAATACTGTATGAATGTTTTCTCATTTGAGCCTCACAATAACCCAGTGAGACAGGTGTTATTATTATCCCCTCTTCACAGATGACGAGACTGTAATTAACTCATGGCCACAGGTAACTATATGGCACAGTGGATAGAAGGCCAGGCCTAAAAGTCAAGAAGACTTCTCTTCCTGAATTCAAATCTAGCCTCAGACACTTATTAGTTGTGTGACCCTAGGCAAGTCATTTAACCATGTTTGCCTCAGTTTCTACATCTGTAAAGTGAACTGGAGAAAGAAATGAAAAACTACTAAAGTGTCTCTGCCAAGAAAACTCCAACTGGAATCATGAAGAGTCAGACATGACTGAAAAAAAAATGAATGAATAATAAATGATGGCCACAGAGATAGTGTCTGAGGTTAAATTCAATCTCTGGTCTTCTGAACTCCAAGGTCGATGTTTATCCATAGTGCCACCTAGCTGTCTCTAGCTGCATATATGCTCCCTAGCTAATCAATGTTCTCAATTTTACTTGTCAAAATATTCATCACCCTAAAATCATGTGATTCAAAACACCAAAACACCCATCACTAACCTTTATGAAATAAGGGTAAAGGATTTTTGGATTTTCAAGTGGTTACAAAAATGAGAAGTCACATTAGATAGTTTTCTGTAGTGGCAGGATGAGATAATGTAAAGAAGGCTAGACGTAACAGCAAATAACTTGAATTCAAATCTTTGCTTGACCAGTTACTAATTCTGTGGCCCTGGTTAAGTCTTTTAAGTCCTTAGATCCTTGGTTTCCTTATCAATAAAGTTGAGAAAACAATGCATGCACTACGTAGCTCACAGGAATTATTTCACCTTCCCTGAGTCTAAAGGTAAATGGCAGAATGGGCAGAGAGGAGGCACAACTGATAGAATGGTAGGTAGACTTGAGTTCAAATTCTGTCTCAGATAATTGCTAGTCAGTGTATGATGCTGGGCAAGTCATCTAACTTCTAACTGTTTCAATTTATTCATCTGGGAAAAAAGGATATTATAGTTCCTACCCTAAAGGATTCTGATAAAGAACAAATGAGATAATAAATGTAAATCATTTTACAAACCTTAAAGTGCTATAGAAATTGTTATTGTTTTTACCTCATGAGTATAGGAAACTCTCACACAGGGAACTCCCCAGTGGGAAAGCTCCCTGGATCAGTGTAGAACAGCACCTGCTGGCAACCTTGCTAAACAAATTTAAGAGAATTTAAGTGCTTTGCCCAGGGATATGTCAGACATAAGATCTGAGTCCAATTCTTCCTCACTCAGGCCACATTTCTATGCTCAGGGTTGTTACCTATTTTTTTTTCATCCTGGATCCCCTTTAGCAGTGTGGTAAAGCCTATGGACTTACTCTCAGAATAATGTTTTTAAATGAATAAAATATATAAAGCATTCATGACATCCCTCTATTCCTTTAAGATGCAACTCAAACACCATTTTCTGCATAAAGTCTTTGCTGATCTCTCCATCCCCAATGGTTAGAGTCCTCTTTCACAAACTAACTTGAATTTAACTACTTTTTGATTTTGTATTGTATTTGCAAACTTTCCAGTTATGCTGCATATATTTTCACATGTTGCTTCCCTCAGAATATATCCAAGTAGGAAAAGTTTCATTCTTTGTAGTTATGTCCTCCTTCCCTAACACAGTTCCTGAAATGTAGTAGGTACTTAATAAATACTTGTTGATTGGTTGAAGCACTATATAAATCAAAGATACATAGCAAGTGCTATATAAGTAGAAGCTATAATTAATATTACATCAATGAGAACAAACAAAACAAAGAGGAGGTAACAAGGGGATGAAAGAAAGAAATTAATAGAGAAATAGTTAAGGGAAACAAAATAATATTTTACAGAAGGAAGCTCTTGCTGGAATTCACAATAATTAAAGAGATTATCATCATCAAGAAAGTACCTCCTGTGGAGAAGGGGCCAGTTCTCTCCACCAACCACCACACACAGGGCAGGCAAACCAACCTAGTTGAATCAACAGTCCCTGTCCTAACAATCTTTATATGAGGAGACAACAGGAACACACAAAAGTATGTATATAACATAGACAACATGCAAAATGATTTTTATGGGAAACACTAGAAGCTACGGGGATCAGCAAAGTCTTCATGCATGAGGGGTTGTTTGAGTTTTTAATGAAACTAAAGATTCTAAAATGTTTATAGAAATGAGGACAGACATGGAGGACTGGTCTATGCAACATGAGACATGAGAAGGAATTTCATGAAAGAAATACAAGAAAAACTATGCCTGTAATGAAGAATGAATGAAAGGGAGTCACACAGAGTAAGGCTGAAATTGAAAGTTGGATCTAGGTTACATGCTAATAAATGTTTCAGATTTCAATATTGAATCTACTTATTACTTTTGACATCAGAAACCAAAAATAAAAGTTAATGGATGGAGACAACAAAGCCACTCATTATGGGTTAGCTTATCTTAAGCTTCTTGGCCTCATCATGATAAGTCAAAACAGAAGTAGAAAATATTTACAAGGAACAGCAAAAGAAGACTATCACATCCAGTTCCTATAATCTAGGAATGGTAAGGCACTTGTGAAGTTGACTATTCACTCTACATATACATTCCTTCTTATTGAAAAAGATTTGTGATATCCTGTCATGTTTTGAAATACGTTTTATTGTATTTCACAATGCCCAAGCTGTCTTTTTTTTTATTTTAATTCTTCTCCTTCTTATCCAAATATAGTTCCTCTTATCTTTCAAAGGAATCTTTACACATAGAGCAAAGAAAAATAGACAACTAGTAGGAGAGACTAACCTAGAAGGAGGACTCAGAGAGACAATAGAGCTATGGCATTATTTTTTTTCTTTTATTTATTAAAAATATTTATTTCATAAGCATTTATTATGTCTCACTCCTACTGACACCCCCATTGAACCAAAAAGAAAAAAAAAAACAAATAGCTAATACCTTCAAGACAAATAAGCACAGTACAGCAGAATAAATATCCACATTGGCCACTGGCCAAAAATCTATGTCTCTCTATCTTTTTAAGTCCATCCCTTCTGTGGTAAAAGTTGGGTGATGTGTTTTATATTTAGTGTCCTGGGCTCATGGTTTGTCATTACAGTGAACAGAATTCTAAATTCTTTGCAAGTTTTTTTCTCTATAATTTTATTGTTGTTTTAAAATTTGCTCACCTAGTTCTTCAGACCTCACTCAGTATCAGTTCATAGAGTTCTTCCCAGCTTCCTATGAAACTGTCCACTCATTTCATCATTTCTCATGATATAATAATTGTGTATTACATTTATATGCCACAATTAGGTGGACAGCTCTTAGTTTTCAACTCTTTGCTACTATGAAAGTGCTGCAATAAATAGCTTTGTTGCTTGCTTTTGTTTTTGTTTTATCCCATGTGGATCTCTTTGGCATCTAGACCTAGGAGATATATAGCTGGGTCAAAGGATATGAGAATCTGGGGACCTAATTCCAAATTGATTTCCAGAATACCTTGAACAATTTATAGAACTACCATTGGTGCACGTGTGCCTGTTTTCCCAAAGCCTTGTCAACATTTGTCACTTTCTTCTATAATCACCAGTGCTAATCTTGTGGATATTAAATAGAGCTTCAAAGTGGTTTTAAGCTTAATTCCTTTAATTATTAATTATATAGCCGCTAAGGGGGATGGTGGATCGAGTACTGGGCCTAGTCTCAAGAAGATGTGAATTCAAATCCAGTCTCAAGACATTTGCTAGTCCTTCGACCCAGGGCAAGTCACTTTATCCTGTTTGCCTCAGTTTCCTCATAGATAAAATGAGGTAGAAAAGGAAATGGCAAATCACTCCAGCATCTTTGCCAGGAAAAGGGTCATGAAGAGTTGGACATTAATGAAAAAAAATTATTCATAACTTGGAACATTTTTCATAGGGTTGTTGATAGCTTAGATTTTTTTCCTTTAAAAATTGCCTAGTTGTATCCTTTGATCATATATCTATTACAGAATCAGTCTTACACATCTGAATCAGTTCCTTATAACTTATTGTGTATACACATATATAATATTCCTTCTACATATTTATCAACAATGCCTTAGATAAGGACATATTGACTCCCCCACCCCACCCCCACCCTATCAAAGGATAAGAAATTGCATGAAAATACAGGGTAATATCAGGAAAAAACTTCCTGTTGTTAATCTTGTCTGAAACTGGAATGACTTACAGTCGGTGGTCAATGTAAAACTGGAAAATCTACTTGTCAGAAAAAGTTGTGGATAGGAAAGATAAACCAGACCTCTGAAATTTCTCCCAATTCTGCATGTTCATAAACACAGTCTATTCTTTTCCACAATCATTATAGCTAAATATGGCACAAAGTATTATTCCATCTTGAAGAAGGTAAGAGAAAAGCCCAAAAAGGTTAAATGATTTCCTAAAGATCATATTGGCTACATCCAAAACTAGAACCCAGATCCTAGGCCTTTAATCTTTCTAATATGCCCTATTTATGGGTTTCCCATTAAAGTGATCATTATTTTTCAAGTTTAATTATTTTTTATTAGACTCCAAGAAGATCTGTAAATACAGTCTCATTCTGAAATATGTTTTAGCCTGCAACTATAAATCATGTGATGACAACCTTTGTTCCAATTAAGCAAAATAGTACATGGTGCCCTTCTCTCCTGGAAAGCAACCAGAGGTTAACATGGAGATTGAACCTGAAAATGTTCCAGCTGACTGACAACAAGTAGTCTCTTCATTAACAAATCATTTTTCAGTCAGCTTGTACACATGGCACCTGCACATGCTGTTGTCCTAACAATAAAAAGAACAAATCTCTCTCAGCAAATTATTGTTACCTAGAGAAGCCATATGGTGAAGTACATATAGAATGGGCCTCAATAATGTAAGGAAGACCGGGCTCAAACCCTGACTCTCACACATAATGCCTGTGGAACCCTGGGCAAATCTTTGAACCTCTTAGCACTCCAGACAATTGTCTTAATCAATTTCAGATAGTTGATCTGCAGAGGTAGAGGGTATTTCCTCAGAGTACTTCTCTACCTATGATATTATAGATGCTTACCAAAGGTAGGAGCTATGTTCACTCTTCTAGATCTCTTTATTCCTATTTCATTTACAGTGGGAACCAACAACTTAGCATTTTTAACTTGTTGGTTTTTTTTTCAATTAACAAGCCTTTGCTCTCCTATCTCCAAGGAAAGGAAAGGGAAGAGGAGAGAAGGGAAGACAAGGTAAGGAAAAGGAAAGGAAAATGCATATAACAAATATGCAGAGTCAAACAAATACCCACGTTGGTCATGTTCCAACATGTGTTTCTCATTTTGCATACTGTGTTGTCCACTGCAACAAATATTTATGGTTTGTATCTGTGCCTCACACTGTGCTAGACATTATAGGGGATTAAAACAACAACAATTTCTTCAATTAAAATCAATGAGGTCTTCGCCATTGCTGCACTCTCCCATTCCTGGCACCTAACCAAAAAAATAGAGGTATGGTAGAGCCATCTTGGTACTACCTTGGGAGAGCCAATAATTAAATGTTCAGTGTGTGCATTTATACCTGAAAACCACCCAAATACTATAAGTTGGAGGTTGCTTTATTGCTCTGTCAATTGCCTAGACTTAGAAAAGTAATGGGGAAAATGTTGCTAATGTACATTTCATTTAAAACTGTGTGTTGCATGTATTTTTTTCCCAGAGAGCTAATTTTTAAATATTTACCTGCATGTATATAAGCTTCTCATCTATCATCTACTCCACTCCTTCACAGATGGATTTCACAGTTAAAGTCATGAAAGTTCACAACATGACAAAGTTTTATCTCAAGTTGCTTTCCCATAGGACTGAGTTTAAAAAAAAAATTAGTGTCCCTGAAAACATTTCTCTTTATGTACCAGTAATCCAAGAAAAGTAAACTTAGTCAAAACTCTAAGAAGCATAAAAGGGGTATATTGTGTAGACCAAAAGTTGAGTGGAACAACAACAGAAAAAAACCTTCTGGGTGTACCTATATCACTGAATGGCTAAGTATAATCACATGTACAGAAGTAGTGATTACCATTAGTTCTTGAGCAAGAGCATTCATTCAGCTGTAGACTAAAAAGTGCATAGCTGCTCTCTAGCAAATGTGTTGAATTTACATGGATTATTTGAAGGATGAATTCCACCAAATTCCTCTGCATTTAGGTTTAGCTCCCTGGGAAAACTAGATGGAGTGGTGACCTGAGATGTGGGTGGGGGAAGTGAGATAAGAATATTAAGATATAAATTGGTAATACTGCCAATTCACTCCCAACAATTAAAGCTTACTACGTAGGAAAATCCTTCCTAACTTTAATTTTGATCGAAGTAAATCAGGATTGATACATAGAAAGCATGCCAGCAACTGAGAGTAGGTAGAAAAATCTGTACATGCGTTACATGGAAATCATAAACCCCTTGAAGACAAGGCCTTTGTTTTATTGATTCTTTTGTCCCCCAGAAGCTAACATAGAACCTTGAGGCTAGCAAATGTCCCATAAATATTTGTTGATCACAGTGCCTGGTATGTAGTCAGTGCTAAATAAATATATATTTTTGCTTTTTGGAGGGCAATTGGGGTTAAGTAATTTGCCCAAGGTCATGTAGGACTAGAAACTTAGGTCTTCATCATTCCAATGCCAATCTTCTTTTCTATGATATCTTGTTGCTTCCTATGGTCATGTATCAGGGAGTCTAAATTTTGCAAGTATATATACATACCTACAATGCACATGATCACATGATGCACATGCACCATCTCTACTAATGGATTGGTATGGTCTATGACAGTTTCAAACTCACCCAGTCCTTCACCTAAATAAATCATTAAGTGTTCCCATATAAAGAAAATATTCAGAAAGAGAGATTGGGATGGGCATATCTCCTTAAATCAGCTTTTATAATTTTACGTGTTAAAGTAGGTTAAGTTATGAGTTATCCAGCCTAAGTTTCTGTCTTTGGCAGTGACATCAAGGGAGCTGGGACAGTAAAGCAGGTAAAGGAGGGCGTGTAAATTATCTAACAGATTGAGATAACTAAAAACAAGATTTAGAATATAGAGAGCTATAGATTCTCCAGTATCCCAAATCAAAATACTTCTCAGTTGCCTGTAGCCAATTAATGGAAATTGATAAGAAAAATGACTCATTTATCTAAGAAACTTATCTAATAATCATTTTGCTTCAAAATGTTCCCTGGACCAAAAATAAATAAATAAATCACAATGTAGAACATATCTGATCAAAAGAAGTGGCCTAGATCTGTTTTTATACCCAGTTATATACTGAGTTACCTGGTCCTAATTTCCCTTCTTAAATACTGGAGTAAAATGAACTCCAATAGAGCAGGCTGCTATCTCTAGTTCTGAATACCAAACTATCTGAAAATTCTCATTTTCCCTCTATAGTTGGCCTTGGGAAATTTTCATGACATCAGAGTCCAGCTTGGTAAAATGTAAGTAATGATATAACACACAGAGTTGTCCCAAAGATAATTTTGTTAATGTTCATCAAACACATCTAGGATAATGATGGGTCCTTCCAAGTAGTTTTAAAAAAAGAGGAAGAGTGTAAGTCAAGCAAATCTAGTTTAAAAGTAAAGGAAATAGCCTTTGCGTAACCACTTAGCAGATGTCTAAGAGAGTAGCAAAAAGAAAAACAAAACACTGTATTATCAGGTCAGCAGAGATACACAAACAAGCAGTCCATTACCAAAAGATTCAATGACAGAATCAGGGCATTTAAGCCAAAATAAAGTACATATTTAAGCTGGCACCATCAAAACATTCCACTGGGGGGGAAATGTTAATACAACTAAAAGTGAAATCTGATCGTTTTAGATACTCAGAGTTGGAAAACAGGGATCTTCAACTGCAACCTTTCCCCAAAACAAGCATCCTATTCCCATTCTACACTTATAGAATTCCTTCTTCCTATCTCTTAGGTTAGGGCTAAAATGTCGCATCTACTTTATAGCTTTCCATGATCTGCCCATGTAAGCAATGAGTTTTACCCCAGGAAATCACCTAATACTTTATTCTACCCATCTCTAATCTACTTTTTCATATGATATTTGTCATTACACGGAAAAGATACATTTTTGATTCGTTAGCAAATGCTACTATTCCAAAATTATCAGATTCTTCTTATTTATATCAAGTCTCAAAGGAATGTGTTCATGGCATCAAATTTCTCTGTCTGAAATGGACATCATCATGCTTCTAGTCACCCAGATTCATAATCTCAGCATTATGCATGATATCTCATTTCTCATCAATCTAATATTTATCAGTTGCCATATATTACTGACTCTTCTACCAACCTTCACATCTAACTCATTATAACTACTTACACAACTATCACCTTAGTTCAAGCTCTGATTATACTTTCCTAGTCTATAGCTGTAGTCTTGTAAGTGAGTTCTTTCTCCACTCCAATTCACTCTCCACATACTGGAAAAGTTATTTCCCTCAATGATTCAATCACCTTTTATTAACTACTTGCTATATGTCAGGCACCATGCTAAAGTGAGTGGGTACAAAGAAAAGGCAAAAACTGATTTCACTCTCAAGCAGCTTATGTTCTAATACAGAACATATCATCTACATAAATCGGTATATATGAGATCCACAATCAACAGGTCAACAAAATTTTTATTAAGCTCTTATTTTGTGCCAAGCCATATGCTGACCACTGGAGATACAAAGAAAGACGAAAACAGTCCCTGTTCTTGAGGAGCTCACTTTTTAATGGGGGAGTCAGCCTGCAAATAATTGGGTCTGTACAAGCCACATACAGGGCAAATTGGAGGAAATCTCAGGAAGAAGCCACTTAGCATTGAGAGGGATCAGGAAGATGGGTAGTAGCCATCAAGGGAAAGACACTGACAGTTGTGGGGAACCAAAGAAGACCTCCTAGATGATATTTGAAATGCATCTTGAATGAAGCCAAAGACTCTAAAACAAAGGCATGGGAGATAGCCAGTGAATAGGCATACAGAGTGTAAAAGGAATATTATGTGTGAGGAATATATATATCAAGTAAGCCAGTATGTTGGAATATAGAGTTGTATATGGAAGAAGACTAGAAAGGAAGAGGTAAGGTCATGAAGACAAGTTCTAGCTACTCTCAAATGGTGGAAAGGGTGAGATTTGAACAAAATGCTCAAATAAAGTACTCTGACCCAAAATCAAACTGACACCTGCTAAGGACTTTAGCTTGAAAATGCCAAGGTCCCCCACCGCATCCTGGGTCATATCCAGTTGTCCTGTTCTGTATCTGGCCACAGGACCCAGATGGCTCTGGAGGTGAAAATACAGCTGGTAACTTTGCATAGACGTCTCTCCCTTATTTAAATCCAATTCACTTTCATGTCAAAGCCATCACCTCCCTGACATCATGGAAGTCTTTGGAAAGAAAGGACAAACAACAACAATCCATGCTGTTTTGGGAGCTGGGAGATCAATGCATCTAATCTTTTACCTTCACACTTGATGTCAGGGAGGAAACCATTATCTTACTACCACAGGTTCCTCAATGACACTGTCAAAGACAGAAAGTTGGACTGGATAACTCATGGTTTGATCTATTGTAACACTTTTTATAGAATTATAAAAGTTGATTTCCAATGACCTGCCCATTCTACTCTCCCCCTGCTTGTTATTCTTCTTGCTCCACCTAATAGTCAATTTCTACTTTACTACTTTGGAGTCTCCTTAACATAATCATAATAATACTTATCATTCACATAATGATGTAAGCTTTGAGTAGTGTTTTAAATATGCTGATCCTCAGAACAACCCTATGAGGTAGATGTTATTTTATCCCCATTTTACAGATGATGAAAATGAGACTGAAATAGAATATTTGACTTGCACAAGCTAAGTGTCTGAAGGTAAATTTAAGATCATGTCCTCCTTGCTCCAAATCCAGCCTGTATGTATAGCCTCTATGTCCAACATGACATACTGCTTCTCTGTGGAACTGCAGAAGTAGAAGGTGAAAGCAAGACAGAAGAGAGTTCACACATGTACAGAAACACACAACACACAAATACATGGAGGTTACTATTGTCTTTACAAAAACTTCATGACTAATAAACAAGTTTTTTTTCAGAAATCATCTTCCAAAAAACTCAAACCCATAGTAATTAGTCCCTCTCCCTCATAAACCATTAAAAAAACCCTCTGAGTTTATGCATGTTATAAACTTGACTGCTAGAGAACTGAATTCCAAAGTTCAATTTTAGCTTTTCATGTTGTCTGTCCTTAGATTTTACATTAACACAATGCATAACTCGAACAAGAGCTAGCTTTCCATCTCAAGTTTTTTTCATAGTTATCTAAAATGTGAACCAAACCCCCAAAGAAAAACTTAGCTCAGAAGAATTTTAACCATCCAATTCAATAAGCATCTGTGACCCTTCTTGATGAGGCTGTGTGTGAAGGTTAGATAAGAACTAGTAAAACTAGTCCAGGCCCTTATGAAGGTTACAGTTTAGTAGTGGGATAAAACATACAGAAATAACTATTCCACAAATTAATACAAAAGTGTAAAAGTAGGTGCACAAATTATATTTGAAGACCCACAGGGGAAAAGAGCCTAACAAATGGGAAGTGTGATAGAGTATGGGGATTTATCAAAAAGTTGGTAACATGAAAGTTGGATTTTAAAAGTTAAAAGAGAGGGCATTTGGGCCATAGAGAATAGCATAAGCAAAGGCTGGAAGTGGGGAGGAAAGCACAGGGTGTATCTCGAGGACAAAGAGTACTCCAATTTGAGTGAAGTCAGTCTACTAGGTCAAATGGTGGAGTACTAAGCATAAGTATGAGATAAAGGTAAAAAGGTGGGGTGACTCTAGATGAGGGGTGGGGAACCTTCAGCCTCGAGGTCACAAGTGGAATTCTAGGTCCTCAGGTGTGGCCTTTTGGCTACTTCCAAGTTTTACAGAACAAATCCTTTTATTGAGGGGATTTGTTCTGTGAAGTTTGAATTCAGTTAAAGGGCCACACCTGAGGACCTAGAAGTCCACAGGTGACCTGTAGGCAGAAGGTTCCCCACCCTTGCACTAGATTAATAATGGTCCTTAAACACTTGACTAAAAAATATGAACTTTACTCATTAGGGAATAATGAACCTCCAAGAAGTACTAAAGTCACAGAAAGTAATATAACCAGATCAATGCATAAGGAAAACAGTTTTGGCAGCAACAAAAAGGTTAGATTGGGGGGGGGGGAGGAAGGGAGAGAGTTCAGGTAGAAAGAAATGAGAAGAAATAAAAGGATTATTATATATATGAGGCAGCACATTAAAATGGAAAATGATTTGGATTTTATCTCAGAGGACTTGGGTTCATATCCTTCCTCTGTTCTCTTCTATATATACACAACATTAGGAATATCACTTAAATTCTCTGTGCTTCAGTTTCATCGGCTGGAAAATTAAGGGGTTGGAGCAGATGACCTGAAGCCCTTTCATCTATCCAGATGCTTCATCTATCCATAGCTGGAATGGACCTCCGAGACCATCTCATCCAATCTTGTCATTTTAGACATGAGGAAACTAAGGTTACACAGGTATTAAGCATTACACATGTGATTTGAATGTGGGTCCTCTGACTCAAGCTACTGTAGTTTTCACTATGCCACAATCCTATGAGATTTCTTCATTTGCTTTCTTAAAAAAATATGAAAATTAGAAATAATTTAGAGAGAAATATCTACTAATCAGTAAAAATCACACATGCCCCCTGCTATAAGTAATTTATCCCTTCGTGAATCTCCCAGTCATTTCTGCTATATCTTTCCTATTAGATTATCACAGTCTAATTTATATTTTAAGTATATGCACACATGTATTATCCTCCTCCTGGACAATAAGTTACTTAAGGAAGAAAATGAGCATTTATTAAATATCTACTGCATCCCATGATTGTGCTAAGTGCTTTACAAATATTATTCAATTTAATACTCACCACAACCCTACAGGGCAGATGCTATTATCATCCACATTACAGAGTTGAAAAAACTGAAATAGGGATTATATGATTTGCCTTGGGTCACATAGCTATTAGTATCTGAGACTGGATTTGAACTCAGGACTTCTTGACTCAGGGCTAAGGACTCTATTTTTCTACCTAGGTGTCTCAGGAAAAAAACTAGGTCATTTTTCTATCTTTAAATTCTAAGACTCAGCATAGTACTCCGTATATAGAAACTATCCACTTAAGTTTATTGAATGAAATGAAAATAGTCTAGTATCAAGCATAGTTCCTTGCATATAAATAGCAGTAACTTACCTTGCCCCCATACTGAAAAATGAATAAGATATTTCCTTAAGCGTACTATATCTTTTAATGTCACAAGCACAAATACTAGCAAAGTTTCCAAAGTATTAAACTAGCCCACAATGCTCAATTACTTGGTGATCATGTGTGGTTGGGACAAGGAGAGGTTATAAAAAGCAAGACTAAGTCTTTCTTTTGATTCTTTCTAAACATCCCAATTTAATCCTTATGCAAAGTGAATCTCAGCCATGGAGGATAATGAAATTTACCAAATCTCATTCGGAAAGTACATAGTTCAAAATAATTATATCTACTTAATAACAACCAGACTAAAACATGATATAGTGGATAAAGGACTAGTCTTGGAGTCAGGAAAACCTGACTTCAAGCATTACCAATGACACTTGCAAGATTACACCAGCAGGTTATAGTGCAGCAAGTATATAAACTATAGAGGACCTACTGGTCAGTACAAATTCATGATGGATATGGTTTCCATATTGAGAATTCCCTGATCTATTTTACTTTCCTTTGGATAAGGGAAAAAAGAGGAAGAAGGGAAGTGAAATGATACCTTAAGACATTAAAAATCACGCTCATATCAGCTAGGTAGAACATTTTCTTAACCACTAAAATACATTGTCAAAGTTGGCAAAATTGTTGATAGTGTTATGATATAATCCCATTGTTCTAAAGCATTTAGAAACATAAGTGCCTCTCCTAATTCTGTTTCTGTCCTTTTTATAGGAGGTATGGTATATAGGAAGAAGCATGAGATTAATGGCAGAATGGCAAAGAAAAAAGGAAGCACTAGCCAAGAATATGCCTAGGAAAAATTTTGCACAGTACATAACATTTCTGTAATAAGTCAAGATCACTGACAATGTCAACTAACTGATTTAGAGATGCCCATGATTATTAACTAGCTCTGTAAAGCACGTGTTTCCTGAGAATTGGCAGCAAAAGATACAAACTCCTCTGAATAAACCCCCAAGTTGGCTAAAGTTTGGATGACTGAAAACTAAAACCTCAGTCATCTGTTGATCATGTTTGTGTGCCAAAGCCTTAAGTGCTCCCTGCATCTGGCAGCAAGAAGAGGCTTTTCCCAACCACTAGACTAAGGTCCCTGCAGTTCATTCATTTCCACTAATTAGATAATTTCCTTTCTTCTTAAACAACATTACCCTTTCCTACCTGGAGAAAATAGAAGTAAAGTGTTTGGCAAGAACATCTGTCTTAACTTCTCTCTGCAAAGAGAGATCTTCACCAAACTTTTGTCGGCAACATTTTGACTCCCTTATTCCTCTCTTCCCTTCCTCCCCTTATACCAGCCTCATTGGGATGGTCAAAGATCATCATTTGAGTCACACTTACCCCTAACATCTGGTGGAGATAATAATATTCTGGTCCTTGGTAATACAGCAGGAAGGTTTTCCAAAAAAGGAGGACATTGACAGAGAGCCAGATGAGCTAAAAACAATCAAGACAAAAGAAACAAACACCAAGTCAATGAAATCTATAAGCAAAAACTAGAGTACCTCACTGTCACTTGTGTTTTCAATCAACCAAAAAGCCAAATATTAAAAAATAAAAGGACCCTAGTCAAGTTCTCTGTCCAATAGTAAACATTTTAGATCCAAACAGGTTTTCTGAGGCATGGGCAGGTTTTCACTCCTATGTAATGCAACACAAAGTTTAGAACTACAAAAAACTTTAGACATCATCCAGTCTATTCCTTTCTTTATAGATGAAGAAACTAAGATTTAGGAACCTTAGTTTAGGAAGTAGTTGCCACTTGCCTAGGGTCACATAGGGAATAAATTGCGCATTTAGACCCAGATCCTGTAAAGCTAATCCAGTGCTCTTTCCTAGATTTCATTTGCAGGATTTGATACCCTGGGGCACCCACACATCTCTAACGTCATCCCTATTTACAAATATACAAAACGTTTACTGGTGTTAGAAAAATGTAGAAAACAAATACAGTAGGGAATTATTAAAAGAGCTGATCGACAGAAAAGAGAAATATTCACATAGCAGTGCCCACTTTACACTCTCAACTTTCTTCAGGAGAAGACAGTGGAGTTAAACTTTACATAAAGATCAAGGGTCACTTAAATGTAAATTAGCATATCATTGTGTGCATAAAATAATGTAGAGGGAGAGAAACTGTTACTCCTAAAAGATACACATCTCTTTTTCTAAGAGTTATGTTAGCAACACTTTCAATTAGTATTAAACACCCCATTATACTCCCACTCTAATAGACAGAAACACAAAGAATCAAAACTTTTCAATTGACAGAAGGGAAAAGAAGGGCAGAGCCCCCCATCCTACCAGGCAGAGGTGTTTAACCCCTTCGTTTGCTAACCAGCTCCTCCACGATAAAGCCATGCTGCAGCCCCCCCAGGCCAGCCCAACGAAAGGACCTGCGAGATCACCGACAGCAGTTTTTGCAGCTGTTGCAGTTGTGGGAGGGGGGGAGGGGGAGTAGGAGAAAGGGAAGAATAAAGACAAGCAGGGTGGGGGAAAGAGAGAGGCGGAGAGTTGGAACACAGCGCGGATCTAGTCTTCTGATTGGATCAAAGCCTGTATGTGGCTTCTTCCGCCGCCTGGGCTCCCGGGGAGGCTGCTCCCCTAGCCAGCTTGCCTTCTTGCCGGCTTGACTTCGCCTTGCCGTCCAGGCTTCTCTCGGGCTCTCAGCTTGGCCGGCTCCGCTTTTGCCTGCTCTCACTTTGTCTCCGAGGTACAATCTCGGTCGCTCATAGCTGCAGAAGCAGCCGCAAAAGTGGCGTGGCAGCAGCCGGAGCTCCCTCCTTCCTCCCTCTCTGTCTCTCCCTCCCTCCCTGCACGGAAGCGCCCGGACCCCTTTGTCTAGGCAGGGTCTCGCTCTGTTGTTTCTGTTCTAGATGTCCCAGACTGGGAAGCGGGAGAAATTCCTCTAGCTGACTCAGACCTAGCCTCGGGGGCTCCAAACTGTGAATGATGATGATGGCAAACACAATAAAACGGGGACAGCTTGATTCCCCGTCTTCCCTCCACCTCCTCTTTTCCCTTCCTGTCTTTCTTGCATTGACCCAACCAAGTTCTCCTTTACTGCTTCCCAAACAGTCCAAGATGTGGGAGTAGAGCGAGGGAAATTAGAGCCGGAAATCGCCTTTTGTGTGCAAGCTTCCCCCTTCCCCTGGCCGCCCCACAGCAATCCCTCAGCCTCTAATAGCAGCTGCTGGAACCGTCACCACCAGTCTACACTTACCTTCCTCCCCCACCGCCTAAGTTACTCGGAAGGCAGCTTGTAACACTTTAAAACAGAAGAGCTCTTCATGGTGAAAGTTCATTTTCTAGGTAGCAAGGGACGGGGGTTGGGGGTGTCTAAGCATGTGTCATTCCCCCCGAAATAACAATACAGGCATTCATTTCTCAAGTTAAGGAACCACTCCCTAAGGGGCCCATCTGTTCTGGACCTAGGCACTATCCCAAGTGTTCACTTAGGAGGGGGTAGAATGTACAGGCCACTAAAGAGAGGGAAGTTAGGCCCAGGGGCACAATGAAGACAGGGTTGGACTTGGAGTCAGAAGAGCTGAATCCTGTCCTAGAAGTTCCCTAGCTGTGTTACCCTAGGCAAGTCACTTAGCTTCTCTGTGCCCCAGGTTCCTCACCTGTAAAATTGGTGTGCTATAAATACCTGACAGGGTTGCTGTGAAAATCAAAAGAGGTAACATGTCGACCACATTGTAAATCTGTAAATGCCATATCAGTGCTACCTATTAATATTCGTGTTAATTTTGCCACCCCATTCATAAATGTAATATTGCTTAAACCTTAGTTTGTTATTCCAAGCCTAGTTCTCCTCAAGGGGCAAGTAAAATTGGTATTCAATACACAAGGTTAATTTGGCATAAGACAGGCAGTTAGTCATTTCCTACACAAAAAAGAAAGGCTAAACATAAAAGACTCACAGGACATATTGAAAGAAAATGACTTAAAAGCAGATTCAGTAACTTTACTTAAAACTATTGTTAGAATCTTCTGAGAGGTTAACCCAAACCTCAACAAATTTTAAAACACTATTCAGAATACTGATTAAACACTTCACAATTCACCTTAGTTCTATACTTTTTCCCTCAAAGTCAATGACTACTCTCTACCCAGGCCAGGGGTTTTGTCTGCTCTTCTAAACAATATACAATCCTCTCATGAAGAAATTCTCCTTACTGACTGTCAGTTGAAACTACAACGTCATTTCTAAGTCTGAATAAATTCTTCTCAATGTTAATCCTTAGTCACCTAGCCAGGAAAAGAACAATGAAGTGGAAAAAGAAACCAGGGAGCCAGACAAAAGCTGGTTTTCTGTAGTGCCACTACTGTAACTATTACTGGGCTACAGGATGAGAAAAGGCGTGTCCAAAGACCCATCCCTTACCGGAAGTCTTGGAGTTACATAATGCCACCTGGAGGGTCAAAGAAAGAGAGGGACATCTGGAAGCTGGGGTTGGCTTTTTTTCCCCCTTTTAACTGATGCATCACCCCCAGCTGCGCCAAAGGATGGAGGAAATCAAGGAATCACTCAGGGATTTCTGTGTCATACCAAAGTGACAAGTGCTTTCAGCCCTGGGGCCCCACATGGCCACAAAAGCCCATATGATGAATCACAACATCCCTGAAGTCCATGGAAGTTTTCAAGAACCTCTGCTATACATTATTAAACACTTATTAATCAACTACTAAGTATATAGTACCAAGTTTGCAAATTTTAGCACTTATTCCAAAAAATCCAGAAGGTGGAAACATGTAACAGTTATGCCAAGTGTGAAATCACTACAGGATAGATCAAGTAAAGTGGTAGCTATTTGGGACTTACTTTATCAGGAAATAGGATGTGAATATCAAAAAGGTAAGGAAGCTAAAGAATACAGTCTGATCACGGGTTTAAGGATACTTGGTTACAGCCCTGGGTCTAAGTCAAAGGTGGGGAAACTTTAATTTTGAGACCACATGTGGCCCTCTAGATCCTCAAGTGGGGCCCTTTGACTGAATCCAAACTTCACAGAACAAATCCAAAACTTGGACTCAGTGAAAAGGCCAAGTGCTAGAATTAAGTGAAGGGGGAAAAGTATATAGGTCCATATCCAATCCCTATATCCTTAACTCTGACAACATCAGAAAAACAGGCTGACCATATCTATATGTTGACCAGTCTAGAATTTCATAATGGTGTTCTATAAATTTCAGTAATGTAAATATGCAGGACATTATAAAACCAAGCATGCTGATAATTACAAAAATATTAAAGTAGGAGCATTATATTTGAAATCAAAGGTGTTTGGATGAAACTCTAGCCCTTCACTTTCATGGGTGTTCTAGATGACCTCTAACATTCCTTGCCGCTCCAAGTCTATGGGCCGATTAAGTTGCACAAATGAATATATTCTAGATAATCAATCACTGAAATGAATTAGTTGACCGCCTACCATATGTCTAACAGTATGTCAAATACTTATCTCTCTGCCAATTCTGTTATGTAGGATACATGTCCTCCTGTGTTTTGTTAAATGAAAACATAAAACTATTTAAAGAGTGAGAGCACTATAAGGTTAATTGGATATAAGATCTTCATGGCCTATTAATAGGCCTCACATGGAGCCCTGACAGCAGAGCCCACTAGGTTCTGGGCCACAGGGATCCCCATACCTTTCCAATTAAGTGCCGATCTCCAAGCTTCTCTAAGCTTCACTAAGCCAATCAAATTCCTTTGATTGGAAATACTATATATTGTATTGCTTGGAGGGAGAGGTGTAGTCTGAGAGAGGCAAGCAGGCTGAGAGAGAAGCAAGTAGGGGAAGAATTTGGGGGAACTCGCTTGAGGGAGAGAAGCTTGTGATGCCCAAGCTCCCTGGATTGGTGATGAATACCTTACTAAACCTTGTTTTCTGATGTCCTGATAAACCTCCCAAATAAATATTTTGTTTTTGTCTTGGAGGAGAAGGATTTATTAGAATTTTTGAATAAACCCTAGTAATATGTATGCATATTCATAGCAGCTGCTATGGGTATCACACTGATATTACAAGCACTAACCTGGTGTAGTAGAGAGAATGACAAGACTGGGAGTCAACTAACCAGGGTTTTTTCCTAACTCGGGCCCTTCCCAAAATATGATCTGAAGCAAATTATTTTGTATTTCTAGGCCTCCCCCATTTATTTTTCATCATTAAAATAGAGCTTAGGCCTAAAAAAAATTGAATTTAGAACTAGGAACTCTTCAAGGTCCCTTGCAGTTCTAGATATCTTTAGCTATTCCTGTGGTCACTTTGAATACTAGGTTGTAAGTTTGCCAGATTTTACCCTCACAATGCCTCTTTCACATGGTAAGGACTAAATAGATGTCTGTTGAATGAAAGAATAATTTTTTCTACCTATATATTGGTTTTCACAAGTGCTCAAAATGAAATTATGTTTTATTTACTAAATTGAGATTTTCCTTGGTGCTGAAGTTCTGTATTTGATTCTTATTAGAGTTTTAAAAATTTCTGTACCATTGGCAGCCCGCTCACACCCAAATAATAGTTGCATCTTAGGTATAATTAATAAAAGCAATGTCCAGAACAAGTGAGACAGCAGTCAAATCAAGGCAATGAGTATTTATCAAGTAACTACTATGGACCAGTCACTGTGCCAAGTACTAAGATTACAAAGAACAAAAGACAGTCCCTGCCCTCCAGGAGCACACAATCTAATGAGAGTTAACATGCAAACCACTATATACAAACAAGGTATATATAGATATATAATAAATTTGAGATAATCAATAGAGGGAAAGTACTAGAATTAAGGAAGAACTGGAAAAGTTTCCTTTAGAAGGTAGACAAGGACTTGAAGGAAGTCAAGGTATCCTGGAGGCAAAGATGATATCTCTCTCCTCATCTCCCAGTTCTAAGCGTGGAGGTGAGTCAATGAAAATACACAGTCAAGAAATGGAGTATCATGGAAGGAACAGCAAGGAGACCAATTTTAATGTATGGGGAGGGGAAAGATAGAGAAGGAGTGAAGTATAAGAAGTCTGGAAATTTAGGTAGAGGTCAGATTATAAAGGGCTCTAAATGCCAATTAGAGAATCATTTATTTGATCCTCAAGGTAATGGGGAGCCAATGGAGTTTATTGAATAAGGGAGAAGTTTACACGGTTGGACCTGTACGTTAGGAAGATCAATTTAATAGTTGAATGGAGAATTTTTTGAAACTGTGAAAGACTTGACACAGGTTAACCCACAACCAGGCCATTGCAACAGTCCTCAAATAGGGTAACGAAGGCCTGAATTATCAGTGTTAGAGGGTAGAAGAGGGAATACACCAGAGACATTACAAAGGTAAAACTGACTGAGAGGGGGATTGTACCTTCAACAGTCATAGGAAAGAAAGGAAGAGGGAAGGGCTTTGCTGGGAAAGAAAATTAATATTTGGATATGTTGAATTTAAGGCATCTATGGGACATTCAGTTCAAGATGAACAATAGGAGATGTATCTAAGGCTTATGATTGGATAGATTATCTAAGGGTCACCAGCATGGAGATGATTTAATCCAAGGCAGCTGATGAGAAAACCAAATCAAATGTATAGAGGGAAAAGAGAAGAGAACCCAGTTAAGAGCCTTGAACTACACCCATAATTAGTGGGAGGAGTGACCTGGATGAAGACCCCCAAAAAATGAGCCTAAGAAAGAGAATTCAGATAGGAGGAGAACCATGATAAACAGTGTCACAAAAACCTAGACAGAAGAAATACCAATGAGAAGAAGGTGATCAAGAATGTCAAAAGTTGCAGAGAAGTCAACTAGGATAAGGACTGAGAAAAGACCATTAGATGATGTCAGTTATAGGATTGTTGGAAACTCTAGAAGGAACAGTTTCAATTTTTTTAAAAAAAATGAGGTCGAGGGGCGGCTAGGTGGCGCAGTGAGTAGAGCGCCAGCCCTAGAGTCAGAAGGACCTGAGTTCGGATCCGACCTCAGACACTTAACCCACACAAACAAAAACCTAGCCGTGTGACCTTGGGCAAGTTACTTAACCCCAATTGCTTAAAAAAAAAAAATGAGGTCAAAAGACAGAATATAGAGTCAAGAAGATAGTGAGGGGAAAGGAAGTGGAGTCATAAAACACTCATGGCCTCTCAAAGAGTTTAGTCACAAAAGGGGGGAAGGATATGGGATGATGCTAATGGGAAGAGAAGGGATGAAAGGATGAAGTGAGGATGGAGGAGACTCAGGTATATTTGTAGGCGGTTGTAAATGACCAACATATAGGGAGAGATTGAAGATAAGTGAAAAAATGGAGATGACATGGGGGTAATCTGCCAGGGGATGGGATGGGAAGGGATCACTTGTACTATAGAGGGTTTTCTTTGGAAAGGAGACAGGACACTTCTTCATGAGAGAAAGGGGTGGAAGAGAGATAAAGGTGGAAGGCATCTGGGGGTGTAAGATGAGGAGAAAGGGAAAAGAGGGAGTTCTAGGTAAAAGACCTCAATATTTTTTCATTGAAATATGAGGCAAGGTTCTCACCAAAGGGGGGCTGGGGTAGTGGGGAGGAGTCATGTGCTCTGACTTGTTCTAATACACTTGTAGTATTGTGTCTAGTTCTGGGCCTTATATTTTAGGACAAAATGAAGGTTGGTAGATGGGCAGGTAAGGGTCTTGAGGAAGGTTATGAGTTAAACCAACAGCGGTCATGCATTCTTTTCTTGCCTTACCCCATCCTACTCCACAACTATGACTCCAGCCTTCAGTCTTTTTGCCAGAAAATGAGCTTTCTAATGCTCATTTTCTCCTTTATTGTCTTCATTTCATATTTTCATATGTATGGCCCTTATTCATTTCCTTCTTCTCTTTTTTTCCTTTTTGCCCCCAAGAAATACAAAATTTTAAAAATATGTGGATTTGGGAGATAATGATATTGACAAGAATGGGTGGCATCTATGAGAAAGAATATAATAATATATTTCTTAAAAATTGCTAAATATTTTACATATTACCTCATTTTGTCCTTACAATTCTGAGATACATTCTATGTATTATATTTTTAATATATATTAATTAATATATTGCAAATTTATATACAGATAGTGGAGAGAGAAATGAAGTAACTAGCCAAGGATCATATAGCCAGTGACGTGTATGAGACAGTATTTAAACACAAGTTTTCTAGACACAAAGTACAGCATTCTATTCACTGTGCCACCTAGTTACTTTTATAAAAGAAGGGAGGGAGGCTATATATTGAGGGTAACAGAAATGAGTATTGATTACCAGTTCATCAAAGAGTATATGAAAGTAATAAAAAAATTTTAAATGGAGAAGATAGGTTAACTTCTCTTATAGGATTATAAATTGACTAACAAAAAATAAATCAAGAAAGAAATTGTTATGGCTGAAACAAATGAATACAATGTCAAAGAGAATGGGAAACTGCAATTTTAAAATGATATAGATGCACAGAGAATCCACAGACCAACCCTTATTTTTAAGCCATGTACAAAACATAGAAACTAGGGAAAGTAAATTGAAAAATTAAAAAGGGGTATAATAAGAGCAGCAGTAATATTAGTTCACAATTATCATAAGTTGGTAGTGAAGTCTATGAATCACAAAAAATATATATTTTTGACCTATATGGGGGATAAGAAGAGTATCAGAGAAGTAATAAGATCATCCCTTGGGATGAGTTGGATGGTGATAATGAACTACAGATAGAATACAGTACTTATCAACTCGTTTTGCTTGTTTTCTCTACTCAAGAAAACTATCTAAAGTGTAGAAGCAGATAGAACAAAATTCTCAAATTCTATTAGGTATACCATAGGGTGGATTCTTTTTTCAAATATCTATTGAACTAGACTGCACTGATTTCCCTCCCAACTATGAATTTTGGTGATTTTTATTATTCCTTGAATTGTGGTGCCATGGTGCAATGGAAAGACTGCTGAACTTAGAGTCGATGAACCTGAGCTAAAATCCTAACACTAAAATTTACTACTGGGACCTCCATTTCTTCATGTGGAAAATGAGAGGAATTGGAATAAATAACAATTAAGGTCACTTCTAGCTCTAAAGCTAAGATTCTATGATAAAAGGGTAGTAGTAAACAAGCACCTGGCTGCTTTGAACAAACAAAGTCATCAGGCATGGATGAACTGCAACAACTGACATTTATGAATGCTTAAAGTGGCTGAGTGGTCTTTGAAAAATCAAAAAGAAGTACTGAGAGTTAGGCATGAACAAATATAATGGTCTTCAAAAATAAGAGGTAGATGAGTGATTTAGATCATAACCTAGTGAGTTTGACTTTGGTTTCCTGGAAAAATTATAAGCACTATTGTTAAAAAAAATCATTTGCAAAACTTTAGAAGGGATGAGGTAACCATTAAGATCCAGAGATGATTCATCAAATCAAATCAGGCTGAACCAATCACAGTTTGCTTTTTTGACAGGGATACTTGATTAGTCAATCAGGGGAGTGTCAAAGGCATAGATAACATACCTAGATTTTGGTAAGGCTTTTGACAAAGTCTTTCATCACACATTAGTGCAGAAGATTAAAAGATGAGAAAAGAATAATAATACAGTTATGTGAATTCTGGACTGCTTGAATGACCAAACTCAAAGAATAGTGATTAACAGATTGATTATCAATCTGAAGGAAGCACCCTAGGGAACTTCCCTTCTGGTATGCCAATGACTTGTATGAAGATATAAAATTCACTGATCACAAGAAGTTGTCAGTTGCCAACCCAATTGATAACAATCATAATACCAAAAATATTTTTTAAAACCTTGACAAACTTGAAAATTGAGTTAAATAAGATAAAGCTTAATAAAGATAAATGTCATTTGTATAAGTATTGGATAGAGGAAACTTGCCTGGCTATAGTTCATTTTTTTTAATGGGGGATTTGAATGAACTTCAGACTCAAACATAAGTTAACACCATATCATGGTCTACAAAAGAAATAATGCTTTCTTCAATACATTGATAAATCCATGGTTTCATTGTGATTAACAATCCCTTCATTGAAACATATATCAACAAATCTATATCTTCTCAGCTGAATTTTTTTTTTTCCAGTGACAGAGCAATGAGACTGGGTTGGGGTGGTGATAGAGTATACTGTGGCCAGGTAGGCTCTCTAGGGTATATTGTCAGACTTCCAGAGTAAACATTTACGTCTTGGAAAGAAGCAAATGCTACAAATCAGACCTTGGTTTATTGTTTGGTTGATTGTCTGGATTTAAGAAAGTGATGGAGAAAAACGTGAATGATACACATTAAATTTAGGAATATGTCATGAATACATCCCCTCCCCCACATAGTGTTTTGAAACCTTTAACATTGACCATGAAACTGATTCTATTTGGCTTCAGAATGAATTAGGAGCATGGGGCAGGCATTGTGCAAAGGTTTTTTTCACCTAGGAAAACTTCCTAAGAATTGGAGCTAGATGAAAAAACAAAGCTCTGCCTCCAAAACTTAAAGAATCCTATTGCTTGCAGTCCTTATGTCAAAATGGCATGAATGGTTATCAGGGATGGAGAGATTATTCCTGGTCTGTTCAGAGTCAGACTAGATTTTTCTTGCCCAAGGTCACACGGGTAGTAAATAACAGAGACCAAATTTAAGCCCAAATTTATGATCCATTTCTTGCCTAAGGTCACACAGGTAGAAAATATCAGAGACCAAATTTAAGCCCACATTTATCTGATTCCAGAGCACTGCTTCCTAGTTCTTTCCTTGTACTCTATTTACAAGTAAGCACTCATGAGAAACACAAATCACTAATTTGATGGCTACCCTAAAGAATCTTAAATTCTGTTGGGGGGTGGGGGATGCAGGAGGAGAAGAGAGTAACAAGACATTTACCCAAGTGAAAATAATTTTTAAAAAGCTAGGAAAGTAGCATAACATAGTAGAGAGGTTGTCATGTGCAGAATGGTTGCCTAAGCTATTTGAATCAGTTCCTGTGCCAGCTGGTCTTGGTTAGCATTTTTTGTTTGTTACAAGGCAAGGGTTCTACTGGGGCAAGGGAAGAGGCAGAATACATTGAAAAAAATGACTATTGTGCTTAAAAAATAAAGAGACCAGCAGCTCTTTAAAAACAGAGAAATTAGAGACATTTGGGGGGGGGGATGGGAAATGGAGTCAAAGACCTGGATCCCAGACTCATCTCTTCTAATAATAAGATATGTGACCTTGGGCAAATTAATTTTGGTATCTGAAACTCAGTTCCCTAATCTGTAAAATGGTGATTATATCTGTTGTTCTACCTACCTTATAGAGTAGTGAAGATGAAATGAGAAAATATTTCTGAAGAAATCTGTAAAACCTTGAAGACCTATATAAAGTTATGATGGGACATCCTCTAAATCCTTTGGGGTTCCCTGGTAGAAACAGAGGTTAACTTACTTGCCCAGGGTTATACCTAGTAAGTGACAAAAACTGGGATCTCAAATCTAGATCTTCCAAACTCCAGGTCAAGCACTCTATGAGCTAAACAATCCTACCTCATTTATAAATGGAAATAGAAATTGTTAAATTACCTTGTTCAGGCTACAAACTCTAATTTTGGGGGAAATTTTCTGGTTAGCTGTCTGCACAAGGCTGATAATACTTTGCCACATCTGCCTTTGCCCCTAGGCACGAGGTGCCTACATTCAAAATGATGACGTGTTTGGCTACTGACCATGGCATCTTGTAGTATTTTGCCTTGTGTGTCCACCTCCAGACATTGTGAAGACAATGACATAACAATTCCCGGACAATTGTTTGGGGTTGTTGGGTTTGGATTTTGTTTTGTTTTTGCCCATGTTTTTCTGAAAGAAACTTCCCAAGGGACTGGGATAGTATTCTAACACCTGTTTACAAGTTTCCTTTTGCATTTTCAAGCATAGCTGCAGAAAATTGAGAGAACAAGATTGGGCATATTCCATGGTTTCACTTTACTATTTGATGGTGGAAAATCATTGCAGCCTGTAACTCCATAAGGACAGCTTCCACTTATACAGCATGTTACAGTTACCAAAAAGCTTCACATACATTATCTTACTTTGCACATCACAGCAAGCCTGTCAGATGGATTACTCAGTGATTATTTCCCATTTGATCGTGTAGGAAACTGATTTTCAGAGATATTAAGAGACTCTTATGCAGCCCCTTCATTTTACAGATGAAGATCAGAGTTTTAGTCATTTATCCAAGGTGGCAGGGTAAATTGGTGAGAACACTTGAATTAGACGTGAAATCTCCCAATTCTCAGTACATCTTTCTTTTGACTACAACATTCAGATTTGCCCAAAATTGCTTATGCAGGTAGGCACTGGGAGAGTAGGAGAAACAGGCATTTATTAAGTATTTACTGTGCTCCAGGCACTGTGCTAAGCACTTTTGAAATAGTCTCTTACTTGATCATCACTACAACCCTAGGAGGTACATGTTGTTTTTAATCTCCATTTTATAACGAGGAACCTGAAGCAGTTAATTGACTTGCCCTGGGTCACACAGCTAGTGAGTGGCTGAGTCCAGATTTCAACTAGAGTCTTCTTGACTCTAGGCCCAATTCTCTACCCACTGTACCAACTACCTCCCCTGGATATGAATTCAAGTCTTATTCCAAATGTAATTGTATTTTTGGTGACTTCTCAACTAATTATATTCTTACTTTATTACTTTAATAGCTTTTAAAAAAAAGCTTTAACCTATATTTGATGTTTGCTAGTGGCCAGATTTAATGATGTGTATGAGGCATCACATACTGGCACTATTTCTCAATCTGAGAAGGGGAAGAGCCAAGTCTAGTCTACTTGCCAATGAAGTAAAAATGTAGGCCACTAGAAGTTCAAAGTCAACAGAAACTTCATCTTTCAAGTATATATCAAGGTGTATCAAAGACAGTAAGTCTTATAGACAGTTGCCCACAGAGAGGTAAAATGTTATAGTGGGTAGATTTCCAGAATTGAAGTCATGAAGACATGGGTTCGAATATTGCTCTGGCTATGTAAGTATATACAAGTATAAAAATATTTGTAGCAACTCATTTTGTGGTGGCAAAGAATTGGAAACAGGGGGGAAGCCCATCAATTGGGGAGTGTCTGAACAAGTTATGGGATTTAAATGTGATGGAATATTATTGTGCTAAAAGAAATGATGAAGGAGGGCAGTTAGGTGGCACAGTGAATAGAGCACTTAACAAAAAATTAGCTGTGTGATCTTGGGCAAGTCACTTAACCCCAATTGCCCTTCCAAAAAAAGGCAAAAAAAAATTTAAATTTAAATTTAAAAAATGATGAAGGGGCTAAACTAGATTTAGTTAAACGAGATAAACAGAGAAACTACATTATGAAAGTTATAATAGATAATGAAATAATATCAACACTAAACCAATATGCATATAGTATATCCAAATTTTTTAATGGAAAGCTAAATGAATTATATGTAGAAATATATGGTAAAATTATAATAGTGGGGTATTTCAACCTTCTCTCAAAACTAGATAAATCTAAAGAAAAAATAAATAAGAAAGAAATCAAGAAGATGAATAGAACCTTAGATAAGTTAGATATGATAGATATCTGGGGAGTATTGAATGGGAATAGAAAGGAATGTATCCTTTTCTTACTGCTATATAGTATCTTTACAAAAATTGACTACATGTTAGAGCATAAAGACTTTATAGTTAAATGTAGAAAGGCAAAAATATTAAATGCATCCTTTTCAGACTACAATGCAATAAAAACTATTTAATAAAGGACCATGGAAACAGATTAAAAATTAACTGGAGATAACTTAATCGTAAAGAATCAATGGGTTAAGAATAAAGTAGAGAAATAATCAATAATTTAAAGATAATGAAAATAATGAGACAATATATCAAAACATATGGGAAGTAGCAAAAGCAGTAATCAGTGAGAAATTTATATATCTAAATGCTTATATCAATAAAACAAAGAGCAGACCAATGAATCGTGTGTGTAATTAAAAAAACTAGAAAAAGAACAAATTTTAAAATTCCAATTAAACACCAAATTTAAATCCTAAAAGTTAAAGGTAAAATTAATAATTATGAAAATCATTAAATTGATAAATAAAACTAGGAGCTGATTATATGGGGAAAACGATAAAGTAGGTAAATCATTGGTTAAAAGGAAGAAAACCAAATCACAAGCATCAAAAAATGAAAAGAGTGAATATACACTGATGAAGGTGAAATCAAAGAAATCATACACAGTTATGTTGCCCAATTATATGTCAGTAAATTTAACAATTTAAGTGAAATGATGGAGTACTAACAAAAATATAAACTGGTGGGGCAGCTAGGTGGCACAATGAATAGGGCACTGGCCCTGGGGACCTGAGTTCAAATCTGGCTTCAGACACTTAACACTTACTAGCCATGTGATCTTGGCCAAGTCACCTAACCCCAATTGCCCTACCTTCCCCCCCCTCCAAAAAAAAGCAAAAAAAAAAATTATAGACCTTTGAAGGTGTAGGACTTTGTTAGTCAACTAAAAACAAGTTGAAATAATTAAACATTTTGACAAAGTTAAAGGAAATAAAATAAATCTATTTAATTCCTCAGCATTTCCATATGTTATTAACAAAACTCAACCTTCCCCCTTCCGAAAAAAAAAATACATATATATATATATATGTATATACATACACACATACATATATATACACATATATACATATATACTTAGATAGATAGATAGATATCAATAACTACATCTATATTGATATCGATGTAGATATATAAACTTGTTAGATCAAGAGATGAGGAAAGAGAATATCTAAATAAACTTACTTAGAAAAGGCCATAAATGACCTTCCTAAGGAAAAAAAAGCATCAGGAGCAGATAGATTTAAATGTGAATTTTACCAAACATTTAAAGATCAACTAATTCAAACATTAAAGAAATTATTTGGAATAATAGGCAAAGAAAAAGTCCTACCAAAGTCCTTTTATGAAACAAATATGGTTCTGATACCTAAAACAAGAAAAGCAAAAACAGAGAAAGAAAATTATAGACCAATTTCATTAATGAATATGAATGCAAAAATCCTAAATAAAATACTAAGGAAGAGATTACAACAATATATCACAAAGATTATACATTGTGATCAAGTGAGATTTATACTGGGAATGCAGGGATGGTTTAACATAAGGAAAACTATTAAAATAATTGATTATATCAATAACAAAAGTAATAAAATCATGATTTTATCACTAGATGTAGAAGTTTTCGACAAAATACAACATCCATTCCTATTTTTAAAACACTTAAGAGCGCAGGTATAAATGAATTATTTTCTTAAAATGATAAGAAACATCTACCTAAAACCATCAACAAGCATTATTTGTAATGGGAATATACTGGAAGCCTTTCCAATAAGATCAGATAATTTTGAAAAATAATGTGTGGAATTTATTATTTTTAAAGGAAGTGGTATGAAGCTCAGACTCATTATTTTATATGCCATCTTCATTTTGTGTTCTGCTATATATATGAAAATGATCATTTGTATGTGCTGAAGTTCAGAATAAAAAAGTTGTTAAAAAGTAAATTGTTCTAAGGAGAAGTGTGTTACATTCACCTTAAGAAATACTACTTGAATGCCTGTTATGTGCTAGCACCCAGCTGGGTATATGAAAATTTTGAAACAGTGCATATCTGTCAGAGGCACTAAAAAGTCATGCCTTCTCCTTTCTATTTTGTGGACTCAAGGGAGAAATTTAGTGCAGAACACAGCAACAGTGAATTAAGCGATAATTTTTAGTGGTGGGAAAAATTTTAAGGAAGACTTCTTTGAACTGATGCAGGGTGACATAAGCAGAAATAGGAGAAAAAATAAACAACAGCAATAAGGCTGTAAAGTCTAAAACCTGAAAGACTTAACAATTCTGATCAATACAAAGGCCAACCCTGATTCCAAGGGATGAATGATAAAGTATGCTACCCATTGTCTATCAAAGAGGTGATGAAGTCAGAGTGCAGAATGAGATGTATAAATCTTGAACATCAATGTTTGAATTTGTTTTTTGCTTGACTATGAATATTTGTTAAAAGAGATAAGTTTTTAGTTTTTCAATAGGAACAGGGGAAAATTCCTTCCTAGAAAAAGTGGAAAAAATGCTAAATTTATACATATACAATTGTGTACTTTGATGATGAACAAATCTTGGTATAATAGCAAGGATGCTATATTGGAATTGTGAGATTTCTTATCAGCCTAATACCATATCCAGTCTTTTCTAGCTAGATGACCAGGGGCAAATTAGCTTCTCTTAGTTTTAGTTTCCTCCTCTGTAACATGGGAGTAATGCTTACTCATTGGTTTACAGCTTGAAAGACACCTTCAAGACTATCTAAGCCAAATCCCATTATTTTACATGTGAAGAAATTGTAACTCACAGTGCTTAAGTAATTTTTCTCAGGGTCATAGAGATATTATCATAGTTGGGATTTTAATTCTATTCCACTGACTCTTAATTCAAAAGTATTGCTATATTTTCCACCTTCACTGCATCACTATATTCTGCATGGGTCCCTGATATTCTAGTAGATTGTTAGAAGAGATGAAATATGGTCATGAACATCTGGGGCTGGCTCAAAATGAACTCTGTCAACCCCTCTATCAGTGAAGGTTCAGATTAAGGTAGAAATTTGAGAGCAATGGCTTCTTAAGAAGTTGAAAAGAGGGTAGAGGTAAACTGATGTCATACTATACTTAATCACTTGTCCTGACCCATATCCAAAAGGAGTTTCCCAGTAGTGAGAATATTTAAGATTTAAGATTATCATTAATATTTTTCCATAGAAAGCCCTTTGCTTATCATCAGGACCTTCATGGTCCAGCTTGCCATTTGTAGGGTTGAATTAGGAATGAGGGGTAGTGTGAAATGGCATAAATCACAACAGAGAAATCAACAAAAACATACATTCAAATCTTTCCTAAATAATTGCTAGCTGTCAGGCAAGTCACTCAACCCAAATGAATTTTAGTTCCCTTATCTATAAAATGAAGATGATAATGCTTTTAGTACGTACTTCACAGAGTTGTTGTGAGGCTTAAATGAAATACAGTATATAAAGTAATTTGCAAATATGTGTATACATATATATTCACACATGTCTATGTGGTACATATATATATATGCAAAACATAGGAAATATACACATAAGCATGATTCGGGATAGCAAATATCATTTACTGTTTTGCCCCGAGCAGAGAGATCTTTCATCAGCTTTTCTTAAATGTGATTGGAGGCAAGGGGGATCTATATATTTATAATCAGAAGATCTGGCTTCTGAATAACTCACAGCCAGGGGAACCTCTGATTGATTAGTAAGTGTAGTAGTGACAATAATGATTCTATAACAAGCATGACAAGAGATAGGTCACTTGAGAAGCATCATTAGTTAGACTATGTTATTCAATGACAAGTTGGAGAACATTCAAAGAAGGGCAGTCAGTATGGTAAGGGGTCTCAAGTTTATGTCATATGAACAATCACATCTTTCTGAAATGATTGGAAAATATTCCTTGTTTCTACATTGCAGCATTAGAGAAGTCGTGTGTGTGTGTTTGTGTGTATCAACGTAATTAGAACAAAGTTAATAGGCCCCAGGTCTGGCAAATGTGAATGACCTATTGGCAGTAAAACTCTAAAAGAACTTCTTTGTAATAGTATCATTGCCATTCATCTAATTTTTTTGTGGTGAACTCCATACTATAATGCAAATGCTCCAAAATATTGCATGAAGTCACATAGAACTCAGTCCCCAAATAATCTCTCCCACACAAAGACAATTTAAACAAGATTCATATCTGCAATACATAGATATAATACTCATTAATATCAACACTAATACATAATGCAAATTAGGAATTAACCTTTAATTTAACTTTTATTAAGCATCTACCACACAGAAGATACCATTTTGAAAATTCAGCAATCAATGAGACCCAAGGCAAGAAAAAATAATAACCACCATTTATTTTCCAAACAATTATGTAAGTTGCATTCAAATTCAAAGTTTTGTATGTGAAAACTCAGGCCATTATAGGAAATTGAAAATTAGATCATGAGAGGAGAAAGCTGCAACTTAAGTGGAAGATACTTAATCCCAAGCAATATTTTTTATTGTGCCTCCTCAAACCTGATACCTGTTCTATGTGATCAATTCACTTCCTTGCTCATTGGATAGCGTCATTTAGGATTCCTGCTCTACTCTCAGTTTTCAGACATTTTTCCTGCTTCCTCACTTTATCTACACATGCATACGTATACGTGGTGTGAATTCCCCATGAGATGCCAAATCCCTAGGAAAATAGGATATATGTTATCACCATCAGAATATGATCATTAAAGGTCATTCTTTTACTCACCTTAACTCAAAAGAATGGAGAGGATATATATTGTTACTCCACATTGCCTCTTTATGGACAATTCTTTTCTACCATACCTTAATAATCTTGCCTATTCTGGTGCCTATGCCATTCATGTAAACTACTCTTCACATCCTTTTTCCAGGTCAGGGCTCCCAAATTTCTTAGTGACTGATAATCTGCTGATAGTTATCCCATCAGCACTGCATCCCATCCCCTGCCATCAGTTTTGTGAACTCTACATATGGGTCATGAGATTATAGCTTTGGAATTGGGAAGGACCTTGGAGTTTATGTAGTTCAAACATTCCATTTTACAAATGAGGAAATGGAGGTTTGGGAGGATAAAGTGACACATACAAAGTTATACATTTAGCAGAACTAAGATGTGAACCAAGATCCCTAACTCCAAATCTAACACACTCACAATTTAACCACACTAGTTCTCAATATCCTTTGCTCCAACAGCCTCCTTTTATATCACACTTCACCCACATACCAGCATGGTCACACCTTAGACCACAGCATTTCCAAGAATTGTACAATTTCTAAGATGTGGAATTTTGAAATTCTTCTGTAACACCCTTCCTTGCACTGCCTCAGCCCCTCCTCCTTGCTATGCCTCTTTGCCAGGGAAAGAACTTGTGCTATGCAAACAGCAGGAGAAATTAAAGGAGATGGGAAATGAAGGAGTATACTCAATCTAGTAAGGGGAAAGATATCATTAAAGAAACAGGACAGTGTGCACAAAAGATTTTCAGTGTGCACATTTTTCAGTGTGCATTAAAGAAACAGGACAGTGTGCACAAAAGAAGAAAGGAGTGGAAGAGAAAGACAAAAATAGGCATCCTCATGGAAGCAGAATGATTTTAAGTCTGAAGTTGCTTTTTTGTAATAAGATTGTTAATACCTAGATTGTTTCCCATGGGCTAAATAAGCTTAGATGCATGTGGTGGGGTTATGCAGTGTAAACATGAAAGAATGAATAAAAGACCATCATCACCAACCACAGTCATCAGGATTTGGATGATGCTTTAAGTTTTACAAGTGTTTTACATCTTAACAAGATTGATAATATAACTGGTGACCTCGATATAATAATGAAAAACTTTGAATCTGAACTTTCACATTGTTTCTTTAAAATTCTGAAGTTTTGACAGACAAAGAGTAGGAAAGGAATCTTTGGATACCTGGTTATTCTTAAGGATTTAATAGGTGGTTTAGATCTTTGTTTTATTGCCATGATTAAAGAGCAATATGCAATTATACTTGTGCTTATGATTAAATTTCATTGAAATATAATAGAGGCAGAAGAGTGATAGAGATCCCCTCTCCTGAATGCAAATTAATAATCTTTATTACAAGCATTTATACTTCAGAAAATTTGCAAATTGTAAAAATCAGAGTATAATTTGTTCTTTTGTTGGTTGTCTAGACTTAACAAAATGATGGAGAAAATGTTAATAAAGCATATCAAACTTACATGGGTGTTGTTTAGCCTAGTTGTTAAAGATTTACCAGCACGTCTTTGGTTGCATCATCTGGTGACTCAACTATTTTCTAACCACAGTTTTCCATCTAGTCAACTCACCAACTCTCTTACTTACACTAAACCTACTCATCTCATATTATAATATTTAACCCTTTGATACATTCTTCTAGTCCATCTCCTCCAGTCAGTATTTATTTGCCTCTATGTCCAGGCTGGGCTCAAAGTCTGTAATTTTATTGTTTTAATAGACAAAATTTCAACCATTTTCAAACTTACTTCCCAGGTAAACAAAAAATCTAATCTCTCTTCTCTCTTACCCCAAGGTGTCACAGGAGGAAGTCATAAAATAGTGAAAATTTCACCTGCTAAAAATTCATTCTATATGATGTCAGCTGTATGATTTTGACTAATGTCACTTAATTTCTCTGTGCTTTGCTTTTTATTTACAAAATGAGTTGCATTAAAGATCAATAAAGCCTTTCCTGGGGCGGCTAGGTGGCACAGTGAGTAAGAGCGCCGGCCTTGGAGTTGGGATGACCCGAGATCAGATCCGGCCTCAGAAAATGAGCACCCACGCATAAATAATGACTAGCCATGTAACCTTGAGCAAGTTACTTAACCCCAATTGCTTTAAAAAAATAATAAAGCCTTTCCTTACTTTAACATCCCATATAAGATATTATAATTGACCTTATCCACTTCAGCTCAGGATAGGTACAGGCTATATTTCATATTTTAATTGTTATTTTTACATTGGATTCCAAATTGTTTCCTTCCCTCCAGTCACTACCTTGGCCATCGAGAAGGCAAGTAATGAGAAACTTTATACATATGAAGTCATTGAAAACATATTTCCATAATAGCCATATTGGAAAAAAATAAGGTGAAATAAAATATGCTTCAATCTATACCATAAGTTCATTAGTTCTCTTTATGGAAGAGGATAGCATTTTTCACCATGTGTATTTTTGGAATTGTCATGGATTATTGTATTGATCAGAGTAAATTAAGCATTTCACATTTGACTATTGTTACAATATTGGTGTTAATGTGCTGTGGTCTAGTTCTGTCCACTTCACTTTGAAACAGCTCATATAAATCTTCCCAGGCTTTTCTGAAGGCATCTGCTTCATTATTTCTTATTGCGCAATATTATTCTATCACAATCATACACCACAACTTGTTCAGCCATTCCCCAATTGATTGGATCCCTCCATTTTCAATTCTTTACTATTATCCAAAAAAGGAGCTGTTGCAAAAAGTTTGGTACCTTTTCCTTTTTTTATCACTTTGGGATACAGACCTAGTGGCAACATCGCTGGGTCAAAAGATATACACAGTTTCATACATTGTTCCAAATTGTTCTCCAGAATGGTTGAACCAGTTCACAATTCAATCAACAGCACATTGGTGTACCTATTTTTCCAACACCCAATCCAGCATCTGTCATTTTCCTTTTCTGTCTGTCATATTAGCCGATCTAATAGGTGAAAGTTGTAAACATTTTAATAGACATTTCTCTAAGTATTAGTGATATAGAGCATTTTTATGTGGCTATTATTAGTTTTGATTTCTTCTTTGTAAAACTATCCATACTTATCTTTTAACTATAAGTTGGGGGATGGTTCTTATTTTTCTATATATTTTGAGAATTTAGACCTTTATCAGAGAAATATGTGGTGATTTTTTTTCTTGATTTCCTAATTTCCTTCTAACTTTGGCTATACTGGTTTTGTTTGTGCAAAAGCTTTTTAATATAATGTAATCAAAAGTATCCATTTTACTTCCCATGAGTTTCTATCTCTTCTTTGGTCATATACTCTTCCTTATCCATAGAAATGACAAGTAATTTTTTCATACTTCCATGCTTATAATATCATCTTTTATGCCTAAACCATGTACCCATTTTGATATTATCTTGGTATACTATGAGGAATGATCTATGCCTAATTTCTGCCAGATTGCTTTCTAGTTGTCCCTAGTTTTATTGTTGTTGGTGGTGGTGGTGGTGGTGAGTTATTTCAGTCATGTCTGACTCTTTGTGATCCCATTTGGGATTTTCTTGGGAAAAGATACTGGAGTGAATTTTCATTTCCTTATCCAGCTCATTTTATAGATAAGGAAACTGAGGCAAACTCAGTTAAGTGACTTGCCTAGGGGTTACACAACTCATACGAGTCTGAGACCAGATTTGAATTTATGTCTTCCTGACCTAAAGGGTTGACACTCTATCCACTGTGCCACATAGTTTTCATAGAAGGTTCTACAAAATAGTGAGCTCTTGATCCAAAATCTTGGACCTTTGGCTTGATCAAAATCTTGATTAATATGATCATTTATTTCTACATATTGTGTACATGATCTACTCCATAGATGCATTCTATTTCTTAACCAATATCAAGTTGCTTCGATGATTATTCCTTTGTAGTACACTTTGAAATCTGATACTGCTGGGCTACATTCTTTCCCTTACTATTTCATTGAATCCCTTGATATTGTTGACGCTTTGTTCTCATTCAGATTTATTTTGTTGTTGTTTTTTGACATTTATAAAATAATTCTTTCATAGTTTAATTGATATGGAACATAATAAGTAAATTCATTTAGGTAGAATTCCCATTTTATTATGTTGACTTGGCATATCCATGAGCAAATAATATTTCTCCAATTATTTAGATCTGTCCTTATATGGAAAAAAAAGGTACATAATTGTGTTCATATAGTTCCTAGGTGTGTTTTGACAGTTAGCTTCCTGAGTATTTTAGAGCATTTGGAGTTATTTTAAATGGAATTATCGTATCTCTTCCTGTTGGGTTTTGTTGGTAATGTATATAAATGCTGATGATTTATGTGAATTTTATACTGGCAACTTTGCTAAAGTTAATTGTTTTGACTTGGTTTTTAGTTAATCCCCAGTTCTCTAAATTTATCATTATTTTATCTCAAAGAATGAGTTTTGTTTCCTCATTACCTATTCTTATTTCTTCAATTTATTTTTCTTATTTGTCTCATTGATCTAGCTAGCATTTCAGTACAGTACTCAATAATAATGGTAATAACAGAAATATTTGCTATGCCCCTGATCTTAATGGGAAGGCTTCTACTTTGTCTTCATTTTAAATAATGCTTGCTTTTGACGTTAAATAGATTACACTTATTTTAAGAAAAGCCTCATTTATTCCTATGCTTCCTAGTATTTTTAATAGGAATGGAAGTCACAATTTGTTAAAAGATTTTTTCTGCATCAAGAGATATAATCATGCTGTTATGGGTTTTTTTTTTTAATATGGTCAATTTAGCTTAAATTCTTCCTAAGATTGAACAAGTCATGGATTCCTAATACAAATCCCACGTGGTCACATATAGTGTATGATCTTTGTGATATATTGCTATTATCTTCTTCCTAGTATTTTATTTAAAATTTTCATCAGTATTCATCAAGGAAATTCGTCACCAGGAATACTTGGAAATCCTCCATTTTATTAAATATTCAGTTTCTGCCCCATAAGATTATAGCCAGTTTTGTTGGGTAGATTGTTCTTGGTTGTAATCCTAGCTCTTTTGCCTTCTGGAATATAATATTCCTTTTTTCTTAGTACTATTTTATTTTATTTTCCAATTACATTTAAATATAGTTTTCAACATTCGTTTTTTAAAAACTTTGTGTTCCAAAACTATTTCCATTCCTCCCCAAAAAGGCAAGCAATGTGAAATAGGCTATACATGGACAATAATATCAAACATATTTCCCTATTTGGGGGAAAAAATAATCGGAACAAAAGATTTAAAAAAAACCACAAGAAAGAAAAAACAAAAAAGGGAAAATAGTACTTTGATCTTCATTCTGACTCCACAGTTCTTTTCTGGAAGGTAATTAACATTTTCTATCATGAGTCTTATGGAATTGTCTTAGATCATTGTATTACTGAGAAAAACTAAGTCTATCATAGTTAATCTTCATACAATGTTACCTTGTCCTGCTCACTTCACTCAGCATCAGTTCATGAAAGTCTTTCCAAGTTGTTTTTTTTTTTTTCTGAAATCTGCCTGCTCTACATTTCTTATAGCACAATAGTATCCCATTGCAATCAAATAGCACAACTTGTTCAGCTATTCTCCAATTGATGGTCATCCACTCAATTTCCAAACTATTGCCACCACAAAGAGTTGTTTAAAAGGTTTCTGTACATATGGGTTGCTTTATCTTTTTTATGATCTCTCTGGGACACAGACCTAGTAGTGGTATTGCTGGGTAAAAGGGTATGCACAGTTGCATAGCCCTTTGGGCATAGTTCCAAATAGCTCTCCAGGATGGTTGGATCAGTTCACAACTTCACCAACAATGTATTACTGTACCAATTTTCCCACTTCTCCAATATGTATCATTTTCCTTTTCTGTCATATTATTCAGTCTGATAGGAGTGATATGGTACCTCAGGGTTGTTTTAATTTGCCTTTTTCTAATGAATAGTTATTTAGAGGATTTTTTTTCAAATGATTACACATAGCTTTAATTTCTTCCCCTGAAAAGTGCCTGTTCATATCCTTTGACCATTTACTAATTGAGGAGTGACATGTATTCTTATAAATTTTTTTCAGTTCTCTTTATATTTGAGAAATGAGGATTTATAAAAGACACTGGCTATGAAAATTGTGTCCCCGCTTTCTGCTTTCCTTCTAATGTTGGTTATGTTGGCTGTGTTTGCGCAAAACCTTTTTCATTTAATGTAATCCAAATTACCCATTTTGCACTTCATAAGGTTCTCTACCTCTCACTCGGTCACAAATTCTTCCCTTCTCCATAGACCTGACAGTAAACTGTCACTTTTTCTCCTAATTGGCTTGTGGTATCATCCCTAAATCACGTGCCCATTTTTACCTTGTCTTGGGTATACAGTGTGAGATGTTGGTCTCTGCCTGCTTTTTGCCATACTATTTTCCAGTTTTCCCAGCAGTTTTTACAAATACTGAGTTCTTATCCCAGAAACTGGAGTGTTTAGGTTTACCAAACAGTACATTACTATAGTAATTTACTACTGTGTCTTGTATACCTAACCCATTCCACTTATCCACCACTCTATTTCTTAGCTAGTACCACATAGTCTTCATCATTGTCACTTTATAATATAGTTTGAGATCATCTTTTGCATTTTTTTATTAATTACCTTGATATTCTTTTTTTTTGCCTTTTTTTTTGGAGGGCAATTGGGGTTAAGTAACTTGCCCAAGGTCACATGGCTAGGTTTTTTTTGTTTGTGTGTGCGTTAAGTGTGTGAGGTCGGATCCAAACTCAGGTCCTTCTGACTCCAGAGCCGACACTCTACTCACTGCGCCACCTAGCCACCCAATTACCTTGATATTCTTGACTCTTTGCTCTTTCAGATGAATTTGTTATTACTTTTTCTAGCTCTATAAAATAATTTTGGCAGTTTGATAAGTATGGCACTGAATAAGCAAATTAATTTTTTTTTTTTTTGCTTTTTGGCGGGCAATTGGGGTAAAGTAACTTGCCCAAGGTCACACGGCTAGGTTTTTGTTTGTTTGTTCTTAAGTATCTGAGGCCAGATCCGAACTCAGGTCCTTCTGACTCCAGGGCCGACGCTCTACTCACTGTGCCACCTAGCCGCCCCTTAAGCAAATTAATTTAGGTAAAATTGTCATTTCTATTTTGTTGGCTCAGCCTACCCATGTACAATTGATATATTTCCAGTTGTTTAGATCTGACATTATTTGTGTGAAAAGTTTTGTTAATTGTGTTCATATAGTTCATGGATTTGTCTAGGCAGGTAGACTCCAGAATATTTTATATTGTCTACAGTTATTTTAAATGCAATTTCTCTTTCTATCTCTTGCTGCTAGACTTTGTTGGTAATATATAAAAATGTTTATGATTTATGGGTGTTAATTTTATCCTGAAATTTTGCTAAACTTGTTAATTGTTTCAATAGATTTTTAGCTAATACTCTACAATTCTCTAAGTATACTATCATATCATCTACAAAAGTGAGAGTTTTGTTTCCCTAATTGCCTGTTCTAATTCTTTCACTTTCTTTTTTTTATAATATTCTCTGCTCTAACCTTTTACCTTTATTCTGTGTGTATCTCTCTACTTCAAATGTGTTTCTTGTAAGCAATATATTGTAGGATTCTAGTTTTTATTTGTTTTTTTATTGGGTTTGGGGTTTTTTGGTTGTTTTTTCTTTCTTTTTGGAGAGCAATTGGGGTTAAGTAACTTGCCCAAGGTCACACAGCTAGGTTTTTGTTTGTGTGTGCATTAACTGTCTGAGGCCGGATCCAAACTCAGGTCCTTCTGACTCCAGGTCTGACACTCTACTCACTGGGCCACCTAGCCACCCCTAGGATTCTAGTTTTTAATCCACTCTGCTATCCACTTCTATTCTATGGGAGAGTTCATCCCATTCATATTCATAGTTATAATTACTGTGTATTTCCCTCTATCCTATTTTCCCCCTTTATACTTTTCTCTATCCTTTCATCTTTTTCCTCACCCGTTTTGCTTTAGACCCTTGCCTGCCTCAATCTGCTCTCCCTTTTTTCAGTCCCACTTTTCTTTCCCGTTGCCCCTACTACTTCTGCCTTCCCTTCTGCCCTTGCTTCTATCAGCACTACCACTGCTACCACCACCATCCCCATTTCCTTTTTCTTTCCTGTTTTCCTTCCTACTTCTCTATAGGGTAAGATAAATTTCTATACTTAATTGAACATGTATGTTTTTCCTTGTTTTAGTCAAATCTGATGAGAGTAAGGTTCAATGTTCACTCCCTCCCTTTTATCCCTCTACTGTTAATACGTAGTTTGAACTTCTTCATATGATATAATTTACACTATTCTGCCTCTCCCTTTCTTCTTTTTCTGGTGCAATCCTATTTTTACCCCTTAATTTTTTTATATATCATCACACCAAAGTCAGCTTATACCCATACCTGCTGTCTAGGTATACTCCTTCTAACTGTCCTAATAGAGATATAGTTCTTAAGAGTTACAAGTATCATCTTTCCATGTAGGGAAAATAGCTTTAATCTTATTGAATAATTTTTAGGTTTATTTTTTATACTTCTCTTGACCTTATACTTAAAGATTTAATTTTTTGTTCAGTTCTGGTCTTTTCTTCAGGAAAGTTTGAAAGTCACCTATATCGTTGAATGTCCATCATTTCCCCCTGAAAAATTATGCTCAGTTTTTCTGGGTTGTTGGTTCTTGGTTTTAATCAAAGCTCCTTTGCTTTCTGGAGTATAATATTCCAAGCCCTCCAATACTTTAATGTAGATGCTGCTAAGTCCTGTGCAATCCTGAATGTGACTCCCTGGTATATAAATTGTTGTTTTGTTTTGTTTTGTGGCTGCTTGCAGTATTTTCTCCTTAACCCTATAATTCTGGAATGTTTTACAATATTCTTTGGAATTTTCATTTTCGGATCTCTTTCAGGAGGTGATTGGTGGATTCTTTCAATGACTTTTTGCCCTCTGGTAAATATCAGGATATCAGGGCAATTTTCCTTGATGATTTCTTGAAAAATGCTGTCCAGGATCTTTTTTTTTTTTGTCATGGTCATCAGGTAGTCCAGTAATTCTTAAATTATCTCTCCTGGATCTATTTTTCAGATCCAAGGTTTTTCCAATCACCAGCTGGAATCATATAAAGGGTGAAGCAAAGAAGGCTCAGGACAAAACCTTGGGAGTCACCAGGATTGGTAGGAATGACTTTGATGAAGATCCAACAAAGGAGACTGAGAAGAATGGGAAGTTAAGAGAGAGAGAGTAGTAAAATGAAAGCCAAGAGAGAAAAAAGTACCAAGGAGAAGAAAATGTTTTATAGTGTCAAAGAGAAACCAAGAAGGATGAGGATTGAGAAAAGCCCATTAGCATTAACAATTAAGAGATCACTAGTAACTTTGGAGAGAGTAGTTTTGATTTAATGAATGCAACATCATAAAATAATGGGACTTAGATCTAATGAGACTACTCTTGCTTCTCAGTTGAACTTAAGATCACAAACTTCTTACAAGATAAAGACTGAGACATAATCTACTCCAGCCTTTAGATCATACCAACCACCTAGTTGATTACCCTGAAAATATTTGAGGATTATATACAGTCTTTGAATTATAATATGCTACTCAGTAGTGTCTACTTTCTTATGTGTGCCCAAGCAATTAATTTTATCAGTTCAACACTATGCATTTTTAAAGTTCCCTCCATGTATCAGGCACTGTACTAGATGCTAGGGATACAGAGACTAAAGTAATTTAGTTCTTATGCTCAAAGAATTTATGATACAGATAAGGGAGAAATGTACATATGTAGGCTTATGAAAAATAAATCTTATGAACATAAGGTGATCATTGTAAGGGTTTAGAATGCTAATAGCTGGGATAATCAGAAAGAGATCCTTATTAAAAAAATTGCACTTTAATGGAATCTTGAGAGAAGGTGTGGTGAGTTGAGAAAGGAATGCATTCCAATGCAAACCAATGCAAAATAGAGAAAGAATTGTGTCAAGTCAACCAGCACATGTTAAGTGACTTTTTTATTCTTAGACATTATGATAAGCACTGGGAATACAAATATAACTCAAAAGAAAAACAGCCCCTTCCCTAAAGGAGCTTGTATACTAATGGGGGATTTGCCATCAGTCACACAAATAGTAATCATGGAGAAGCAAGATTTGAAATCAGTTGTCAAATCAGTACCTGGGGTACTCTTAAAAACTTTGCTGTCCAAGTTGACTGAGCCATGAATAGTCACTGTTTGTGTCTCAGTCTCTTTGAACTCAAAATCTATTTGGATCTGCACCAAACATTTTTAAACTAGAGTATATGAACTTCTTTATGATTTTTAAAAATTCTATTTCTAATCATATTCCTTCATAATTTTATGTAATTTTGTGCATTTAAAAACATTCTGTCCAGACTGCTAAGTGGGTCTATGATAGAAGAAAAAAAAAGTTTAAAACACCTGCTATACTATCATAGAACCCCTAGCTCTCTATCTTTTAAAAAGGAAAGCAGAAGAGATTTTGTCAAAGCTACCATGAAAAGGAGGATTCTGGAAAGATGGCAGAGTAGGTCAGAAAATTCTGACCTCTCAAGATTTTCCCCCACAAAAAAAGTTAAAATAGCACCTTAGGGTGAACAAATTATGGGTGGAGATATTCTCTGTGTTCTGGCACTTGAGTCTAAAAATATAATTTGGGGGGAAAAGGTTACCATGAAAGATAACAGTTATACCTACCATGGTGGTTTTTTTCTTGCATATACCCTTATTTATTTATAAGATAACTGAGAATAAATAATTTCATTTGTTTATATCATCATATTCATGGTTTGTAGCTTTAGAAATATCTTATTAGAATATAAAAACTAATTTTATCTAACCCATGTCTGAGAATTCCTCAAGCTCTGTGTAAGAACTCCAGGATTTCTCTGTACTGATAAAATTGCAGATCCAATAAAAAAAATTCAGACAGTTGATCTCTATGATCATATCTTAATTTTTCCCCTCTCTATTTTCATTTTTACAATATCTTCTTTCTGTATATTTTATATATTGTCCCTATGTTGTCATAGATTTCATGCAAATTATATTTTAATTGGGTTATATTCTGCATCTTGTCTGTACTCACCATGTTTTTATTTCCATTGCCCTTTGGGCATGCCATGATTTTGACTTCCCCTAGATTTTAGTATTTCATGATTTACAAACCCATAGACCTACCAGAGGAATATCAGTGTTAAAAAAGATGATTTCTTATTTCATTAACATATTTATGGTCATTGACAGGGCTGCACAGTTTTCCAAATGAAATCCTTCTTCTTTCTTCCTCCTATTCATTTCTAGTTCCAGCACATTGAACATTAGTATTGTCTAGAACTTTGGGTTATATTTAGTAAGATGTAATTAAATAAGAATAAATTATATTTCTTGCACTTGGATACAAAGAAAATTATATTTACAAGGATAAGATAGAGTGGAATAGATAGGAAGCAGTTATTTTGAGAAAGACCTTGGGGGGAGGGTAGTAGAATGCAAGCTCAGCATCAGTCAAAATTTTGATGTAGCAGTGAAAGCATATACACATGCCTATATCTAAGTCTATATCTATCTTTTTATAGGCCCTTCACTGACTTGATTGTCCTCCTTTGGACATTACAGTTTATTATCAATGTATATATTATTATTGCATTGTATATTATATATGTATCCTATATATTTAGATATAGATATCAATATCCAGAGAGAAGGAGAAAAAGAAACAAGAGGAAACAAGAAGAGGAAAAAAAGAGAAAGAGAAGGGAGACTGAGAATGTGCATATATCTTGGTATAAAGTATGAAATATTTGTTTATAACTAACTAGCTATTGCCAGACTGCTTTCCAATTTTGCCAGGAGTTTTTTTGTTTGTTTTTTTCATTTTTAATGAGTGAGTCCTTTTAATAATAGGGATCTTTGGGTTTATTGAAAAATAATCTACTCTGTATTGGATCAGTTCCATTTATCATCCTCTCTGTTTTGTAACCAATAACAAATAGTTTTCTTCCAAATGTAAATGTCAAACAATAGGCATTTTTATTTACTTATTTTTCTCCTTGCAGATAGAGCAAATACATTTAAGTAATTATCTACCTCATTTAGTAGTTTCTCATACATATTGAGTCTTGGTATAATCTTACCACATACATATATAGGCATAAGCAAAAAATAAATATAAATATGAGATGGTAGTTAATTTGGAATCAGGGATAGGAATATTATACCTTCTATATGTCCCTCTTCCATTTGGACTACATACCAAAAATCCACTATGGAAGTATCAAACACTTTTGAGTACAAATATTTACCTTGGAGAGAATAAGTCTATGATCAGTCCAGCACTCTGTCCCACACATTGCTTTTTTAGTAGTGACCCCAAAGCAAGAAAACTACCAGAAGATTTAATGTCAACAGATTACAACACATCTCTGAGCAGGAATAGTTCATTGTTAACTTGAAGGGAATAATGAACCAATATGTGAATGACAGCAGGGGAGCAGAAAAGGAGTGAACAGCTTTTAGAGATGTGATGTATAGCACTGTATTTACTAATCTAGGTCAAAACATTCATAAACGTTGACTTTTTTGATGGAAAGAAGGGAAAATTCAGAAGCTGTTAAATGAAAAATGAGAACTTTACAGTGTTTGCCAGTAGGATAGTACATTCATCTCTAAGAAGGCAATTCTTTTACTCCATCAAAAGTAAATTACAAGTGAAGCTTAGAGAGATACAGGATTCTTGGCTCAGTAAGAAGACAGATAAAATTCAATTTGATGTAGATACTAACAATCTAAAGTGCTTTTATGATGTTGTGAATGGCATTTATGGGCCAAAGAACTATGGTGCATCTCAACTGCTCAGTGTTTATGGAGCCACAATGATTTATGATAAGAACATGCCCCTGGAGAAATGAATTAAGCATTACCATAATGTTTTCAATAAACCATCATCAATCAATGCTGAAGCCACTTTAAGTCTACCTCAGTTTGATGTCAATCCCTTGATAGCCAAATTTCCAAATGAAGAAGAGGTTTTGAAAAGCATCAGGCTTCTCTCCTATGACAAAGTACCTGATGCTGATTCTATTCAACCTGAGATTTACAAGGAGGGTGGTCCACTGCTCATACAAAAGCAGACTGAAATATTCTGGGTTATGTGGCAAAGGGAGCTTATCCCCCAGGAGCTCAAGGATGCCTCCACTGTCTATCTTGATAAAGGTAAAGGAATAAGTTGTCCTTTAATAATCACTGGGGGTGGAGAACAGTGCATCTCTCTTAGTCATTGCTGGCAACGTTTTTGCCAGAGTCCTCCTTAATAGACTGATCCTTCACCTGGAAGACGGTTATCTACCAGAGAATTAGTTTAGCTTCAGAAAGAGCTGAGGAATAATAGATATGATGTTTGCTGACTGACAACTCCAGGACAAATGCCAGGAGCAGAACAAAGGTCTGTATACAATGGTTGTTGATTTGATCAAGGCCTTTGATACTGTCAATCATGAGGGCTCATAAAAAATTATGAAGAAATTTGGTTGCCTGGAGAAGTTCATCAGTATTGTATATAGATTTGATAGTAGCATTTTTGCACAGATTCTGGATAATAGGTGATGCTCTCATGCTTTCCTAGTGACCAGGAGAGTGAAGCAAGATTATGTGCTTGCTCCCATGCTTTTTAGCATGATGTTTTCAGCCCTGTTGTCAGATGCCTTCAATAAGGATGAACATGTCATCAAGGTCAACTGCCACACTGATATTAAATTATTTTGAAAAGGCTACAAGGGGATGGCTAGGTGGTGAAGTGAGTAAGAGCGCCAGCCTCAGAGTTGGGATGACCCAGGATCAAATTCAGCCTCAGAAAATGAGCACCCACACATAAATAATGACTAGCTGTGTAGCCTTGAGCAAGTTACTTAACCCCAATTGCTTAAAAAAAAGAAAAAGCTACAAGACTAAAATAGAGGGAGAGTTGGTGCATATCTTGTTCACAGATAATAGTGCACTCAATTCAGCCTCTGAAGCTGAGATTCCACAAAGTATGAATTGGTTCTCTGCTGCTTGTGCTAATTTTGGCCTAACAATTAATAACAATAACATATAGGTGCTCCACCAATCAGCACCACCCCACCCATACATAGAACCATTGGTTATATCAAATGGAGAAGTTTGGAATAGTGTAGATAAGTTCACTTACCTTGACAGTATACTTTCCAGGAATATACACTTTGATAATTTGCTCGGCACACATATTGACAGAACTAGCTCAGTTTTGGGGAGACTCTGAAGGAAAGTGTGGGAGGGAAGAGATATTGGACTGCCTACCAAACTGAAGGTTTTAGATATTCAAGGTGCTTTAATTTTTTCCATTCATGACCCTTTTCATCATTTCTTAAACTGTGGGTCACAAATCTATAGGGGGTTGTGACCCACAGTTTAAAAAGTACTACAAAGCTGTTGTGCTGGCTTCAATATTATATATCTCTGAAATCTAGACAGTATACTATCACCATGCAGGAAACTGAATCACTTCCGTTTAAATTCTTAGGAATGTTCTGATAATCACCTGACAGGATAAGGTAGTGGACACTGAGATACTTTATTGAGCTAACCTGCCAACCATTCAAACTCTACTGCAGAGAAAGGAACTACAATGAGATGCCCACATTGTTTGATTGACAAACATATTCGTGCCTAAAAGACTATTTTATGGAGAACTCACAGAAGGAAGATGCTCACATGGTGGTCAGAAGACTCAACACAAGGATACTCTCAAGGTCTCTCTGAAGAATTTTGGAATTGGTTGCATGGTATGGGAGACATTGGCAAAGGACCACCCAGGAAGACATGCCCAAATCAAAGAAAGTTTTGGGTTCTATGACCAAGGTAGGATCACAATAGCTCAAAAGAAATGGGAGCTGTACAAATTTAGAGATTCCAACTGAAATCTTCACTTGGCCTATTTGTGCCTGACCTCTGGTAGATCATTCTTAGCTCATATTGGTCTGATCAGCCACAGTGGGACACATTGTAAATTGACTCTGACATAGTGATGTCATTTTAGTCCTCTTTGAGAATGAAGGTCAACCAACCATGCAACACTTTTGGCAAGCATATGTATTCCTTGAGTTATATTATTAAACAGAGGATTGAACAAAGCTATATATGTTGTATGTTTCAAAGAATCATATATGACCTTAACATATGCATCAGGTATATCTTTTTGGAGAAATGTTTTTAAGTTTGTTTGTTATTTTAACTCAGGCAATTTTTAAAGTAAACATCAATATTAAACACATTAGAGTTTTGCATCTACACTTTTTTTGCCTTTTGGAGGGGTAAGGCAGGGTAATTGGGGTTAAGTGACTTGCAGGTCACATGGCTAGTAAGTGCTAAGTGTCTGAGGTCAGATTTGGACTCAGTTCCTCCTGACTCCAGGGCTATTCACTCTAATCACTGTGCCACCTAACCACCCCTACATCTACACTTTCAAGACAATGATATGAAGATGTTGGTCTATTCCCTGAAGTCCATGTGTAATGTTAAAGATGTGGGTGGCTGTAGCATATAATTTGTGAATCCTGGATTTCACGAAAAGTGGCCACATAGTTTTAAACAAAAGATATCATTCAGTAAGTCCTTAACTCAATCATCCTTAAGGAGCAAGCCTCCTTAAGGGATACAAAGTACAAAGGTCAAAGTTCACCACCCCTAGATCACATTGTCTTAATGTCTCACTCAAAAAGTCTTCTTTCTTCTTGATTGGAGATTACTTGCCCATCACCCTTAATTCAATCATCATTAAGAGGTACAATGTACAGAGTACAAAGTTCTCCCACCCCTATGCTCCAGTAAATCATGATCTTCTCAGTCACTACTATGTAGCCAAGGAGAGGTCTTTTCCTCCTGACTTGATGCTGGCTCTCAGATTCCATGGTTCCTCTTCCAAAATCCCAGCTTTTTCCTGAATTTACCTATCACCTGGGTTCAAAGGTAGATGGCTCTCAACTCATCATCCAGTTCCTTGTCCAGTTCCCATTCCATATGGAAGCTCACTGTGTCCAGTTCACCTCAAGTCCTTCACAGTTTCTATTTCTGGGAAAACAAAGCTTAACAGAGCCAAAACAACATTCATGCACATTGTTGGCACCATCATTAATTCACTTTCTGCCTGTGAAATAAACACAGACCCACAAACAAAGTTTGAGAACTCATCACTACTTGTCATTATAGTCTCAGGACCTCCAAAACCCTCCTCCAGGATTTCTGTAAACAGACAACAAGAAAATCCTCTTTAACTGCTTACAGTAAGACTCCAGGTTTTCTGTACAAAGTATTACATACACAAATCAACACAGAACAGACAAACAGAGTGCTGGGATACTACAAGTTTTCTCCTTCTCAACTATGCCACCACAAGTGTTCCCTTCTCAGTTCTGCTTTCTCTCAGCTTGTGCTCAGCTTTTTATCTAGCCATTAACTCCTCCCTATTCCACCCACCTCTTATATCTTTCCTGTTCTGGTCTTTGGCAAGTCCCTCCCACCACTGGTTTCACAAGTTCTCTTTCTTAACAAATACATGATATAATCATGGACAAGGCTCAAAAGAAACTTGAACTGAAACAAGGTGCTAAATAATTAAATAGCTGAAAAAAGTGCTAAGTACTTCTTTGCTTGCTATTATACTTCATCAAGGATCCATTTAATAGATATATAGTTTATTCTTCAAATTATTGGGTAAGAATGGCAAAGTAAATATATTACTTAGTGGGTGATATTCTCTTGATTTTTTTTTAATATTACTACTTTCTGTTACTTTTTTTTTTCAGTGTCTTCCCCACTTTAATATAACTTGAGAATCAACCCTCTGCTCTGACAAGTTCTGTTGCCTCCAGGAAAAGAGTTCTTAGGTATACTTGACCTTCTTATCTTTATTTTCATTTCCATTTTATGGTGATGGCAGAATTCAACTGTGTTGACTCCACAATGGTTGAAGGTGAAAATAATTCATTATAAAAATCATCATTTTCCCACTTGTGTCTGCTTAGTGTCGTCCTTCCTGTTTTACCCATAAAGTTCTTGGAATGATCAGATTTAATTATACATGAGGTGAACTTTCTACAAACTCATTTTATCCTACACTGCTTCTTACTCTTTTATTAGGTGATGCTACCCATATTTAATTGTGAGAGACCAATCTAAACAAAAGTATCTTGTATGTATTTAAGGATTAAGATAGACAGAAGACAAATGGCCAAAAGATAGAACATATCTATAAATATTTTATGACCAATTCATTTCAACATGAAAAAGTTACCACATTTGATCTGTAATGTTATGGTCTTTTAGAGGAAATGAAAATGAGAAACAATCAGAGCAGGATAAGTAGATTTAATTATCATCAGCAGAATGATGATAATTTCATCTATGGGAACAGAGGAAATTAGCTATACATCCTTACCAAGTGAAGAAATTTAGAGGGAGAAGAGGACCAAGGACAGAGCCCTGTGGGACACATATGGTTAGAGGGCATGGCCCAGGTGAAGATCCAGCGAAAGATACACAAACAATGTGGCTGGATAGATAGCAGAAGAACCAGGAAGGAGTGGTATCCCAACAACCTAGAGAAAAGAGAATATCAAGTAAAGGAGAATGGTCAAAAGGGTCAAAATCTTCAGAAAGGACAAGAAGAATGAGGATTGAGAAAAGTGAATTGGATGTGGCAAATAAGACATCACTGGCAACTTTAGGGAGGCTAGTTTTATTGGAATGGAAAGATTGGAAGCCAAATTATAAGGGGTCAAGAAGAGAATGAAAGGAGACAAAGTGGAAACAACTATTGTAGATGTCTCTCTCAAGGAATTTAACCACAAAAAATAGAGAGAATGGTGGTAAAGATGGAAGTGTCAAAGGAGAGGTGTTTTCAGAATTGGGGAAACATAGACATGCTTGTAGGCAGTAAAGAAGTAGCCGGTAGAGGGGGAGAGCCTGAAGATGAGTGATAGAGTGGGGATGACAGAAGGGGTAATCCCTTGGAGGATTCAGGATGGAATGGGATCACTTACGTAGGCAGAGGAGTTTGTCTTGGTTAAGAGTAAGTACAAATCTTCATGTGAGATAGGGGTGAAGTAGAAAATAGTGGGAAAGGGCACAGGAAATGAGAAAGAGGGGACAGGAGAGAACTTACAGAAAATGGCCTCTTCAGTAAAATATGAGGTACGGCTCTTACCTGCAAGGCAGGGGAAATAGGGGAGTCCTAAGACATTTGAGGAGGAATGAAAAGATTTGGAAGGATCACTGTGGAAAGTGGGATAGTGAATTGATTAAGGTGGTATAGAAGAATTGCCTTGCAAGACTAAGGGTCCAGTTGAGGTTATATAATGTAAATTTGTTGTGGACCCAATCAGAATGATTGTGAGATTTTCTCCACCTCTGTTTATCAGCACATATGTAAGAATGAAGGCAACAGATGGTGAGAGTGATCTAAGACTGAGGCTTGGCAGGGCCCAACATGATAAAAGGAGTATAAACTAAAGAGAAGAGGACAGTGTAGAGTTGAACTTGTTCATCAAGATGTCAAGATAGGAAAAGGAAAAGATTGTAGCTAGTGTAAGGATGATGAACTAGAAGAGCTAATCAGGAGGTTATGGTGTAATGAAAAAGGGTGTGGTAAATGAAAGGAGAGGGACATGTGGAAAACCAATAGATTATTTTCAGAAAAGAGAATTTTGAAATTCTTGAACATAAAGGTGGTGTATTTGTGACTGATAGCAAGATGAAGAGTATGACCATTTTTGCATGTGACTGAGGTGGAGTGGAGGACTAAGTAATGAAAAGTGAGTAGGTTGACGAACTGAGTGATTGGGGTTTTTGAGGAAGAGTCAATATGTTGAAGTCCCCTAGTATGAGAACAGAGTTTAGTAAGAGAGAAAAATTGTGAATCAAGTACTGAGTTTAAGGGAGGAAAGTGACCTGGAGATCTGTAGATAACCACTGTTAGGATTTTGATTGTACAGTAGATATAGATTGTGTTAACTTTGATGGAGGAGAGGTTATTGAATGACCAAGGTAGAGTGAGAACTTTGATGCAGCAGTGAAGATCAAGGAGTATTTCAACTTTCCCACCTTGACTAGTGATCCAAGGAGAATGAGTGAAAATACAGTCACTACAGAAAAGGGTGGCTTAGAGGCCATGTCATCTAGGAGGCTTCAGGTCTCTGACATTGCAAGAAAATGGAAAGAGTGAGGGAGGAAAAGATTTAAGATATAAGTTAACTTTTCACATATAAAACAGTCTTCCAAAGGGTGAGTGATTGGTTGGAACTTTAATCAGGAGAACTGATGGAAATGGGGAAGAGCAATCAGGTATTGAGGAATGGGCAATGGGGATTGGATGATCACCTACAAGGTTAAAGAATCATAGGGATGTGTGCCGTGACCAAATGTGAATATATTCATCACTGAGCAGAAAGAAAAATTCTTCTTCCCAGGGGAAATTAGACATAAGAAAGGAGAAAAGTGCAGAATGAGATATATGGTAAACTATCAAATAAGAGACCCCATTTTACTTTTCCCCTTCCTTCTGAAGTTTGGAGATTAAGCAGAAGATGGAACAGCATTAGATGGAAATCAGACCTGCACAGAAGGAGATAAAAGTCCCACTCCCCACCAGTTTTTCTCTTCCTCTTCTTTCAAGGGAAAGGCACAGTAGGAAAAGGAAGGTCCAAGGGGAGAGGGCAGGTTACTCATCTCCTCCTCTAAGGTGGAGATTAAGCAGGCCTGGTAGGAATTGGCAGTCTCCTGAAGTGCAAGGGGAAATTACATTTTCACAGAAGGAAATTGGCACCATCCCTCAGGGAAGCAGGCCTGAGGACCACGGTTCATTTTATATTTTCCTTTAATTCATAGGTTGCCATGGACAAAGTCTTAATCATTTAGTTGACAAAAATTCTTGTTGTCTGCCTATATAAAATGCCTGCTTTGGATTTTATTTGTATCTTCAATTTCAAATAGGAATTTAAGACAATATTTATTTGAGTGTTTTGTACCTTCTCTGCCTCCAAACATACAAAGACACATAAACTCTTTGAGATGGAGAATTTTTTTTAATCTTTGTATCTTTGGTGTTCAAGATAATTCCTTAGACATAGTAAGTATATTCATCCCTAATCTAATTAATATATTCACAGAAGTCCCAAAATGCTCAATTAACCACTTGAAAGATAAAGTAGTAATGCATAATCCCTTTTGCAATCTAAGAGAACCAAAGTGATTCAATAATTGGATAAAGATCAATGATGCCATACAGGAAATGTCTTCTGATTAACTAAAAGAATGAGACATATCCCTTGACTTGTGGCATGAAACAGTAAGCCAGTTTGTAGTTATACAGATAAGTACTGAATCAGAAAGTTGAATTTAAGTTCCTGAGAGGGAATCACCATAAAGAGATAAGAAAATAAAGTCTCTCTATCTCTCTTCTTCCCACTCTACCCATTGACCATGTCATATGGGAGATTGATCCAGTAAGAAACAATGAATTCAGCAGGAAGCAAAGAAAGATACAGCAAAGACTCACCCAAGAAAAACATAGGTATCTACACCAATATAGAGAGATAATCACCCAAGGAAGGATGCAGCTTCATGGAGTATGATCCCTTGTACCAAAGAAGAATACTGGCTATATTCTCAAGAAAGAGCTGTCAGGTCAGAAAGTGCCAGGAGTTGAGTTAACCCATTACCATATGTGCATCCTACATGTGTATGTTACTACTTTGACACTCTAAATTTCATTTCACTCTTTCCACTGGACTGTGTTTTGTGGGATGGTGTGCTTTGAAGGAAATATTTATTAACTATTTTTATTTTACCATCTTAGTGAATGCCTTTGGTAGCTAAACTACTGACTGATTAAAAACAAGACATATATCAATGGGGGCTTATGAGTTATAATATTAAAAATACAATCCCTCAGGATAGCACAGTATTCCTAGCACCCTGAAGGGAATAGTAGGCAATTTGTCTTCTGGGAGCCCCAATCTATGAGAATGAGTTCAGGTTACAGAAGTGGTCCTAGTTGGAGTGCTACATAAGCATCTCATCAATGTTTTTAATTTTTAAATAAATTTTAATATTATGTAGCAGCTTCGCTGCTTTCAAAAAATTATTTCTTTGAGTCCATTTCCAAAAGTTCCATTGCCCATTCTCTTTTTAAAAAATCTTATATTTCAATTATCTCCACTAACTCTATGCCATGCTACTCTTGTTTTCCCCAAACATGGAATTTTGCAAAAGGTCCAAATAGTCTACCAGATATTCCTATGATAGAAAATTCTTCTCCAGTCTCTCCTCCAATCAAATTCATTTTGCTACTTAGGTACCTTATGCCACAGGAATTCAACCACATCTGCAAAACCAGAAATTAATTTCTGCTAAATAACAACTGAAGTTTGTTTATTACTGAATTAAAACATCATGCTCTTGTTTGACTTAATGTAATCTTTAACTGCAAAGATGTTTAAATTTCTTTGGCATGAAATGGAACAAATATTTGAAGTGAGTCTAAAATCAACAAGTTCTATCTGTTCTCATTTCCTGCTGGTTTATCCTTTTTCTATTTTCAATCATATAGGATTTGACATTCATAATTGGGTATCAACAATGACATACATTATCACAATGGGACAAAAATGCCTTTGTGAATATTTCTCTGCAGCAATAAACATGAATTTCATTCTCTGTAATTGTACACCTGTGTATACATATGGATATTATTATCCATCAGAACTACCCAGTTCCCCAGCTCCCCTTAAGAATGAGATGTTCTTTCTCTTAGCTTCTCCAGGTAGATTTTAAAGACCCTATATATCTCTCTTTTAGTAGAATTACTTGCATATAGTAGGTGGTTAATAAATGTTGAACTGAATGAATTTGTGAGGTCCTAGAGTATGTCATTGTAAAGAACTGTATCCAAGGATTCACAAATTATTCTTTTTTTCATTAAAGAGAATTCCCTCTGCTCAATTATATCACTGAAAAGAAGTTTCTTCCTTTGAGGAGCTTAAGTTTTTAGGGAAAACAACATCCACATTCAAGTAAGTAAATATAGCTATATACCAAATAATTTCAAGGGGGTATACCAACAAGAGGAGGAATCAGTAAAGTCCTGTTGGAAAGTAGGAGTGGAATAATGGGGAATGATGATTTTAATTTTGGACATGTTGAACTACAGAAAAGTTTCAGTCATCTTGGAGAGTTTCAGAAAATTGTTAGAGATATAGGAGTGATTCAAAGGAGATAGAAAGGATTGAACATAGTCTTGAAAATAATCTACATAGAGATAATAGTTTTGTTTTTTTTTAAAGCAATTGGGGTTAAGTAACTTGCTCAAGGTTACACGGCTAGTCATTATTTATGCGTGGGTGCTCATTTTCTGAGGCCGGATCTGATCTCGGGTCATCCCAACTCCGAGGCCGGCGTTCTTACTCACTGCGACACCTAGCCGCCCCTTTAGGGCAATTGGGGTTAAGTAACTTGCCCAAGGTTACACGGCTAGGTTTTTTTTGTTTGTGTGGCTTAAGTGTTGGAGGCCGGCTCCGAACTCAGGTCCTTCTGACTCCAGGGCCGGCGCTCTATTCACTGCGCCACCTAGCCGCCCCTAGAGATAATAGTTAAGAATCTGTTGTATTTAAAGAGATTTCTAAACTAGAGAGGATATAGAAGGATAAGAGTGGGTCCATTCTAGCATAGAGGGAAAGGTATGGATGATGATCTTGCAAAGGACACTTATTATGTGTGCTCAGACAGTTAGAAAGAGAACAAAAAGAGTAATGTCACAAAACTTGGGAAGGAGAGAATATTTCCAAGGTGATACTGAACAACTATATCAAATACTGATAAGTAGTTTTGGAAAGATTGGTTGAATTGTAAGTCATAAAAAGTAAAATAAGTACTAAAAAAAAGGAGTTTTAATGTATTCTTGAATATTTTCAAATAAGTATATTATTTTATGCTATCATACCAATATATTTCAGCATATAAAATATATGTGTAATTTGTATGAAACATATAAACTATATAATTCAAGAAATGTCATATGTGACATCAAGTACTTATCTGGATGGAAAGGAAGGTCATTCACGTAAAGGCAGTGAAGGATAACAGATGGATAGTAATTTCCTGTTGCTTTTGTTTCTACAAAGTACCAAAGACACCAGAGGAAGGATTTCAGCATGTATTCCATTGTTCCTATGTTAGTATATCCTTAATGGAAGATTTGTGAAAGGATCAGGATAAGAGTGGCATAAGAAAAGTAAGCATGGGATCATTGCATTGTGAATTTGTATAGCCCGTCTTCCTTGCCTATAGTTTCTTCCCTCTTCAATATGCATCTTGGCATACATAGTTTCCATCAAAACTCAGCTCAAGTCACCTACCCTTGGATGCTACCATGTCTCACCAAAATATCTTTGCATTTATATTGTATATGTTTATTTATGATGATGCTTCTTCTCCCCTCACCTAATAAAATAAAATGGAATCTCCTTAAAAGCAAGGACACTTTCTTTTTTTTCCATTGTATGCTTAAAGCCTAATACACCGTGTGACCTTGGGCAAGTTACTTAACCCCAATTGCCCTCAAAAAAAAAAATCCTAATACAGTGCAGGGCACATAGACTATATTTAATACTTACTGATTAGGTCGTTAGTAGAGGAATTAGGCATGTTCTATGATCAATATATCATGGATCTGTTAAAGGATAATTTACAATTTTGAGCAGAAAGAGACTTTAGTAGTCATCCCACTCAAACCCTTCATTTTACATATGAATAAACTGAGGCCCCCAAAGGTTAACTGACTAACCCAATGCCCCACAAATGAGTCAATGCCAGGCCTAGATATTAAAACCCATTTCCCCAAATTCTAAACTCAGCATCTTTTCTACAAGGCAGCTGAATGACTGGTGACTTTGGACAGCCTCCTTCACTTAAATCCAATTCACTTGCAAATCTTTGCATCACCATTCTGATATCTTGGTCCTCTTGGACAATGAAGGCCAACCAACAACAACAACATGTTCCATCATAAACCTTATGCAGATGTGGTAGTCCTACACTCTGATTAGAGTTCTGAAGGCTTTCATGTATTTTTTTCTTGATAATGTTGATGTTACTGTCTAAAGTTTGCTACTAGTTCTCACTTCTTTCTTTGATACTTTTTAAATCTTATGTGGGCACAATAATATTTTTGGTGTTTAGATAAGAATCAGTTTCATCTGATGCTCACTCTCTCACTTCCTCCACATTTGTAAAATTTTCTCATATATCCCAAGTATAAGAAATGGTTAATTCTACCACCTCCCTTCCTTCTAGATTAGTATAATCCTTGTTATCTTCCCTTTTTCCCACTCTTAAAATTCTCAAACAGAATTAATTTAATAACTAGGTCTTCACTTTTTCTTAATTACCTCCCTCAGAAAGAAAAATAAGCATTTATTTTCATACAGTCCTTTCCAAGTGCTCCAAAAAATATTACCTAAGTTGTTTTTTCTTTAGTCTTCCATTTGCATTTCAAAATTTCTACTCCACAACTATTATTAGGAATGCTTGAAAGTCCTCTATTCCACAAAAGATCCATTCACCTCCCCCAAAAGGATTATAGTCAGTTTTGCAGGGTAAATTATGTCTGGGAGTAAGCCTATATAAAAAATTAAATGTAAATATAATAGCTCTTTTCATTTATAAAACACTGTTATGTCTTATTTGGTCCTGTAGCTCCTTGTTACTTGAACTCTTTCTTTCTAGATATTTGCAATTTTTTAAATGTAAGGGCTATGGATTTTTACTATTATATTTCTTATATTTTTTTCATTTGGGCGTTTCTTTTAGGACATAATCAATAGATTTCTTGTTATATGGTGTCCAGCTTTTTTATTATGGTCTACAAAAAGTCCAATTATTTTCAAATTAACTTTCCTTCTCCTGTTTTATGTCAGTTGCTTTGACATTAAACTCAGATTTTATTTCATTTTTTCAGTCTTTCGATTTTGTTCTAATATTTATTGCTATCTCAAAAAGTCACTGATTTCTGTTCAATGTCTAATTTTCAATGATTCTGTTACTTGGGTAAATCTTGCCACTTTCTGTTCTAAATGATTTATTTTCCTTCCAATTCTTTTCTCTGTGGCTTTAATTTCATTTTTTTCTCCTTTACCTTCATTTCTTCTACATATTCATGTTACTCTTGTGGAATGTTTTTTCCTCTGAGTCCCTTTATATCACTATTATTGATTTACTCTGTGATATATTGGATTCTAGATGGGATTTTTTCATATCTCTGAATCTATTAACATTCATTAAAGTGGTATATATCTTCTTTAATTTACTCTTCATTCCAGTTTTAGTTCCCAAAGTAGGGATTTGTGCCAAGGTTAGGCTGAATCTTTGTTATTCTTCGACCTGCATGCCTACAGTGTAGGAATGAAGCCTATTTTTAGAAAGTCCCATTATCTAGACCAGGGATGGGGAACCTGCTGCCTCAAGACCACGTGTGGCCTTCTAGGTCCTTGGATGTGGCCTTTCTACTGAGTCCAAGTTTTATGAACAAATCCTTATATTAAGGGGATTTGTTTTATGAAGTTTTGATTCAGTCAAAGGCCTACTCTTGAGGACCTAGAGGACCACATGTGCCGTTTGAGGTCACAGGTTCCCCACGCCTGCCTAGACGGTCATAATCAGCATCACCTGGATTCCTAATTTGACCTTCTTAGGGTCAGGATCTCATAATTAATTGAGATTCAGATCCCAGGATCTTCATGTCCCTCTGTTAAGTCTGAGAAATGAGGTTTATGATTCTGGAGCACTGTTGGCATGGGGTGCCCTGGTCTGAATGCTGTTGTAACCACCATCAGTCTTGCTTCTGATGGTCAATTACAAGATCACTCTCAGATTCCAACCACCACAGGGCTTCTTTAGATGAGAACTCTACAAAGTTGTGTTGGTGCATTGGATATCACACTTAATTCTAATGATTTCCTTCTTTTGAGTATCTTCAGTTTACCCTGTATACCTGTTATTTATACATGGTTGTTTGCATGTCCTCCCACCCATTATACTATGAGTTCTAGGAGAACAGTTTTTGGAGGGGGGCTCATTTTGGGTTTTTGCTTTTCCTTGTAACCCCAGAGCTTGGCACACTGCTTGTCACATAGTTAACATTTAATAAATACTTGACATGACTTGACTTTGGTTAAATCAAGGTAGGATAGGAGGCTTCCATCATGTTTTCTCATGAGTGTACTGACTTTTATGGAGGCCCTCTTTCCTACAGCTCATGAGCTACTGGTTGGCTTTTTGTGTAGTTCTTGGGTGGATAGAATCACTTAATGTAGCTTCTCATTTGATATCTTGATTATTGTTCTATCACATCCTAATTTTCAACTTTTACTGATTTTCTGTCTCCTTTTAGGCTGTCATGTTGGACAAAAATCTGCTGTTTTCCTAGAACCAACCTACATAATGGAGAGTATTTCATCACTAGGAAATTCAAGATGAGGTTATTTTCTTTTCTTTTGACAACAATTTATGAAGATCATCTACTAAGGCAGGGAAGAACTGGAATTTACCCAGAGGAGGTAGTTGCCACAAGATCAAATCAGAACCACCTCTAAGAAGCTTTCTTTATCCTGATTCCTACTACTGCCTTCTCTCTATTGATTCTTATGTATATAGCTTATTTGTATATAGTAGTTTGCACGTTGTCTCCCCTATTAGAATGTGAGCTCTTTGAGAGAAGGGATTTTTGTGATTTTCTTTGCATTACTAGGGACTGGCATATAGTAGGAGTTTGATACATGTTTACTGAATGGCTGATTATGTTGACAATATGAGTAGGTGCACTTTGGGTTGGCAGAGAAAATTTCAAAGTTAATTGGGACAAGTGTGGCTTGAATTCATGACATTAAAAGCATTATCAAATGACTCTAATCAGCTGAGCTTACCATTTACAGAATGAGCCAACCATATTGGTAGGTCAAAGATCCTAGAATGATATCCTTATGAATGAATTACATCGTTTCCACTGTTAAGTGCTTTTGTGTGTGATAAAGATATAGGGGACAGTAGTAAGTACTTACATAAAATAAAAGATGTTTGAAGAAGGTACATGAAATTACATGACGCTTTTTCCAGCATTTCTATTGAGTGGTCCCAGAAAGAAACACAGAATCATCCCCACATTAGTAAATTTTCTCCCCAGTTCCCCTAGACAATGTAAAGACTTGCCTGGGTGACTATTAATTACTCTGTGGCACTATCCTACTCTAATGATTTTGACAGAAGGATAATGGAGAAATTGAATAAAGGGGAAAATGGGAGATATATTGTCCTGAAGGAGGAACAACAATGCTAGTTTCACTGAATCTCAGAGTATGTACATATAGGGGGTTGAATGACATAAGAAGACTTCAAAGGTAGGGAATATTATTAAGAGTTTTGAATGTCAAACAGAATTTTATATTTTATCCTGGAGTTGATAGGCAGTCACTATAATTTATTGACTGGTGGGGTGACATGGTCACATCTGCACTATAGGAAGAACACTGTGGCAGCTGAGTGAAAGACAGATTAGAGTGAATAGAAACCAACTCCATAATTTCTTCTGGCAAGGAAGGGGGCCATCTGTTCATGTAAGATAGAAGGGAAGGCAAAGTTTAAGGCAGAAAGAATCTGGGTCATTTGAAATGAGTAGGAAGGGGAGAAGAGATCCTGGCTGTACTATTCCATTTAAGGTTCAGGCCTAGAACCAATAGTGACCCAGAGCTAAGCACTTCCATACCATTAACTGACATCTCTGGGGAAGGATGTAAGAAAAAAAATCTATGGCAGAAGAGTTCTTGATCTGAGGAGAACCAGAAACATAAAATTAGAAACACAAATAACAGAATTGGTTGCCGAGGGTATAGAGTGCTCAACTGAGGAGCAACAGGTAGAAGATAGTGTCTGAATTAGCGGCAAGAATCAGCATCAAGATTAAACCAGAGTTTGAGGACCAAATGAAGAGATATTCTAGGCATCAGGCTAAAGGGTTTTGTTCCTGGATAATGGAGAATCTGGGCTTCTTCAAGAGTTCGCATAATTTGTTGCACTTGTTTTCTTATGAGATAAATGTGCAATTGAAGCTGGTTTTGCTTTCTGACCTCCCCTAAATTATTTGTAGCTGAAAAGCTCCTGCCTCTGAAAAAGGTCTTAAGAGAAAGTTGAACCTAGTGGGCTTTTTCATTGTTGTGAGATTCTGTTTGACTCTTCTCTTCTTCCCCCTGTCCCTTTTTATATGATATAACTAGGAACATTATTTAAAACAAGAATAGAAGCAAACATTTACATAGCATTTTAGACGTAAGTAGTACTTCCATGTGTGTGATCTCAGTGGATGGTCATGGTAGCCATGTAGTTCATAGTACTATATCAATTTAAGTGGTGAGTAAAATGAAGTTCAAAGAGATTGTAGAGCCTAGTTTGGTCACCATCTCAAAACCTTGATAGAGGCTGTCTGCTAAGGTCACAAGTTATTTGGAAGGCTGAATGTTTTCTAAGACTTAGACTTACACACACACACACACACATTATCTATCTATCTATCTATCTATCTATCTATCTATCTGTATATGTATGTATGTGTGAATATATATGTAGGCATAAATATGCTATGCTATGTAATGAAATGATATGATATGATGTGATGTGATATGATATGATATGATATGATATGATATGATATGATATGATATGATATGATATGTTGTGATAATATGCCAAGAACTTGATTCTTTAAATTCAGTCTAAGATTGTTGTCTGAAATTGTTTCACCACCAGGTAGGTAGTGAAATACATAGATTGCTGGGCCTATAGTCAGGAAGACCTGAGTTCAAATCTGGTCTTATACGCTTACTAGTTGTATGACCCTGAGCTAATGTCTTAATGTCTGTTTGTCTTAGTTTCCTAAACTGTAAATTGGAAATAATAATACCTCCTAATGATGTGGTGGGGATCAAATGTAATGGTATTTGGAAAGTGCTTAATAAAATCCCTAGCACATAACCAGTATCATATAAATGCTTATTACCACTCCTTCCCCAGCAGCCTGTACTGGCACATCCATTCATTAATCCAATCATTAAATATAATTGATTTCAGGGCATATCAGCTTTGAGAGCCAAATGAACTCTCTAAAATGGGGCCTCCACTGGAGAGATTGTTATTTTTTTAAAGGATGTTGCAGAGTTGTTGCTATAGTCACAGCTTCATTTAACTTCATCAATGTGGTGATTTTCAAAGTTCAAAAACTGCTAAACAAACAAGAAAAATATTTAGATGTCTAAACATTCCCCTCTGCGAAAGCCATTCAAACATTTTTTCCTATCTTCATAGTTTATATGCACAGAGGTTTGTTTGTACAGTAAATTTCTATTTATCCAACTTCCTAACAGCTAGAAAGTTAAAATAAGCAGATATTTTAAAAAGATGATGCATAATTTTAAAAAAATGTTTTAAATGAACCCAAGGCAAGGCAAAACCTCAAAGCATTTTCTGGTCCATCATAGAAAGATTAAGTTAAATCCCATTAATTGTGTATTCAGTGGAATTAAATTTTCTAAAAATTTAATATAGCATATATGGTGATTTTTCATTAATATGAATATTCATTGAATAGTTATAGACTAACTGAAGCAATAAGGTAACCTGAGGGAGACATAGAAAGTAGCATGTGCCAGGTAAGTCAGACCATCATCACCACCTTTACTACTATCTCTTCTCAAACCCTGATGGAGACAACCCAGAACCCTGACTGAATTCAAAAAGTTTCCAGCCCAGTTCCTTCAGTCACATTCTGGGAAGCAATTCCTTTAAAAATACAAGCTAACAACAGCTCCTGCAAGGGCTATAGTCAAAGCTACTGAAGACTCAGAAAATAAAGTTCTTGCCACTAAAGTCCTTGGCATTGTCATATAGTTCAACATCAGAAACTGATATCATTTTATTAATGGGAATAATATTAAAGAAGAAGCATTAACATAGTATTGATGTTCCACCCTATTGACCAACTTGCAGCTAAAACTTTCCATATGAATTGTCTTTCCTATCAGAATGGCAGCCCCTTCAAAGAACAGGTTTTCTTACTTTCCTTTTTACAAAATAAGCACTTACTTTTTCCACTTAATAGAATTTTATTTTTAATTACATGTAAAGAGAGTTTTCAACATTCACTTTTATAAGATTTTTAATTTCAAATTTTTTCTTCTTCCTCTCCTCTTCTACTCCCTCCCAAAGATTGGCAAAGCAATCTAATATAGGCTATACATGTAAATCATATTAAGCATATTTCCATATTAGTTATGTTGTGAAAGAAGAATCAGAACAAAATGGGAAAAACATGGTTCTTCTCACTTCACTCAGAATCAATGCCCATCAATTGCAGAATGACTAAAAAAGTTGTGGTATATGAATACAATGGAATACTATTGTGCTATAAGAAATGATGAACAGGCAGATTTCAGAAAAACCTGGACTTGCATGAACTGATTCTGAGTGAAGTGAGCAGAACCAGAAGAACATTTTACACAGTAACAGCAATATTGTGTGATGACCAATTTTGATAGACTTAGCTCTTGTCATCAATACCAAGATCTAATACAGTTCCAAAAGACTCATGAAGAAAAATGCTATCCACATCCAGAAAAAGAACTATGTAGTCTGAATGCAGGCTGAAGCATACTATTTCCTCTTTTGTTGCTTTTGTTTTTCTTTCTCATAATTTTCCCTTTTGTTCTGATTCTGCTTTCACAATATGACTAATGCAGAAATATGTTTAATATGATTGCACATGTGTAGCCTATATCAGATTGCTTTCTGTCTTGGGGAGTATAATAGTAATGGATGTGCCAAGTCAGATCATCATCACCACTTTTACTACAATCTCTTCTCAAACTCTGATGGAGACAACCCAGGACCCTGAATGAATTCAAAAAGTTTCCAGACCAGTTCCTTCAGTGACATTCTGGAAAGCAGCTCCTATAAAAAATACAAGCTGGCAACAGCTCCTGCAAGGGCTATAATATTGGCAAGCAAACAAGTACTTAGCACTTAGTTCCAAGCTCATGATTGTGTCAGGTATTAAGAGCCACAACTTGTGAATCCCACAATGGGATGGACTTCCTGACATAATAGGAAGGAGCTGGAATAGGGAGGAGCTAATGCCTTATATGAGGAAAAGCACAGGCTGAAGAGTCAGAACTTCTTGGAGCAAGCAGAGTGGAGGCTGAGAAGCAGGGGACCAGGCAAGAGAAAGTGATTTTGATTTTGAGAACAGAGCTTCTTCTGAGAGCCAGCTGGAGCTTCTGCTGAGACTTTTCTTCTGGGAACTTTTGCTTAGAGTTTCCAAGAACCAGGCTGAGGAGCTACCAACTTCTTCTGAGAGCTGCCAAGAACTTCTGAGGGCCAGAGCTGCCAAAGACTTCTGAGGGTCAGCCAAAGATGCCAAAGACTGAGGAAGCATGACTATGCTGCCAGTACTCTGTCTATTTTGGGTGTATGTTGATTTCACAGGCAGAAAGTGAATTGATAAGGATGACAGCAATGTTCATGAATGTTATTGTGGCTTGGTTAAGCTTTGTCTTCCCAGGAACAGAAACTGTCAAGAACTTGAGGTGGATTAGATACTGTTCACTTCAATATAAAACAGGAACTGCATGGAGAGATGGACAAGGAACTGGGAGCTGTCTGCCTTTGAACTCAGGTGGCAGTTGGCTAGATTTGGGCAGGAACTGGGATGATGGAAGAGGATCCATGGAAGCTAAGGGCCTGCCTTGAGTCAAGATGAAAAGATCTCTCCTTGGATATTTAATGCTGACTTATGAGATTGTAACTTACCTGTGACCTAGGGGTGGATGTCCTTTGTACTTTCCACTACCCCTTAAGAGGGTGCTTAGTAGTGACTGATGATGTTGTAACTTAATTGCACCCTATGGGTGGAAGACTTTAAACTTTGTACCTTGTGTCAATTAAGGAGGCTTGCCTCCTTAAGAATGATTGAATTAAGGATTTACTAAATGAAGGACTTACTAAATGAATGTTATCATTTGTTTAAAATTATGTGACCACTTTGGTGAAAACTATGTATCCATTTTAGCAATAAGTTGTGAAGTTATAACATTCTGAATGCTGTACTTTATTTTCTGTAAATGTTTTGCTCTAATCTCTAATCTGAATAAATAGAAAGTTCACTATACTGTTTAATCAGTACCTTGAAAACTGTTCACAGCAGGGGTCCTCTGGAAAGCTGCTCATGCTTGGCTTTACAGTGAGGGACAAGAGAGAAAAAATTTGGACTTCAAAAATCTTATAAAAGTGGATGTTGAAAACTATGTTTACATGTAAGTGAAAAAATAAAATGCTATTAAGTGAAAAAATAATGTTGCTGCTCAAATAAAGAATCAGAAAGCTGGAACATATGTTAAGATACTATAGCTCTGCTTTTATGAAAAGTATTTTTCTAGAGTCAGGAGGGACTTTTAAGATCATACACACCAACTTCATTTTTTTAACAAATTATTAAACTGAGGCCATGAAATGTGAGGTGGCTTACCTAAGGTCATATGGGTATTTTGTTCTTGAACCAAGACAGAAACTGAAATCTCTTGTTTGGAACTTAGACTTCTTTTTTTTCATACCATGCTTTTTTATTCTTCCATATCAAATTGAGATCTAGTCTCCCTTTCAATTCATGCTCTCAGACTATAAGGATGCATCTGGTGAATTGAAAAAAAAATTCATCTTGCAAAATTAACCTTGAGAAAATAGCTCTAGTACTAGGGAAAATGTGGTTAAGTGAGTCAGTGGACAAAGTGTGGTACTTGAAATCTCAGACTTGAAAACCTCAGACACAAACTATGTGACCCTGTGAAAGTCCCTTAAATTTCTTGGTGCTTCAGTTTCTTTAGCTATAAAATGGGGATTAAAATAGCATCTACCTCATAAGATTTTTGTAAGGGTCAAATGAGATAACATACAAAATGTTTTTACAAAGTTCAAAGCACTACATAAATGCTATTATTATTATTATTATTATTATAACTCGTTGAGTTGAACTTTACTTCTCTACTCAGACACTACAGAGATGCAGAGAAACCCTACTCTAATTCACTGTTTGCTGAACATCCTTTGCACCTCCACAACTTTTATTTCTTTTGTTCCCCCTTGCCCTTACCTCCTCCTTGCCTTTATCCGACTTCTACCTGATGAAATCCTCTACCTCCTTCAATAGCCTGCATATATATTTCTGTTTGTATAACCAAACAGCTTTGACAACCATACCCAACACATGACCATGTACTCATCTGGAGTACCTGAACTACCATCCAGTTGGATACCATGCTTTGAGAATTACTGTATAAGAATTTTTTGCAAAGATTAATTTGCAATTCCCCTTTTATCTCATTGGAAAAACAGTTGATCTGGAAAATAAATTCAGGAGAGATAAGTCAAAAATTATTGAACTATTTGAAAGCCATGACCAAGAAAAAAGAGGTTAAACATCATCTATCTTTCTTTTTTTTTCTTTCTTTTTGCTTTTATTTGGAAGGGCAATTAGGGTTAAGTGACTTGTCCAAGGTCATACTGCTAGTAAGTGTTAAGTGTCTGAGGCCAGATTTGAATTCAGGTCCTCCTGATTCCAGGGCTCGTGCTCTATTCACTGCACCACCTAACTACCCCTTAAAAATTACATTTTTGTATTTTTTTTTTGCTTTCTGGAGGGCAGTTGGGGTTAAGTGATTTGCCCAAATAAATATCATATTTCAAGAAATTATCAAGGAAACCTGTCTTAATATACTAAAACCAGAGGGTAAAATAGAAATTGAAAGAATTCACTGATCACCTCCTGAAAGAAAATGAAAATTCCCAGGAACATTATAATCAAATTCCACAACTCCCAGATCAAGGAGAAAATATTTCAAGCAGTCAGAAACAATTCAAATATCATGGAGTCATAGTCAGAATAACACAAGATTTAGCAACTTTTTAAAAGATTGGAGGGCTTGGAATATATTCAGAAGGGCAAAGGAGCTAGTTTCACAACCAAAAATCACCTAATCAGCAAAACTGAGTATACTCAATTGGGAGATTGGGGAGGGATGAACATGCAATGTAATAGAAAACTTTCAAGTGTTCCTGATGAAGAGATCAGAGCTGAGTGGAAAATTTGGCATTCAAAGGAAAACTCAAGAGAAGCATAAAAAGATAAACATGAAAGATTAATCAAAAGAATATCAATAAAGGTAAATTGCTTATATTTTTATATGAGAAGGTGATATATGTAATTCCTAAGAACTTTATCATTATTGGGACAGTTAGAAATAGTCTACATATTCAGAGGGCATGAATGTAAGTTACCTATAATGAGATGATATCTAAAAAATAAAATAAAATTAAGGGGTGCAAAAGAGGAATATACTGGGAGAAGGGGAAAGTGAGAGTTTGAATGTAGCAACTTATCATACATAAAAGAGGCTTAAGAGGAAAAACATTTACAGTGGAGGGGAAGATGGGGGAACTCTGCAGGAGCACTCTCATCTGAATTGACTCAAAGAGGAAATAACATGTACACTCATTTGGGTGTAGAAATATATCTTACCCTACAGGAAAATAGGAGAAGAATGGGAGTAGAAAGTGGGGGAAAGTGGTATTAAGAAGGGAAGAAGATAGGAGAATGTGGTAGTCAGAAGCAAAACATTTTTAATAATAGTATTTATATACATTTGAAACATTTCATTTTAAAACTTCGAATTTCAGATCCATTTCCTTCCTCCCTTGTCACCCATTCCCTCTGGGGAGATAAGCAGTTCAGTATGTGTTGTACATGTCTAGCTATGCAGAACATTACCATAGTACATATATTGTAAAAGGCTGCTTATAATTCCCTCCAACCCATCCCACCCCTGACCTGGTCCATTCCCTACTTTGATCCTGTCCCTCTTCAAAAGTGGGTGCCTCCAACCTCCCCTTCCCCCAGCATGCCCTCCCCTCCATCATCCCCCCTCTCTTTCCCCTTCCCCCTACTCTCCAGCAGGGTGAGATATCCCATTTACTATGTATGTCATTCTCTCCCTGAGCCAAATTCAATGAGAATGTGGTTTTGCCTTTTTGCCTTCCTGTTCTTCCCCTCCCCTGCAACCACTTCCCCTTGCTTCTTCTACATGAGATAGTTTACCCTACCCTGACTCTCCCCATCTCCTCTTGCCACCTTCTTCTATCAACTCTTAACTTCACCCCTTATTTATCGTCCCTTCCCACCAAATTCAACTTGTGCCCTCTATCCATTTATACCTGTAAACATATATACACACATTCACCTATGTATTCATATGACCATACACCCTTCTTCCATTATTTTCATAGTGAGAAAGATTTCATCAGTCACAGTTATTGTTTTTCCATGTAGGAATGTAAATAGTTCAACTTTGATAAGTTCATAGTGATTTCTTTTCCCTGATTACCTTCTCAAACATCTCTTGCTTCCTGTGTCTGGGTGTCAAATTTTCTATTCAACTCTGGTTTTTTTTCCTCAAGAATGCTTGAAAGTCCTCTATTCCACTGAATGACCATATTTTCCCCTGAAACAAAATACTCAGTTTTGCTGGGTAGGTGATTCTTGATTTTAATCCCAGCTCTTTTGACCTCTGGAATATCATATTCCATGCCCTTCAATCCCTCAGTGTAGAAGCTGCCAGGTCCTGTGCTATTCTGATTGTGTTTCCACAATATTGAAATTGTTTCTTCCTGGATGCTTGTAATATTCTCTCATTGATCTGGGAATTCTGGAACCTGGCTATAATATTCCTGGAAGTTTTCTTTTGGGGATCTTTTTCAGGAGGTGATCGGTGGATTCTTTCAACCTCTATTTCCCCCTCTGGGTCTAAAACATCTGGGCAATTTTCCTTGACAATTTCTTGAAGGGTGATTTCTAGGTTCTTTCTTTGATCATGGCTTTCAGGTAATCCAATAATTTTTAAATTCTCTCTCCTGGATCTATTTTCCAGGTCAGTGGTTTTCCCATGAGATATTTCACATTGTCTTCTATTCTTTCATTTGTTTGGATCTGTTTAACAGCATCTAGATTTCTCATAAAGTCACTAGCTTCCATTTGCTCCAGTCTAATTCTGAAGGAATTAATCTCCTCAGTGAGCTTTTGAGATTCTTTTTCCATCTGGCAAAGTTGGCTTTGTAAGGCATTCTTCTCTTCATTGCCTTTTTGAGCCTCTTTTGCCACTTGAGTTAGTCTATTTTTTAAGATGTTATTTTCCTCAGTCAGGCTGTTGACTCTCATTTCATACTTTTCCTGCATCCTTCTCATTTCTCTTCCCAATTTTTCCTTTTGGAGATGTTCCTTTTGGAACATGATTTCTGACCTCACAGTCCTCCTCCTGTTCCATGCTTCAATCCTCTTTGCCCCCAAAATAGGAGTCTAATGTTTAATTTTTCTGTTTATTTTGTTTCCTTTGCCTAGGCATGTTGCCACTTAATTACTTGACTTTTGGGCTTGTTGCCAAAGTAGGACTCAGGCACCAGACTGGGGAGCTTCCATCCTGAACGTTGGGGTCTTCACAATTTCTGATTCTGGCAAGTTGGTTACCCACCCCAGACCTCCCCCTCAGATCACAATCCAGATCCAAGCAGGTTAAAGCAAGAATGATTAACCCCCAAGACTGATCGCTGGATCTTCCTACAGTTTGCAGGCCAGGAGCTGAAGCTGACACTGAAGCTGCAAAATGGCGAGTGTGCCGAGTCTCCTCAGCGGCTTCCGGCCCCCAAGGGAAGAAGACAACACATTCCCCAAATACTGGTCCCAAAGTCCATAGGGCACTAACCTCTCACTTTGTCCTAGGCATGTCTGTGTTGATAATTCTGGAATTGCCACAGCTGCTGGTGTTCTGGCATCCCTCCAGCCAGCTGCAGGCCCGGCCACCCTGGGGCTAAAACTGCAGCTCACACGGACCTGGGTTTGGCCCCCAGCATGCTGAGCTGTCGCCTCCCAGAGCACTGTGCTGGACGCTCCCTGCAGAGCTGCTGGACTGTCCTCAGCGGGAGGTTAGCTTCTCTGTGTCGTTCTGTGGGTGCTGGAGTTCCAGAAGTTGTTCAGAGTCCCCTTTTACATGGTCTGGAAGTGGTCTGGGGGGAGAGCACCTTGGCAGTGCTCTTTCTACTCCGATATCTTGGCTCCGCCCCCCCAGAAGCAAAACATTTTTAAGGATGGACAGGATAAAAAAAGAGAGTAGGATAAACAGGTGGAAGTGAGGTTGGAGGGAAATACACAGTAATTATAACTGAAAACAATTACAGCAAGTTTCTCTGATAAAGGCCTCATATTTAAATATATAGAGGACTGAGTCAAATTTATAAAAAAAAAAAATAAGAAGAACCACTCCCCAACTGATAAGTGGTCAAAGGATATGAAAAGGTAGTTTTCAAAGCTATCTATAGTCATAAGAAAAAATGCTCTAGTTCACTATTGATTAGAGAAATGCAAATTAAAGTAACTCTAAGGTATCAGTTTATATCAGATTGGCTAATGTGACAGAAAACAATGGCAAATGGAGGGGATGTGGGAAAATTGAGATACTAATGCACTGTTGGTTGAATTATGAACTGATTCAACCATTCTGGAGAGCAATTTGGAAACATACCCAAAGGGATATAAAACCATCTATACCCATTCACTCAGTTATACTACTACTAGGTCTATATCCCAAAGAGATAAAGGGGAGGGGAGAATGACTTTGTGGACAAAAATATTTATACCAACTCTTTTTGTGATAGCAAAGAATATGAAAATGAAGGGACATCCATTAATTGGGGAATGGCTGACCAAGTTGGGTTTATATCATTGTGATAGAATATTATTTTGCTATAAGAAATGATGAGCAGGATGTTCTCAGAAAAACCTGAAAAGACTTACATGAACTTATACAAAGCAAAGTGAACAGAACCAATAGAACATTTTACATAATAACAGAAATATTGTATGATGATCAACTGAATGCTTTAGCTATTCTCAGCAATACAATGATGCAAGACAACTCTGAACTACTTTTGATGAAAAATGCTATCTCCCTCCAGAGAAAGAACTAATAGAGACTTAATGTAGAATGAAGGATTCTTTTTTTTAATTTACTTCTCCTGTTTCTTGGGTGTTTTTTGGAGGGGTCTGTTTTCTTTCACAACATGACTAATAATGAAATATGTTTTGCATGACTGCATGTGTATAATCTGCATTAAATTGCTTACCTTCTCAATAAAGTGGCTGGGAGGGAGAGAATTTGGGACTCAAAATTTTTTAAAACAACAAATGTTAAAAGTTGTTTTGTTCATGTAACTGAGAAAAATAAAACATTTCATTTTTTAAAATTGCAAACTTTAAAGCTTTATATAAATGCTACTTATTATTTATTATTAGTAGTAATAATAATAACAATATCAAGGTCCAGAATTCTATCCACTTCACCACTTAGAATTAAAGTTAATTTCATCTATCTATACATACACTCACACACACACATACACACACACATTTATAGAGACAGATACATTCACAAAGATATATAAATATCTATAGATACAGATTATAGATATGAACATACATGCTTGTCTCGCTAATTAGGGTTTGGATCTTGGCAAGGACTAGCTCTTCTATTTCTTGGACAAGTATAGAATAGAATAAATATAGAATAAATAAATATTCAAAATAATAGATACATAATGTATTAATGAATACATGAACCATTTCTGTTATTAACATCATACAGCAGAAAAGAACTTATAAATGTTATTAAAGTAGATTTTTCACAGATCATTCACATAATATCATTGGCTTTTTATATATACCACTGTTATTTCAATCAACGTTCAGTTTATGAACTTGAATTTTAACTTATGGCCCAATTGTTTGTCAGGTTATTTTTTCTCAGCTTTATTTATATTTTTAAGAAGTTTCTAAAAGAAAAAAGAAGAGGCAAAGAATGATAATTAATGTTTTCAAATTTCTTCTATGGTATATTAGAGAAAGAAATAGCATAATCTTGTAAAAACTATTCAAGAGAATAAATCTCAGGCCCAGCAGACTCAGTGATAGTCTGCATTTCTAGTTCCTTCTTCCATGATTGTTAGAAAAGTAAAAGGGGGAGGGGTTAATGAATTTAAATGCTACCTCCAATATATCTTGGTAAGTCATTTAACCTCTTAGTGTCCCTGTCCCCTCCCAGATTGATTTTTTTTTGACTGGGTTAAAGAGGTCATTTTTTGCCCCAATTTTACCTAGCCTTAATCACTGAATGGGCAGTACCTCAGAAAAACTGAGACTTGGGAAATATCTTAGCTAAAATAGGTCAAGGTCTCCCACTGCATTGAGGACCATCTCCAGTCATCCTGATCCATATCTTACCATTGGACACAGAGGGTTCCAGAAAAGAGTAAGTTTGGTGACTTTGCACAACCCTGCCTCACTTAAATCCAATTCATTTGCAAGTCATAACATCACCATCCTGATAACATGTTCCTCTTCAAGCATAAGGACAAACAACTACCTGTGAGTAGTAGTAGTAGCTGTTCCACTGGGACCCAGTTTGCCAGTTCTACTTGAACAATGTAGCTACTTCTTTCCTTCCTCCCTCCCTCCTTTCCTCCTTTCCTTCCTTCTCTCTCTCCTTCCTTCCTTTTTTCCTTCCTTCCTTCTTCCCTTCCTTTCTCTCTTTCTTTCTTCCTTCCTTCTTTTCTTCCTTCATTCCTTCCCATCCTCCTCTCCCTTTGTCCACATAGGGAATGATACTATTATCTGTGAGTGCTCTGCCCAAAGGAAAATAAATATATCGATTTTGATCACTGAAACCTAGCAAGATATCTTGGGGCTAACAAGCTAGATTTCTTTTTTATTGACCATGCCTTAAACCCAAATCACTCAGGCTCTCATTGATTGGCCAACAATAGGTTCCAGGCCAAGCCTCACTGGGTCATTATTTGGGTTCTGATGATTGAGTGAGTATAAATAACAAATGTTTCTGTCTGGGCCAGAAACCCTGAGGGTCTCCCCCTCCCAGATTGATTTTTTTTTTCACTAGGTAGAAGAGGCCATTGTTTGTCTCAGTTTTACCTAACCTTAATGATTGGAGGGGCATTGCCTCAGACAAACTGAGATCTGGGAAATGCCTTAGCTAAAAAAATCCCAAGGTTTTCCACTGCACCAGGGGTCACCTCCAGTCTTCTTTATCTATATCTTGCCACTGAACCCAGATGACTCCAAAGGAGAGAATGAGGCTGGTGACTTTGCACAGTCCTGCCTCACTTAAATCCAATTCACTTGCAAGTCATGACATCACCTTCCGGACATCATGGGCCTCTCCAAGAACAACAACAGTGGCCCTAACAATTCTGTAAGACCGCAAGTTTCAAAGAATGTGCAAATCTGCATTGGAAGCAGAAGATCCTCACCAGGAAGTACCTATAGAGATTAAACCATAGTTCTATTAAATGAATTAACTAACAAACAGGTAGATTAATTAATAAATAAATGAACAGCTACATAGATAAATGCATACATCCATATGTGAATAAATGGATGAATGAATAGCACCCATCTCATAGTTTTGTTTTGAGCATTGAGTATGTCAATTAATGTCAGTAAAACAATTTACACACCTTTAACTATTCTATAAGTTCTATTCATCATTATTATTGTTATAATTATTGTTGTTATTATTTGTCATGCGCTTTACTTCTCTCCTAGACTGTGCTTGTGATTGTTTCATGAGGATAGACTGGTCTGACCAAGATACAACAACACTGAAGGCAATGAAAGATTGCTTAAACATTTACTTCCCTAAACTCTGTATAGAGTCCCTGCTGTTCATACCCTTTGCAACATCCCAGCTATCCTTTCCTACTTCCAAACATGTTACTAATGTGGGCTTTATGAAATAACAATGTGGGGGTTGGGGAGTAACAAGTCTGCTTGTTTTGGGCAGCCAAGAATCATAGGATTTTAAGGGGAAGTTAATAATACGATAAATTCTCTTTCTAGGGATAATTCAGGGTGCCATTTTGACATTAGGAAGACTGTCTTCTGGGGAGGAGGGAGGAGCATATTTGTTATTTGTTACTTCTTAAAGCAGAACTAAAACTAATGGATGGAAGCTACAGTATATTGAGAATTTATCTCAATATAAGAGAGAACTTTTTAAAAGAGATTCCTTCATGAATAGCATATTAAACTCAATGATCTCTGTGCTGGATTCCATTCTAAAGGTCTTTGAATCTATAAGGCAGTATATAGAATTTGACCCAGGCTTGAACATAATCCATACTGAAATACCTACTTGGAATATTGACAGGGGGAACCAGAAACACTGCATTTCATTACCATTCAGTAATGGAACTGATGTCAAATCAACACCTCTTTCCTCTGATCCTATATCTAATCTTCCCTTATTAACTTATCCTGACAATGAAGACAAAGAGTAATTTAGAACCTTAGAAGAAGGCTTTTCTCTTTTGTATTTTTTTATAATGCACTTACAAGTAAAATATTTTAAGCATTGACCTTAATATGTAAATATTTATCTTATAATTGTATTTATATAATACTGTACTAATTATTGTATGCTTTATAAAAGTAATAGAAAGTAAGATTTGATGACTAGAAATTTTAAAAGGATGTGATAAAAATAACTATTGAGTAGAAAAGTGATATGGTCAGACTTTACCTTTAAGAAAATCACTGTTTCAGTTCTGTAGAGAATAGATTGGAATGCAGAGAGGCCTGAGACAAGAAGACCCATAACTAAGTTCAGGGAAGAAGTGAGGGAAACATGAAATAGGGTGGCTGTGTGGAAGAAAGGGACTTATCCAAATGATGTGGTAGATATAGAAACAATTTTGGACAAAAGTTTGTATACATGGGAAGAGGTACAGGTGTATGCTGAAATCAATTTGAAAAAGGAAATCTGATTGTAGAAATTTCAGTGTATTAACACTTCTGAAATGGGCAAATGCTACAAATCAGTGTTTGACTTTTTGTTTTGTTGATTGTATAGGCTTAAAGGAAAAGTCTGAATAAAATGCTAATAATGCAGATTAAATTTATGCATCTTGTGTGTACATTTTCCCCCAGATGGTCAATTGCTAAACATTTATCAGTATACACCTGGAAGGAGAGAGAGTGAAATAGTGGTTTTGAACCAAAGTAACTGAAAGGATAGTGGTATCTTTAACAATAAAAGTGAAGTTTGGAAGAAAGGCAAAAGGGAAAGGAAATATAATTTAATGAACAACTCAATGAGGTCAGCTCAGCATGTCCATCTAAAACAACAAAAATAACAACAGTAACAAAAAATAAAGTCAGGGCCCTTATCCATCAGTTACTAACTTGGAACACAGTGCCCATCCCTTGAAGGGGAAGTGATGCAACCCTCAGGTATACTGGGAGGTAGAAGGAGCAGTAGGCAGGCATGTATGCTCACTGTGTGTGTAAGTTTCTCAATTGTATCTGTGTAGCTATTGTTGTGGGTGCCTGAATAGCAATCAGTTTCTAACTGTCCTGATTGGTCAACTCCTGGCTCAAAAATGAGGAATGTAGGAGCATGGACAGGGAGGGAGGAGACAAAGTGTTTATGTGTGAGTGGTGGTGAGAAGAAAAGGTGTAGCCATTTTGGAGAGGCAGCTAGCTGGTACAGTAGACAGAGTTTAAACATTAAGCAACAATATCTGAGCTTAAATCTTACCAATTACCACTGTTGTTGGGAGGGTAAGATTATAAGTGTCTTCTTATTGATCACTGTCATCTTTACGGTCAGATCATGCCCCAAGGTCTCATCCCTCCCTAGTTCATTCTGAATGCCCCCCCCAACCTCATATCCCAGAAAATCCTTCATTCTGGAAGTTTACTCCCATCCTGGAATTCACACATTGTAAGTATCCTCTGCCCTTGAAACATTTCCCTACAATTGGATGTCTCCTCCCAGGACCTCCATTTCAGAAGAGTTCCCAGGACAGACATGTCTTCATTTCTCCCCAGGTTGCACTCCAACTTTTTCTCATACATCAAACCTGGTAGCTTCATCTCACCACCCCTTTGTCTTTTCAGCTTCCTTTTATGTGTTTTCTCCCACTAGAATTTAAGCTTCTTGAGGGAAGAGGCTGTCTTTCTGCTTATATTTAAGAAGCTAGGTGACTTAGTGGATTAATTTTAGGGTAGAAGTTGGCTCAGTGGGGGCGGCTAGGTGGCGCAATGAGTAGAGCATCGGCCCTGGAGTCAGAAGGACCTGAGTTCAGATCCGGCCTCAGACACTTAATGCACATACAAACAAAAACCTAGCCATGTGACCTTGGGCAAGTTACTTAATCCCAATTGCCCTCCAAAACCCAAAAAAAAAGAAGTTGGCTCAGTGGATTGAACACTGGGTCTATATATTCAAGAAGTTCTGGGTTCAAGTTTGACCTTAGATACTTAATAGCTGTATAACCCTCACAGTTAAACTTTTTATCTCAGTTTCCTCCAATGTAAACAAAAATGGAAAGAAAAATAATAGCACCAACCTTCCAGGGTTGTTGTGAGGATCAAATGAGATATTTTAAATATACTTAGCATGATGCCTCTCGTGTAGTTACATAATAAATGATTTGGTCTTTTTTTCCAAGTCTACCTTGTCATTCCCCTCTTTCCCAATGGATAAACTCCAGTGGTTCCTATAAATTCAGGGATCAAATGTAAATTTTTTTATTTGATGTTCAAAGTCCTTTATAATCAATCCCTACCTTCCCACCTTTCCAGTCTTCTAACACCTTATACCACCCACTCTCCCACCCCCATACACAGTATATACTCTACTATTCAGTGGTGCTGGTCTCTTTGCTGTTCTCCAAACAAGAAACTTCATCTCTAAGCTCTGGGCAATTTCTCTGGCTATCCTCCATGCCTTGAATATCCCCCTCCTCATCTCTTCCTCCAGCTTCCTTTAATTTCCAATTAAATAAACCCTTCTTTCCCAACTCCTCTCAATTCTAGTGCCTTCCTTCTATTAATTATCTCCTATTTATTCTGTATATAGTTGGTTTGTAAATATCTGTTAGCTTTTCATTTCCCTCATGAGATTATGAGCTCAATGAGGGCAAGGATGGTCTTTTCCCTCTTTCTGTAACTCCAGCACAGTACAGTATCCGGCACACAGTAGACATTTTAAAAATGCTTTAAGACTAACTGACTTAATATATTTTTATTCCCAGCCTATCACTAAGTTTGGAATGTAATAAGCATTTATTAAATGCTTGTTGACTTTTTGAAGTGGTTCTTGGCTTCCACTTTGGAGACCACTGCTTTAGAAGATGAAATGTAATGAGTTGTTTCATTCTTCTATTCATTATACAAGAACCAAAGGAGACTGTCTCAATTTCTTCATTGAGAAGACACCTTTAAAACCCATTCCCCCACTCTTTTTAGAGCACTTTGGAAATTTCTAAAGTATTCCTTCTATGTCCAACTGCCATTGTGTAATCTAGTATAGCAAAGCACTACATTTCTTTATTTTATGTACTATAAGTAAAAATAATATTTAATCTTGAGGTTTATAATTATATCTTAATGTTCATCCATGTTTTATAATAAGTATTTATATGGTTAACATTTGCTAAGAATATATGACAACATTCTTCAGAATTAAATATGTTCTTTATAGGGGCGGCTAGGTGGCGCAGTGAATAAATAGAGCGCCGGCCCTGGAGTCAGAAGGACCTGAGTTCGGAGCAGGCCTCCAACACTTAATCCACACAAACAAAAACCTAGCCGTGTAACCTTGGGCAAGTTACTTAACCCCAATTGCCCTAAAGGGGCAGCTAGGTGGCGCAGTGAGTAAGAGCGCCAGCCTCGGAGTTGGGATGACCCGAGGTCAGATCCGGCCTCAGAAAATGAGCACCCACGCATAAATAATGACTAGCCGTGTAACCTTGAGCAAGTTACTTAACCCCAATTGCTTTAAAAAAAAAAAATGTTCTTTATTTTCCCCTTTGTCTCCACATCCTCCCTTCTGTACCTCCTGTACTGTTTCCTCTAGTCAACAACATCCTGAACTTCCTTTGAACTGACCGTCCCTATGAGAATTAAAGCCAAATACCATATAAAGTAGTGCTGCTCAACAAAACAACAAAAAATATGAGAGGTGAAGCATGACATAGTGAAAAGTAATTTGAGGGAAAAGATTGTGAAAGACCTGAGTCAAGTCCTGGTTCTGATGCTTACTGACTGTATGAAGCTGGACAAGTCTCTTTATGCCTTAGTGTTACAAGTAATTCTCTAAGATGAGAAAATTACAAGCAAGTATCCACTTGCATGAGCAGAGCAAGTTTTCTCTGGGAGAACCCTATACCAGTGAAATCATGCATCCAGTCCCCACTGAAAATACATGTGTGTGTAATATATTCTATAACTAAACTCCATATAGCAAAACAAAGTGATATTTCTGGTTTGTTATATAAAAAAAGACATCAATTTCTCTAGTTTTATGGTCCATTGGAGGTAAACTTAGATGTAAGTCAGCCAGCTGCCAACACATGACAGAATTCCTTTGTAATATCCCAGTCTGTTTGGCCTTTACCGCTGACAGGGCTATGCCTGAGGCAGGCCAGTTTGCTTTAATTCAGATCTAATTTCTAGGAACTTCTACCTTATATTAAACAAGAATCTACCTTCTGTTGTCCTATTTTTCCTATCTGGAACCAGATAAAATAATTCTAGTGCCTTGTCTATATAATAATTCTTTGTGTATGTGAGAACAATAAGCCTAGAGAATATATGCTATAACACACACACACACACACACACACACACACACACACACACACACACACACACACACCAGAGAACCCAGGAAAGATACTATAGGTTCAAGCCTAAGTCTATCTGGCTTCTTTGAGCCTCCACAAAAACAAACCATGAGAAAAGTTGACCACATAGGTTCTGGACTTCTTTCCAATCACACAAGTCATCAGTCTTGAGATTGGTGAAGAAGGTGGCACTTGAGCTGAGTTTTTAAGTGATTCAACTTGTCCAAGACCACACAGGGGGTATATAGGAATACATGAACTTCTAAAAGTTCATGATGATGTTGGATGAAGAGGTCCAGCTATCCGACTCAGCATACATGGTATTTTCTATTTCTTGTCTGCTTAATGAATACTGAAGAAACTCTTGATTGACAGTTGATCTGTAGCTGAGTTTGCATACAAAATACAATAACCAACCAACTGGTCTCTGCACTTCCTTCGTGTTCATCAGGCAATAACTGTTATTAAGTAAGTGTCTGGGTAGGAGAAGTACCAGCAGCTTAATCTCCCCATCCAGGAAAAAATGAAGCCATCACCAAATGGCATGCTGTTTTCTATGTTATGTTTAATTCTGGCTATTTTCAGTTGTTTTTCCATTCTTTCCATTCCAGGTGAATGAGTGTTGGAGATGGAATGGACTAGGTTACAACCTTAAGAGTTTCAAGAAGTCAAAAAAGCAACAGGGATCCAGGAACTGAAATCCATACTAGAGTTTGCTGGCAGCTGAGCCTGATGAGGTGCCAACTCCAGGAACTAATGCTTTCCAGCATAGCAGAAGATATGTGGCAGCATAGGAGCCACTGTTCAAGGGACTATGCTATATTGGGAAGTAAATTCAGCAGGGCAAATGATTTGTAGCAACCCATTAAAATTTGAATCAAGTCTCCCTAAGGAATGAGATAGTAGGGGTTATAGTATGGCTCTACTACTGGGAAAAATGAATTTTCTACATTTTTATGAGTTCTTATTAAATATTCCTTTAAAATAACTAATTGATATTAACAAGTTAAATTCATAGTATGGAGTTAATCAGTGGATCCATTTATGATATAAGAGAGGTACTAACTGTAATCTGTTATTGATACTGGAGAGAATACACCAGAATAGAAGCTTCAAACTGCTAACAGAAAATCTCATAATCCTTTAAAGTATCTGTAGAATGCTGAGGGGAAACAAATATGTAGTCAGCCTCCCTCTGAGCACTCAAATTCTTAATGCAAACTGATATTGAGGTAAGAACTCCAATGGTATGTGTAAACCATTTGTGGAACCTCATCTGGAATAAAAATTGGATCTTTCACAAATACTAGGACTCACTGTGGCGATTCTTTACCCAGGACATTAGTTAATGAAGTTCTAAGTTTTGGAATGTATTCTAAAAAAATGGTATTTTTCTCGGAGAAAGAAGAGATCACTTGAGTAACAGCAGTAGTGTGTGGCTCTAGAAGTAGCAATGAGGTATAATGAGTATGCCATCTCTTCTTCCTGCTGCCAAGAAATAAGGGGAATGAGAGATGAGGCATCAAATACTGAAGACAGTGACCATCTAGAGAAATTGGACTTCCAAGAGGGGAAGAAGATGGATTATATATGAGAATAAGATGTTTAATATGAACCAAATTTGGTTAACAATAGAATGGGAGGTCCAGGAGGGACAATCAAGAGCAATGACAAAGTTCTATGAGGAATTTAAGAGGTAAATCAAAAGTGAATATGGAGATGAGGGAGCAGGGAGTGGTAATAGGTCCATGACAATATGAGAATCTGAGTCAGTAAGTATTGTTTCTACCTGTTTTCCTGATTGTCATCTCCTATGTATTAGTGGCCACCTCATCTTCTACTCTTTTTTTCTATTATATTCTGTTGTCTCCCAAAAGTATTAATAATAATGTTTATATCCAACATTAAATTTTACTAGATGCTTCATAAATATGAACTGATTTTATTCTCATGACAACCCTGGCAGATGGGTGCTATTATTGTAACCATTTTACAGATGAGGAAACTGAAGAAGAAAGAAGCTAACTAACTTGCCCAGGGTCACGTGACTAGTAAGTATCAGAAGTCATATTTGAACTCAGGTCTTCCTAACTCCAGGTCCAGTATTTGATCCGTTGCACAAGCTAGTTGCCTCAAAAAGCATCTGGTTTTAAGTTTTAATTTGCACATTATTCTGGTGTTGTCTTTTGATGGACCCATTTGCCACTAACTAAGTATCCCTCAATGCTTCATCCTGTATCCTCTTCTCTTCTCCTGATCCTAGACTCTTCACTCTCTTCAACCCCATGTCTAATTTGTTTCCAAGACCTGATTTCAGCTTTGCAATCTGCCCCTTTCTCTCTGACACTGCCACCACTCTAGTTCAGGCCCTCATCACCTCATTCCAGCATTATTGCAATAGCCTTTTGGTGAGTCTGCCTGCCTCAGATCTTTTCCCACTTGAATCCATTCTCCAATCAGCCATTAAAATGATTTTCCTAAATCTCAGGTTCAACCATGTCACTCCCTTACTCAAATAACTCCAGTGACTCCCTACTATTTCCAGCATAAAATACAAAATGTTCTGTTTGACATTCAAAACACTTCATAACTTTTCCCCGTCCTGCCTCTCCAGTCTTCTTACACCTTACTCCCCAACCTATGTTCTTCCATCCATTGACACTGGCTTCCTGGTTGTTCCATGAAAAAGATACTCCTTCTCTAAACTCCGGCCATTTTCTCTGGCTGTTCCCTAGGCATAAACACTCTCCTTCCTCCACTCCAGTTACTGATCTCCCTAGCTTCCATTTTGTCCCAACTAAAATCTCACCTACAGAAAGCTTTCCTTAGCCTCCGTTAATTCTAGTGCCTTCCCTCTGTCAATTATTTCTTATTTATCCTGTACATAGTTTGTTTTGTATATATTTATTTGCATGTTATCTGCCCCATTGAATTGCAAGCTCCTTGAGGGCTGGGACTCTTTTACCTTTTGTATATGCAGTACTTAGCAAAGTGTCTGGCACATAGTAGGTATTTAATAATTGTTTATTGATTGATAGATATATTTCTCACATTTTGATGTGATGAACTTGTCCTTTGATAGGAGAACATCATTGCACAATTTAAGCTTTTATTTTTTTAATCCTATTCTTCAACATTATTTGCAGAACAAAATTTGACTTTCTATCTCTTCTCTCTGTTCTAAAGCCCCAATGTTTTCCAGGTCTTTCTGTCCCCAAGACTGAGCCCTGTCTACTATATCAGCCCACATCTCTAATTCAAGATTTCATAACAAAAAATACTATTGAACAAACAAGGTATATGCAATTTGGTGCCTTTGTCAGTAATCCTTAAGCATTGGCATGCATTGTTTGGTGTAAATTTCGTTTTCTTCCCAGACTTGATTGTCACAATGTTTTTAACTCACATTTTATCTTTATTTTGCCAAGAAATCCCATGACTCTATATTCCCAATAAAAAGTTTCTCTGGCAGTTTACCTTTTGGGGAAGATGAAATGATCAATTGCTTTTTTTTTCTTCTTCTTCTTTGGCTGAGTCATATGTATATTGAACTTCTAATAAGTCATTACTTCAGCAATCAGCAATTTCAAAAATTTGACTGACACAGAGCTTAGTGTTCTAATCAGCTTTGCTTGTCTTGGGAACTATTCAAAGGGCCTGCATGCACTCTAAAACAAACCATTTTAATACTAACATTGAAGAACTGCAACAACAAATGCTAAATCTTGTTTCTGGATGTCCAAATTGATTTCCAGACACTTAGCAGAGAACAAAGTGAGAAAACCACCCCACCTACTGAGGAAAATATCAATTTCATGCTGAAATGGATTCCATTTCCAGGGATAGAGTATGGAAATGAACCCAAAAAGTACAAGCTATGCCTTTCTCAAATGGGAATGAAGTCAGTAAATAAATGTGCATGATTAGAAAGACCCCTAAAGAATAACTATTCAAATACATCCACTTTGCAGAAGTGAACTGGACATCTGTGAAGTAAATGCATATCCCAAAATAGAAAATTAGTTGCTTGTCAAACACATACTTATTTTAGCCCATCTAAACCTCAGTTTCTTCATCTGAAATATGAGGGAGTGGATTTTCATGATGAAAATTATCTCTAGAGTGCCTTGTAGTTTTAATAGTCTGTAAATTTCAATCAGAATGGAAAAATTCTTTCCATTCCATTTTCCATTCCAAAAATTTCTTTCACTTTTTAGAAATACTAAGATCATAGATCTGAGCTATTCATGATATTTTGATAGTATTTCACACTGATATTGTTTACTTACTTTACTATTTACTTACTTCAAGATATACAAATTTATTGCTAATTTCCTTTGGGAAAATTTAGTTATAAATCACAGCATCTAAAAGTTAGAAGGGACCTCAGAGATGAATTAGTCTAATTCACTGCTGAGCTAGAATCCCCTGCATATCCCCCACCAAGTGTTCACTCAATGTTCCCCAAAGACCTCTAGTGAGAGGTCAAGTTGTAATATGAGTGGAACAATTTGGGCTTTGCCACACATGTCAAAATTAAGAGGGTGCTATAGGAACACTAAATCCAGAGAGTGTTTCCTCCCTCTCCAAATGGACATGTTTTCTCCTCCAGAATCAGAATTTGAGCGTTGGGAGGGACTTCAGGAGTCATCTAGCCCAATTAATATACACACTGTGATATACATGACAAGTGGTTTTCCAGGTTCTTCTTGAAGACCTCCAATGAGGGAAACCTCTTCAACTCTTGAAGAAGCCCATATCATTTATGGGACATTTCAATTGTTAGTGATTTTTTTTACATCAAGTCTAAATTTCCCTCTTTTCAACTTCTGCCCATTCTTTCTCCTCTCTTCTGGCACCAAAAAGAATAAGCCTAATATAACCAAGGCACTTAGCTTACCCTGATTCTACCATCTTGAACAAAGCAGCCAATACTTCAGGGTAGAAATTATGGTACCCCAGGGTATACTTAATCCCCTTCTCTAATTTACCACTCCCCTTATCTGGAACTTCAGGTTCCTTTTCTCAAGTGTAAAAATATCTAGTTATAACTCTGATAAAGGGAATCTATTAAATCCTGAAATATCTAAAAATGCTTCTCAGAAACATCTTCCCTTTTTCTCTAATTCTGCCTTTTAGGGTCATGGAGACCAAATATACAGTATGAAAAGCATTGACTTGGGAATCAAAGGACATGTTCAAATTCAACTGCCTATGCCTAACACCTATGTGACCATGGTCAAGTCACTTAATGACCTTGGGTAAGAGTTTCCTCATATATGAAATTATTGGTTTGGACTAGATGATGGCCTCTGAGGTCTCTTCCAATTCTACAGATAGGATCATATCAAATTTTTAAGAATGTAATTTCTTCCACTAAAAAATCTTTGAAATACTTGAAAGTTGCTCTCATGTTCATCCCCTAATTTTTCTCTTCTCAAAACTAAATGTCATGGGGCTGCTAGGTGGCACAGTGAGTAAGAGTGCCGGCCATGGAGTTGGGATGACCCAAGATCGAATCCAGCCTCAGAAAATGAGCACCCACACACAAATAATGACTGGCTGTGTAACCTTGAGCAAGTTACTTAACCCCAATTGCTTCAAAAAAAAACTAAATGTCATCCATTCCTTCAACTAATACTTATATAGCATGGTATTCAATCCTGGTCACCTTCTTCTATCTTGTCAAATTCCTACCTAAAATTATAGCACCTAGAACTGGACAGAGTATTCTAGATGTGCTGTGATCATGACAAAATAAAAGAGGACTATCATCTCCCTCCTTCTGAATGCAAAGTCCCTCTTCTTTATTGATTCCACAGCCAATGTATAAATATGTCCTAATATGATTTTAGTCAGTTCTTCCAAAATATAATCATCAAGTAGTATCCAATTCTGAGAATCCCTTTTCATTGCTCAGGAAATATGGAAGCTAAGACATATTAATTTCCCAAGAAGAGCATGCCCAGCTATCAAATAACAAGAGCAGTTCATCAAAAGTGCCAGGTTAGGGTGGAGTAGAAGCTGAGTAGAAACAGCTCTTCTGCACAGCTCTGGCTCCCACAATTTCCAAATACTTGTAAAAGGGGACTCTAAACAACCTCTGGAGCTCCAGAACCCACAAAAAGACATAGAGAAGCTAACCTCACACTGAGGACAGCCCAGCAGCCCAGTGGGGAGTTTGCCAATGCAGGGCTCTGGGAGCCTAGCCCAGGCCCACTTGAGTCTCAGTTTTAGCTTCAGGGAGGCCTGACCAGCAACCAGCTGGAGAGACTCCAGAACACCAGCAGCTGTGGCATTTCCAGAATTACCAACACATATATGCCATGGACAAAGTGAGAGGTTAGTGCAGTATGGACTTTGGGACTCATTAGTTGGAAGATCACATGCCCTCTTTCCCTGGGAGCGAGAAGCTGTTAAGTAGTTGTGGCACAGCTGCCAGGTTGCAGCTTCACTTCCTGGCCTGCTAAATGTGGGGGGATCCAGCAATCAGTCTTTTGGGTAATCACTCTTGATTTAACTTTCTTGGATCTGGATTGCGGTCTGTGGTAGAGGTCTTGGGGTGTGTGACCAGCTTGCCAGAGAGTGTGGAGACTTCAGAGAGGGCACCCAACTAATACCTCCAGAAGTTGAGAAAACCCCAACGTTTAAGACAGAAGTTCCCCTGGCTGTTGGCAAAGTCCTACTGTGGCAACAAGCCCAAAAGTCAAGTAATTGAGTGGCAACATGCCTAGGTGAAGGAAACAAAATAAACAGAAAAATTCAACATTAGACTCCTATTTTGGGGGCAAAGAGGATTGAAGCATGGAACAGGTGGAGGACTGTGAGGTCAGAACTCCTGCACCAAAAGCTTCAAATGAAAATATGAGCTGGTTACAGGCCATACATATTTTAAAAAGGATTTTGAAAATCAAATAAGAGAAGTGGAGGAAAAATTGGACAGAAAAATGAAAATGATGCAAGAAAATTATAAAAGGAGAGTCAACAGCCTTACTGAGGAAAATAATACCCTAAAAAATAGACTAACTCAAATGGCAAAAGAGGCTGAAAAAGGCAATGAGGAGAGGAATGCCTTAAAAAGCCAAATTTGCCAGATGGAAAAAGAATCTCAAAGGCTCACTAAGGAGAATCTTTCCTTCGGATTTAGAATGGACCAAATGGAAGCTAGTGACTTTGTGAGAATTCAAGATGCGGTTAAGCAGATCCAAACAAATGAAAGAATAGAAGGCAAGGTGAAATATCTCATGGGAAAAACCACAGACCTGGAAAATAGATCTAGGAGAGATAATTTAAAAATCATTGGACTACCTGAAAACCATGATCAAAGAAAGAACCTAGAAATGATCCTTCAAGAAATTCTCAAGGAAAATTGCCCTGAGGTTTTAGGACCAGAGGGCAAAATAGAGGTCGAAAGAATTCACTGATCACCTCCTGAAAAAGATCCCAAGAAGAAAACTCCTACGAATATTATAGCCAGGTTCCAGAATTCCCAGATTAAGGACAGAATATTACAAGCAGCCAGGATGAAACAATTTGAATATTGTGGAAATGCAATCAGGATAACACAGAATTTGGCAGCTTCTACACTGAGGGATCGAAGGGCTTGGAATATGATATTCCATAGGGCAAAGGACCTGGGATTAAAACCAAGAATCACCTACCCAGCAAAACTGAGTATAATGTTTCAGGGGAAAATTTGGTCATTCAGTAGAATAGAGGATTTTCAAGGATTCTTGATGAAAAAAAAAACAGAGGTGAAAGAAAATTTGACACCCAGACACAGGAAGCAAGAGATGCTTGAGAAGGTAAACAGGGAAAAGAAATCATAATGAAGTTATCAAAGTTGAATTATATACATTCCTACATGGAAAAACAATAACTGTAACTGATGAAACTTTCCTCAGTATGAAAATAGTTGAAGAAGGTTATATGGCCATATGAATACATATATGAATGTGTGTATAGATGTTTACAGGTATACATAGATAGTGGACACAGGTCAAATTTAATAGGAAGGGATGATACTTAAAAGGTGAAACTAAGAAGTGAGAGAGGAATATAATGAGAGGAGATGGGGAGAGACAGAATGGGGTATACTCTCTCATAGAGAAGAGGCAAGGGAACATGGTCACAAGGGAGGGAAAGAACAGGAAGGGAAAAAGGCAAAACCTTATTCTCATTGAATTTGGATCATGGAGAGAATGACATACCTACTAAATAGTAGGGGAGTAGGGGGAGGGGAATGAAAAGAGGGATAATGGAAGGGAGGGCAGGCTGGGGGTGAGGGAAGTTGGAAGCACCCACTTTTGAAAAGGGACAGGATCAAAGTGGGGAATGGACCAGGTGGGAGGTGGGATAGGAGGGAGGGAGGGAAATATAGTCAGTCTTTTACAATATATCTACTATGATAATGTTTTGCATAGCTACACATGTACAGCATATACTGAGTTGCTTGTCTTCCTTTTAAAATCAAATTTTTAAAAAAATATATAAATACTATGATTAATACTATTTTGCATATAATTGGGAGATAAGATGTGCAGGCATTGGGGCATGGGGATTCACCTTGCCCTACTGGAAAAGGCGAAGGGGGTATTGGAGAAGAGATGGAAGAGAGCAGATTGGATGAGGGGATATCCTGTGGAACTGCTATTCTGGGGTCGTGGGTAGGGGGAAAATGGGGAAAAAATGTAACTCAAAATCTGACAGAAATGAATGATATAAACCAGAAGTTAATAAAGCATTTGAAAAAAACTGCCAGATTATACCACTAGGACAATACCTGATGAATATGACTTTATAAACTTTGAAGAATAAGTTATGATACAGGAAATTCCTATGCTAAACTTGGTGCTAACCTCATAGAAACATCCCTAACAGATGACAGGGCATGATTGATCATGCCTTTTATGAAATTTGATCTTAAATCTATTTGGGGAAAAACTGGGAGGAGGAATAAAAGCCAATTGAGCTAGATTTTTAGAAGTTAGAGAAAAATAAAAGAGAGGTCACATTAGAGTTGAGACATACTTAGGAATCTGCAGTTAATACTAAACAAAAAACAACTGGAAGAAAAAATAGAACCTTCATAGAGGAGAGCAGGAATATTGAAAGAAGGAACAAACTCCTTGTACTTTAACCAGAATTGGCCATGATTTATACAAATGAATTGTAAATGTTTTCTGGGTAGCTTCAAAAAATGATCACAAGAACTAAATAACTAAGAGTTTTATAGAGAATATGGAAACTACGGAGAGGATCAAAAACATGAATCACTTACTTTTAACAGGGTAGAAAAAGAAGAAGGGACATGGTATTCAAAAGATCTCATTAGGTAAGCAAAAGACATATTCAACTCAATGGTTTTCAAACTAGTGCCCTGAAACACCTATAGTGTGTTCCCTTGGTGTTCTTTGAAAGAAGGTATGGCAATTGCAGACATTTTAGTCTATGTCGTCTGTAAATTAAGGACAGACATATGGAATCAGTATATAAAAAATACTACAGAAAGGCACCACCTTGCCAAAGCTTGAAAAACATGTATTGTTTATCGATCTGAAGAGATTTACTCTAAAATAGAGACAGTATGGTAGGATTGGTATCCAGGAAAACGGGTTATTCTGCCACTAGTTTTTGCATAATCATGATAAGGGCTAAAAAGAACCTTAATCATACTCAGGAACATGAGTGATGGTAAGCAGATATTTCTCCCAAAGACAATGGAATCAATGTACCATAATACCTTGCTTATCCATAGGTAGCTTATCTGGCAACTTTGGCTTTCTGAAATTTAGCTGATAAGCAAGGAAGTAATCAAAAAGTGGTCTCTAAGAAGGCAAAATAGATACCCCAAAATTTATGCACTGATTACCCCACATTTATACTCAGTCTACTGACTATTATTTTTTACTCAATTTCAACATGTTCGGCTATGTGCCTTCTTAGCCCCTACCAGATACCAAGAAGTAATTCAGAAAGGGAGGAAAGGTCCTCCTATTAGGGAAAAGTACACAGGCTGAGGTGAAAAATTAGTCTGACAGTGGGGAGAGAGAACAAGAAAAATTCAAGGGATGACACATGAGCTCAAAAAGTGCAATAGCCTGGGAACATTTAGTGCAAGAGAAACAAGTTCTCTGCTTCTTAATAGTTTCTGAGCACATAACTGTATATAGTATAGAACAGAAAATTGTGTTTGTGATGGAAAGAGAAACAGAATGGCATAGAAACTAGAAAGCTGACTTTAAAGCCAAGAAGAACCAAGGTTTGAGTCCTACCACTAACATATTCAGCCTTTGTGTCCCTAGGCATTACAAGTAACCTATAGTCTGAAGACTGTATTACAATGCATAACAACAAGCATTGGAATAAAGTTTCTTCATTGAGCAATTTTCCCTTAGTAGCAAAATCACAGGGATATTCCATATCCATCATGAAGTTAAGTTATTAAGACTTATTTCATTACATTTTATTTAGGAAGCCAGAGAATTATGACATTTAAATATAAGTACACCTTAATTTATTGGGATAGTTAGTCACTTGACAAAAATATACTAGGAAAATAACAATGTTTCCTGGTATAAACTAGACACAGAATAGGTCTTATACCACATAACACAATAAGCTCTATACAGACTGCCTAAATGTATCATAAGCAAATTAGAGGAAAATCTAACCTTTCCCAACTATGAATAGGGAAAGAGGGAGAATTCTTGATGAAACAAAAAATGGAAAGAATAAAAACAGATAAGATATAGAGATCTGATTATGTAAAATCATAGTTGTTTTTCATGAACAAAAGCAATGTGGTAAGAATTAAAAGGGAGAAAGTTAACTTGGAAAACATTTATATCAAATTTTCCTAACAAAGGTCTAATATCCAAGTTATAAAGAGAATTAATACTAACATATAAGAGCAAGACCCATTCCCCAAAGGATAAATGGTCAGTTCTCAAGGGATAAAATTCAACCTGTGAACAACCATGTAAAAAAAAAAAAAACACGTCAAAACACTATTAAAAAGACAATGCAAATTAAAACAGCTCTGAGTTTCCATCTCGTGATTATTGGATTAGCAAAAATCACAATAACTCCCTTATCAATGCAATGACCAATCACAATCTCAAAAACACTGACTTTTGATTCCACCACTTTGAAGAGAGATGATGGATAAGAAATACGTTTTCCATAATGACAATTACAGATAAAACACTTTTTTTTGCTTAACTACAAGTGTTACAAAGTAGAGCTGTTATTTGTGGAAAGAATAGTGAGAGACTAGTGATGATGAAAAAAATGGTAATTATATATTTTAAAATATTCAAGTGATATTAGAAGAAAGTTCAAATGAGGACACAAAGAATAATGAAATGTTGGTATACCCCATTACTCATATATGTATGTATGTACTTACATATTTTAAAATATGTGCATAGGGGCGGGTAGGTGGCGCAGTGAATAGAGCGCTGGCCCTGGAGTCAGAAGGACCTGAGTTCGGATCCGGCCTCCGACACTTAATGCACACAAACAAAAAAACCTAGCCGTGTGACCTTGGGCAAGTTACTTAACCACAACTGCGCACCAAAAAAAATATGTGTGTATATATATATGTGTGTATATATGATATAGATTCATATTTTCATACACAGCCAGTTCTGACCCTCTTTGTATATGAAAATGTTGATATTTGTTGATGATTTTCTAATTCATAAAAAAAAAACATAAACTGAGTTTATATTTTCTCTTAGTCACAAGAACAAGTCACTAGAATTCCCATGGCTGAGTGAGGAATGGAATTATGAAATCTATGCTGAAGGAATATTAACTTGGTGACTGTGTAGAAGATGAATTGGAAAAGAGAGAGAGACTGGAGTCAGGGGAGCTAATTGAAATATTGCAATAGTTCAAAGGAGCAGCAATGTGCATCTGAAATAGGGCAATTGCCTTGGGAGTGGAGAGGAGAAAACATATGACAGATACTGTGGAGATAAATTGTAAAAACTTGGAAACTAAATGTGAGATGGAATTAACTTAACCACAAGTGATTTCTCTCTGAGGCTCATACTCAGTGTCAATAGCATTCATATGACACTTAAGATATAAATTAATAGTCCTTTCTTTTGTGCAGATCTTATCTTCCTTATTATATTTTAAACATTGTGTAGGCAAGGACAACATATCATAGATGTTTGTACCTTCAGTAGAGACCCCCAACACACCATTCAGATAGTACACAGTTCATAGATATTTGTTTGAGGAATATCGTTGCAAACATAAGATACAGCAAGGTCCTAATTGGTACAATTAATGAATCATGTGAAGTGGTCACATACACTTTGATTTGCATTATTTGAAATTGACGTTATATTCTTTAAAATGGTGATTGATTCCAGCCCAATGGTAATATACAATGAGAATTTTAATATTGCAACCACTTCATGGGTTCATTTTCATATTAATTGGGATCTACCTATTATTATTCTTGTGTGGAGACTGTCTGATATAAAGAACTAGGAGCATGCTATACAGTAATATTGTAACAATAATTAGCGATGATAGATCTAGCTATTCTGATCAATACAATGACCCACGCAAGTCCAAAGAACTAATTATAAAATATGTTATCCACATCCAGGATGGATGAATTGTAGATGCAGATTGAAGCATAGTGTCTTCCTTTGTGATCAGCCCTGGTTTATTTTGTCTATATATTGTTTATACATGGCTAATTGCATGTCATCTCTCCCATTCGATCACAGTCTATTTCACCTGGGAGCTCTGGAATTTGACTAACATATTCCTAGGAGATTTACTTTGGGGATCTCTTTCAAGAGTCAATTAGTGTGGGGCGGCTAGGTGGCGCAGTGAGTAAGAGCGCCGGCCTCGGAGTTGGGATGACCCGGGATCGAAACCGGCCTCAGAAAATGAGCACCCACACAGAAATAATTACTAGCCATGTAACCTTGAGCAAGTTACTTAGGCCCAATTGCTTTAAAAAAAGAGTCAATCAGTGGATTTTTTCGATTTCTATTTTACCCTCTGGCTCTAGAATATCAGGGCAGTATTGTTGATAATTTCTTGAAAGATGATATGTAGGCTATTTTTTGGATCATGGCTTTTAGGTAGTTCAATAAGTTTTAAATTATCTCTCCTGTATCTATTTTCCAGGTCACTAGTTTTTCCAATGAGATATGTCATATTGTCTTCTATTTTTTTATCCTTTTTCTGTTTTATAGTATTTTGATTTCTTATAAAGTCATTAGTTTCCATTTGCTCCATTCTAATTATTAACAAATTATTTTTGGTGAGTTTTTTGGATCTCCTTTTCCATTTGACCAATTCTGCTTTTTAAGCCATTCTTCTCCTCATTTGCATTTTGTATCTCTTTTGCCATTTGGGTTAGCCTATTTTTAAGGTGTACTTTCCTTGAGTATTTTTGGGGGTCCAGTTTAGCAAGCTGTTGATTCATTTTTCATGATTTCCTTGCATCAATCTTTTTCTCTTCCCAATTTTTCCTCTATTTCTCTTACTTGATTTTCAAAATCATTTTTGAGCTCTTCCATGGCCTGTGACCAATTCATATTTTTCTTAGAGGTTTTTGATCCAGGAGCGTTGACATTTTTGTCTTCTTCTGGTTGTATGTTTTGTTCTTCTTTGTCACCAAAGTAAGATTCTAAAGTCTGAATTTTTTAACACTGTTTGCCCATCATCCAAGCCAAATACTTGACTTTGTAACTCTTTATCAAGTTAGGACTCTAGTTCCAGTAGGAATGGGGGTGGGGGTGGGTGTACTGTCTCAGACTTCGGGTATTTTGTGTCAGTCACTTGATTCCCCACCATCTTTTGTGCCCAAAGGTCCAAAACAGCAGCAATTACTGCTGCTACTGCTGCTTCTACCGCCACCACCACCACCTCTTCTCCCACCCTAGGGTTGGGGCTGGACTCCAGTCAAAATAAGCTCCTCTTTCACCCAGGTCGCACAGAGTTGTCCCACTGTTTTTCTATGCTATCTTTGGCATTTGTGGGTTTAGAAGCCTGAAAATCACCACAGCTGCAAGTGATTCAGTTCCCTGAGTCCTGCTCTGGCCCTGTCTGTAGTGGCATGGCCCACTTTGGATGGTGCTCCACTCCCAGCCTGGTGCAACCTTCCAGGTTGTCTTGGACTAGAGATTTAATTCACTCTATCACTTTGTGGACTCTGTAGCTCTAGAATTTGTTTGGTCATTTTTCTGCCTTTTTTTAGAGGGCAATTGGGGTTGTGACTTGCCCAAAGTCACACGGCTAGTAATTGTATCAAATTTCTAAGGCCAGAGTTGAACTAAGTCCTCCCGACTCAAGGGCTGGTGCTCTATTCATTTAGAGTCATTTTTATGGGTATTTGGAGTGGTTCTGGGGAGAACTTATGCGAGTCCCTGCTATTATTCTGCCATCTTGGCTCTGTCCCCAACAATGACCGATTTTTACAGACAGCTTTTTTTTTACTTTAAAACTACAATTTATTTTGTCATGAAAATTAGAATTTGGATTTAGGCACACAAAGTATGTATTTAAATACAGGTATATAAATATTTTGAACTAATCCAACAAATTACTAGCCATGGTTAAAACAAACTGAGCACTCTCTTCTGCAGAAAAAACTGTGGAAATAAATCACTCTTCCAATAATTTCTTGCTAAAGCTCAATACCTAAAGAACATTAAAAAAAATTACACAAAACTGAGGCAATCAAGCTATACAATTTCATCACCAAATCATTACATATAGTTCCAGATTTGTCTGCCTTCCCTACTACTGAAGAATCAAACCAGGCTGCTTGACTCAAGATAATGTATATGGTTACACTTAGATTTGTACTGTCAAGAACTTCTCACATAGAATTTCAGCAGTGACATTTTTAGTTCTCTTTAGAGCTCCTTTACAAATCTCTCTAAGAACTAAACAAAATCCAGCTATTCTATCAGATTTATACAGTTGCTCTCAAATGAAATGAGACCAAAGAACTTGGAATTTTTAGTGTTCTACTAGGATTAGGTTCCTATTCTTTTTATTTCCAAATGTTTTATTAACTTCTGGTTTACATCATTCATTTCTGTCAGATTTTGAGTTACACTTTTTTCCCCATTTTCCCCTACCCACCACCCCAGAATAACAGTCATACAGGATATCCCCTCAACCAGTCTTCTCTCTTCCATCTCTTCTCCCATACCCCCTTTGATTTTTCCAGTAGGGCAAGGTGAATCCCCATGCCCCATTGCCTGCACATCTTATCTCCAAATTATATGCAAAATAGTATTAATCATAGTATTTATATATGATTTTTATTTGATTTTAAAAGGAAGATAAGCAACTCAGAATATGCTGTACATGTGTAGCTCTGCAAAACATTACCATAGGAAATATATTGTAAAAGACTGACTATATTTCCCTCCCTCCCATCCCACCTTCCACCTAGTCCACTCCCCACCTTGATCCTGTCCCTTTTCAAAAGTGGGTGCTTCCAATATTGCTCCCCCCAAACTCACCCTCCCCTCCATCACCTTTCCCCATCCCCCTCCCCCCCACGCTCCTGTAGGGTGGGGCACCCTATTTAGTATGAAAGTCATTCTCTCCCTGGTCCAAATTCAATGGAATAAGTTTTGCCTTTTTGCCTTCCTGTTCCTCCCCTCCCCTGAAACAACCTTCCCCTACCTCCTCTACATGAGAGTTCACCCCATTGTCTCTCCCCATTACCCCTCACCATATTACTCTCTCACCTCTTAACCTCACCTTTTAAGTATCATCCCTTCTTATTAAATTCAACCTGTGCCCTCTATCTATATAGACTTAAAAACATATATAATCAAATTCACAAATGTATTCATATGCCCATACACCCTTCTTCAACTAGTTTCATACTGTGAGAAAAGTTTCATCAGTTACAATCATTGTTTTTCCCTGTAGAAATGTAAATAGTTCAACTTTGATAAGTTCATAGTGATTTCTTTTCCCTGATTACCTTCTCAAGCATCTCTTGCTTCCTGTGTCTGGGTGTCAAATTTTCTATTCAACTCTGGTTTTTTCCTCAAGAATGCTTGAAAGTCCTTTATTCCATTGAATGACCAAATTTTCCCCTGTAACATGAAACTCAGTTTTGCTGGGTAGGTTATTCTTGGCTTTAATCCCAGGTTCTTTGCCCTGTGGAATATCATATTCCATGCCCTTCAATATCTCAGTGTAGAAGCTGCCAGATTCAGTGTTATACTGATTGTGTTTCCACAATATTGAAATTGTTTCTTCCTGGCTGCTTGTAATATTCTCTCATTGATCTGGGAATTCTGGAACCTGGCTACAATATTCCTAGGAGTTGTCTTTTTGGGATCTTTTTCAGGAGGTGATCAGTGAATTCTTTCAACCTCTATTTTGCCCTCTGGTTCTAAAACCTCAGGGCAATTTTCCTGAAGAATTTCTTGAAGGATCACTTCTAGATTCTTTCTTTGATCATGGTTTTTAGGGAGTCCAATGATTTTTAGATTGTTTCTCCTGGATCTATTTTCCAGATCAGTGTTTTTTCCCATGAGATATTTCACATTGCCTTCTATTCTTTCATTTGTTTGGATCTGTTTAACAGCATCTTGATTTCTCATAAAGTCACTAGCTTTCATTTGCTTCAGTCTGACTCTGAAGGAATGAATCTCCTCAGTGAGCTTTTGAGATTCTTTTTCCATCTGGCAAATTTGGCTTTTTAAGGCATTCTTCTCCTCATTGCCTTTTTGAGCTTCTTTAGCCATTTGAGTTAGGCTATTTTATTTGTTAATAAACAAATGCTTTATTAACTTCTGGTTTACATAATTCATTTATGCCAGATTTTGAGTTACAATTTTCCCCCATTTTTCCCCTACCCACCACCCCAGAATAGCAGTCCCACAGGATATCCTCTCATCCAATCTGCTCTCTCTCATATCTTCTCCCATACCCCCTTCAACTTTACTATTAGGGCAAGGTGAATCTCTGTGCCCAAATACCTGCACATCTGATCTCTCAATTACATGCAAAATAGTATTAATAATAGTATTTATATACATTTGAAACATTTAATTTTAAAATTTCAAATTTCAGATCCATTCCCTTCCTCCCTTGTCACCCACTCTCTCTGGGAAGATAGGCAATTCAGTATGTGCTGTACATGTATAGCTATATTGTAAAAGACTGCTAGTATTTCCCTCTCACCCATCCCACCCCCCACCTGGTCCAATCCCTACTTTGATCCTGTCCCTCTTAACTTCACCCCTTAAGTATCTTTCCTTCCCACCAAATTCAACCTGTGCCCTCTATCCATGTATACCTGTAAACATATATACACACATTCACATATGTATTCATATGCCCATATACCCTTCTTCCATTATTTTCATAATGAGAAAGGTTTCAGCAGTCACGGTTATTGTTTTTCCATGTAGGAATGTAAATAGTTCAACTTTAGTAAGTTCCTTTTGATTTCTTTTCCCTGATTACCTTCTCAAACATCTCTTGCTTCTTGTGTCTGAATGTCAAATTTTCTATTCAACTCTGGTTTTTTCCTCAAGAATGCACAAAAGTCCTCTCTACCACTGAATGACCATATTTTCCCCTAAAAGAAGATACTCAGTTTTGCTTGATAGGTGATTCTTGGTTTTAATCCCAGCTCTTTTGCCCTCTGGAATATCATATTCCATGCCCTTCAATCCCTCAGTCTAGAAGCTGCCATGTCCTGTGCTATTCTGATTGTGTTACCACAATATTGAAATTGTTTCTTCCTGGCTGCTTGGAGTATTTTCTCCTTGATCTGGGAATTCTGGAACCTGGCTATAATATTCCTAGGAATTTTGTTTTTTGGATTTTTTCAGGAGGTGATCTGTGGATTCTTTCAACCTCTATTTCCCCCTCTGGGTCTAACACATCAGGATGATTGATAATTCCTTGATAATTTTTGAAGGATGATTTCTAGGTTCTTTCTTTGATCATGGCTTTCAGGTAGTCCAATAATTTTTAAATGATCTCCCCTGGATCTATTTTCCATATCAGTGGTTCTTCCCATGAGATATTTCACATTGCCTTCTATTCTTTCATTTGTTTGGATCTGTTTAACAGCATCTTGATTTCTCATAAAGTCACTAGCTTTCATTTGCTTCAATCTGACTCTGAAGGAATGAATCTCCTCAGTGAGCTTTTGAGATTCTTTTTCCATCTGGAAAATTTGCCTTTTTTAAGGCATTATTCTCCTCATTGCCCTTTTGAGCCTCCTTTGCTGTTTGAGTTAGTCTATTTTTAAGGTGTTATTTTCCTCAGTCAGGCTGTTGATTCTCATTTCATACTTTTCTTGCATCTTTCTCATTTCTCTTCCCAATTTTTCCCCCACTACTCTTATCTGCTTCTTAAGGTCCTCTATGGCCTGTAGTCAGCTTGTATTTTCATTTGGGGCTTTTGGTGCAGGAGTTCTGACCTCACAGAAAAATGGGGGGGGAAATTGTAACTCAAAATCTGGTGTAAATGAATGATGTAAACCAGATGTTAATAAACCATTTGTTTATTAACAAATAAAATAGCCTAACTCAAATGACTAAAGAAGCTCAAAAAGGCAATGAGGAGAAGAATGCCTTAAAAAGCCACATTTGCCAGATGGAAAAAGAATCTCAAAAGCTCACTGAGGAGATCCATTCCTTCAGCTAGTGGCTTTATGAGAAATCAAGATGCTATTAAGCAGATCCAAACAAATGAAAGAATAGAAGGCAATGTGAAATATCATCTGGAAAATAGATCCAGGAGAAACAATCTAAAAATTATTGGACTACCTGAAAGCCATGATCAAAGAAAGAATCTAGAAATGATCCTTCAAGAAATTCTCAAGGAAAATTGCCCAGATGTTTTAGAACCAGAGGGCAAAATAGAGGTTGAAAGAATTCACTGATCACCTCCTGAAAAAGATCCCAAAAAGAAAACTCCTAGGAATATTGTAACCAAGTTCCAGAATTCCCAGTTCAAGGAGAGAATATTACAAGCAGCCAGGAAGAAACAATTTCAATATTGTGGAAACACTATCAGGATAACACAGTATCTGGCAGCTTCTACACTAAGATATTGAAGGGCATGGAATATGATTTTCTGCAGATCAAAGGACCTGGGATTAAAACCAAGAATCACCTACCCAGCAAAACTGAGTTTCATGTTTCAGGGGAAATTTTTGGTCATTCAGTGGAATAGAGGACTTTCAAGCATTCTTGAGGAAAAAACCAGAGCTGAATAGAAAATTTGACATTCAGACACAAGAAACACTGAGATGCTTGAGAAGGTAAACAGGGAAAAGAAATCACTGTCAACTTATCAAAGTTCAACTATTTACATTCCTACATGGAAAAACAATAACTGTAACTGATGAAACTTTTCTCACAGTATGAAAAAAGTTGAAGAAGGGTATATGGGCATATGAATACATTTATGAACGTGTGTATATATGTTTTCAGGTATTCATAGATAGAGGGCACAGGTCGAATTTTATAGGAAGGGATGATACTAAAAAGGTGAGGTTAAGATGGGAGAGAGTAATGTGGTGAGGGGTAATAGGGAGAGACAATGGGGTGAACTGTCTGGTGTAGAGGATGCAGCGGAAGGTTGTTTCAGGGGAGGGGAGGAACAGGAAAGCAAAAAGGCAAAACTTATTCTCAATGAATTTGGACCAGGGAGAGAATGACATTCATACTAAATAGGGTGCCACACCCTATAGGAGCATGGGGGAGGGGGATGGGGAAAGGTGGTGAAGGGGAGGGTGGGCTAGTCGGGGAGGGACATTGGAAGCACCCACTTTTGAAAAGGGACAGGATCAAGGTGGGGAGTGGACCAGGTGGAAGGTGGGATGGGAGGGAGGGAAATATAGTTAGTCTTTTACAATATATCAACTATGGTAATATTTTGCATAGCTACACATGTACAGCATATACTGAGTTGCTTATCTTCCTTTTAAAATAAATTTTTAAAAAGATATATAAATACTATGATTAATACTATTTTGCATATAATTGGGAGATAAGATGTGCAGGCAATGGGGCTCTGGGATTCCCCTCGCCCTACTGGAAATGTCAAAGGGGTATGGGAGAAGAGATGGGAGAGAGCAGATTGGATGAGGGGATATCCTGTATGACTTATTCTGGGGTGGTGGGTAGGAGGAAAATGGGGAAAAAATTGAAACTCAAAATCTGACAGAAATGAATGATGTAAACCAGAAGTTAATAAAGCATTTGGGGGGGGGGGAATGAACTAGAGAAAGGAATGGCAAACCACTCCAGTATCTTTACTAAGAACACTCCAAATGTGGTCACAGAGAGTCAGACACAACTGAAAAATGATGGAACTACAATAAGATTTGTTTACGTGTTTTCACACTCACTAAAATGTAAGCTCTTCAAGGGCAGGGAATTTTTCCACCTTGCTCTGTATCCTCAGGGCTTAGCAGAATGTTCAGTAAATAGTAAATGATAAATAGATATTTGACTTGACAGGTTTAAAATAGTTCAATGCTGATCTCCTCCTCTGCCCTAATGCCTGCTTCCAGGTTCAGCCATGTACATATCTGGAACAAATATTTCTTCTCTTTAAAGTTAGGAATGCTCTTACTTTTCTCAATATTTGTAATCATTAAATGAAGTACACATAACTTAGTATTTCAGCTATCTAACAGGGTTTTAGGTAGGAAAATGTATTCTAAGTTGAAAGTAACCAATAAAGAACAACCAATTAGTACACTTGACTAGAAGAGACAAATTTGTTTGTTGGGCGGGGGGGGATGAGAGGATGAAAGTAATCACAGTATCAATCCTGACCCATTAGAAAGATGTCACCAATCAAGGATGACAGACACATAGTACTTTTTCTCTAGAATGATGTCTGGTTATGGCAAAGGATTGGTCAATTAAAAAAAATTTAAGTATTTATTATGTGGCATGCATTACCTTAAAGTTGGGGGATACAGACAGGCAAAGGACAGTCCCTTTCTCCTATATGATATATACATATATATATATATATATATGTTTCTTTATTATATTTTCCCAGAAGGAAAATGTCTTATTCATAGTCAAACTATGGAATACTTTTTCATTGTATTTAAAGACATCCTAAAATAGAAAGGAGTAATCTTTTATTATTTTGCTATGTTCAAGTGATTATTATAATCAAATTAATCCCCATTCTTCCTCCTAATTTTTGTGAAACAATGACTTGTATATTTTCCTTTGAGTTACCTTTCCTTAGTCAAGCAAAACATTGTCAATTCCTGGAGAAATTTTCATCTTAATTTATGACTTAAGAATATACACAGTGTACAGTTTAAACCTTGTTTGAAGTACAAACCTTATTGTCAAGTCAATCTAAATTTACTAATTTTCAGAGTTTAATTCTTATGTCAAAAATATGATATGATCATTTGGACTCTAGTGTAAAAAAAAAACATTAAATCTAGAATTAATTAATTTTTTCAAGGAAAAAAAAACCTAACTTTAAAAAAGTAAAACTTTTAGCCTTGAGAATTTAGCCGCCTCAAATAATAAGATATTGTAGGTATCTGTTATTAACATGTTATTTGTTATTACCTAAATATTATTTCATTCATTTGGACCTTATCTTTAAGATGGTGTCATTGGAGAATTTTCAGCGCCCTTGGGTAGCCAAAATATAGACATTTCCCTTGAGTATTTATGGTCTTGAACCATACAGATTTCAACTCTGAAAAAGGTTTTTAAAATAATTGGGGGGTGGGGCAGACTTTCAGGTGGTAATCAGTGGGAACTTGGGTGTCTTTACAAACACTGCTTCTCAAGGGTGGAGTATGCCATGAATGTAGAACATTACATATGCTGTCAGATTGTTTTCAATGTATTGACCAATTTTGCCGATCTTTTAAAAATTGTTAGAATAACTTCCTGGAAGAGGTAAGAAAATGCTTAGAATGGAAATTTTAGAGTATGTAAAAACAAAAAAAAATCAATAATTTTTTAAAGTAGAAGAAAAACTTCTGTTTTTGCCAAAGATTATTCAGTATTATTTACTCCTATTAAATTATAGAATCAAAGAGATAGAGATGTGACATGATAACTAAAGAAGAAGAACCCGGATGTTGAGATGAATCTATCTATTATAACTTTGCTGAGAGATGACTAGATTCTTATTGACTGGTTAGTGAACCTAAACTCTAATGAGCAACAACTAACAAAATCATTTATAGGCAGAGATGTAGAAAAGGAAGAAAAATGAGGAGGCGGAGAAACATGGATTAAGGAAGATAATCTGGAAGTCAACCCCATAACTTTCTAAAATCCATCATATCCTAATGTCATAAAGAGAAGTCTTCTTTGTGAACAGAATTGTGAATTTTCATTCAGTCCTGGTTTCAAAACTCACCCCCAACATTCTTTATCCATGTGTCCTAGGAAAATCATTTCCCCTTTCTGGGCCAGTGTCCATTCTTCTCTGTCCTCTTTTACAATGTTAAGCATAATCCTGGTATATAGGAAGTGCTTAATAAGTGACTTTTCATTCATTCACTCATGTGAAATGAGGGAATTAGGTTAGATGATGTCTAAATCTTCCTCTCTGCTACTTCTCCTGAATGCTTCTGAATGATGATGTTGTAAATAGCAACTATATATACTGGGCAGCTAGACCTAAAATACTAGAAATTTTTCCAGAGTTGGACACTTCTAGGGAATATTCTTCACAGCAATATTCTTCACAATATTCTTCACTGCAAGAAATGACCCTTGTGACTCCAAACTAAAAGAACCTTGGGACCATGGTGCCAGGCTGGAGAGGCACCAATTTAATGAGGATAATTTTTACAGTTCATACTAGAGGAAAAAAAGCAATGTAATCAATGTAAGAAGGCATTTAAACAGAAAAACATATTTAACATCATAGAATTCACACTGGAGAAATCATATAAGTATAATGAATGTGCAAAAAGCCTTCAGGTAGAGAAAAAATCTAATTTATCTTCAGAGAATTCATTCTGGAGAGAATGTGATAAATGAGAAAGATTTTAGACAGAGTAAATATTTTCTTCACCATTAGGGAATTTATACTGGCAAAGAAGCTTAAAAATGTAATTAATGAGGAAAGGCTTTCGACCAGAAAATTGTACTTACTTGCCATAAGAAATCTACACTGGAGAGAAACCTTATGTATGTAATTTATGTGGGAAGCCCTTCAGCCAGATCCCAGGACTTAATTAACATCTGAAAAATTTATAGTACTTTGAAGCAAAATGAATCTAGCAAATGTGTATAGGACTTCCAATGTGTGTGTGTGTGTGTGTGTGTATATATATATATATATATGTATATATATATACATATATATATATATATATATATAATCTCAGAATTATAAGGGACCACTGATCCTGAATTTTCTGAAGACTTCTCAATTTATCAGAGTGTGTGTGTGTGTGTGTGTGTGTGTGTGTGTGTTATGTGTGTGTGGTGGACCCCTTTGGGAATCTGGTAAAATTAGCAGACCCCATCTAAGAATATTTTCAAATAATTGAAATAAATATAAATTTCAAATAGAGATTAGTGAAATTAAGGATATACTATTTTTCCCATCCGAATTCATATCAACAAAACTCTTGGTGGCCTTTTGTAGACTCCAGTTAAAGAACCCTTAATCTAGTTCAACCCACAGTTCAAAAAGAATTGCCTCTTGATCAAACTGGATAAATGTTCATTGAGTAGTTTTTGAAGACTTTTGGGGAACCTACTATGTCTCAAAGGAGTCCATTATAATTTGAGGTTGTTTCAACTATTAGCAAGATATTTCCTAAATCAATCCAGACTTTGTATATTTACAAAAAAAAATTCATGGCTCTCTCCCTAACACCACCCTCCACCCCTGATCAAGAAAAACAAGTTAAATGCATGTTCTAAATGGCAATCCCTCATGTTCTTAAAGACTGTCTTCTGATAAGCACTAAGTTTTTACCTCTCTAGGGTGAATATCCAATTCTTTAAACTAATCCTCATTTCATATAACCCCAAATATCTTTCACATTCTGATTGCTCACTCTTGGACACTCTCCTTCTCATTGAAGTGATTTCTTAAAACAACTTAAAGTCCACAAAATCTTCCCAGTTTCCTCAGTGTATGTTGAGTTAGGCATTTCAATGATCCTGATACTTTGGTTGTGGTCATGGTGTGAAAATTGGGTGCTACATCACTCCACTGAGTAATATTGAGAATGTAATTCTCTAAAATCCCCAGAATATTCATAGACAAACTACCATCTAGCCATGGTTTCTACATTTTATATTGTGAATTTGATTTTTGAACCCTTTTGCAAGACTACATTTTCCCTCTTAAATGACATTGTATTCTATTCATCCTAATGTTTTAGTGTATCCTAATGATTTTGGAACTGCTTTCCAACTTTCAGCTCTCCTTCCAAGACTTAATGTATTTCTAAAATTGAAAAGCATATTACTGATCCCTTTGTATAAATGATTACTAATAATGTTTTCAATACAAGGCCACACATGCATCTGGAGACTTTCCAAAAATGACATCCAGCCTCAAATTACTATTTTACCAGACTAACAGGTCTAACTGTGATACTCATATGTATCTATATAGTCCAGAAGAATAGGAGAAAGACCTCGATTAAATGCTTGGTGCATCTTCCTAAGTTGTATCTATAGCATTCCCCTGATCTACTAGTCTAGTAAATTATTGCAAGAATGAAATGATGTAGGAAAAACATGTTATTAAAACACATAAATAAACAAAAACATTGATTCATGTGTTTGGCAATATTAGTAACTTCTGCCTATCTTAAAACCAGATTTAATGATTTTCAAGTTACCAAAGTTCAGTACAAGGAAATATGGGGCACACAACTAAACAGCAAAGCAAGCTGGTTTTGTTGAGGAGACATAGTTACAATAAAGAGGCTATCAAAATGGACAGAAACAGATGACTCAGCTGGAACATTTGGTATGATCAGTTACCCTAAACCTTTGAGGACTGGTAAATTTGAAAACTGCTGAAAAGGGACTTTCAGCTATTACTATTGCTCTTATTTTGACAAGGTAACTCAGGATTTGCCCTTCATTGGGAGGTAGCTTACGTTTCTGAAACCCAGTCAGTAAGTTACTAGGCTTACAGGATAAAGGATTCCTCTTCCATTCCTGAGTCCCCTCGACAAGGTTAATGCAAGTACCATACAATCTCTGTCATTTTGTAGCCTCTTTATCCAATTCACCCTCTTTGATCCTGCCTGCTCCTGGTGTCACATAAGAGAGGAACTCATACTTTTTCTTTTTTTTTTTTTTTTTTGCTTTTTGGAGGGGGGAAGGCAGGGCAATTGGGGTAAAGTGACTTGTCCAAGGCTATGTGGCTAGTAAGTGTTCAGTCTCTGAAGTTGGATTTGAACTCAGGTCCTCCTGTTTCTAGGGCTGGTGCACTATTCACTATGTCACCTAGCCACCCCTGCTTTTTTTATTTTTTTTGCAATGTAAGCTGATTGAGGATAGGACCCTTCAAGGTCAATATGTTAATGTGTTGCTGGATTGTAGTAATTTATAACAAAAGAGGATTTTTTTGTGGGAAGGGATAATAGTTTGAAATGATAATGTAAAAGAAAAAGAATATCAATAAATGTTTTTCTTTTTAAATCAGGAATAACTGTCTTACTTTTGCATTTGTATTCTGAGCATCTAGTATTTGACAACTAGTAAGTATGAATATATGCTTGATAAATACTTTTGGGGGAAGTAAACACATTTTTCTTGCTTTGTTACCTGCCTAGTTCTCATTTACTTTACAATGCCAGAGCCAAGGGAATAACAGAGGGCCACATTCTTTGATTAACCTTCTTTCCTCTAGATATGACCTTTCTGTGACTGACTTGTGAAATGTTGAGAGTGAATGGTGGGGAATAATGAAGGGGTGGAGAGGTGTATCAACTCAAACCTTTTGCTGAGTTACTAGCCTTATTGATCTTCCCCCATTTAGGGAAGAGAGAAGAGTATCCTTTGCCAAAGGAACACAGCACAACTCTGAAGGAATTGATGAAAAACCTTTATGGGAATTTGTCACTGCTAAGATTCAAGGGGAACACTCAAAATTAAACACCTGAATATGAAAAAAGAAGACTACAACATATTAGTAATTATATGCATTTTTAATTTATCAGTTTATTTAATTAAATTATATGTACAATATTATTTAATTAAATTTATTTTAATAGATTATATACCAATAATGTATAAATTATCCAAGATGCTGGCTAGAAAGTCACTCTTGAAGCCAGGGATATGTGGGTTCAAGTTCAGGTTCTAATAATATCTAATAATATCCAGTTCTGTGACTAAATTACTAAATTTAGTGAGCAATTTGCTAAACTTTTTGATGCAATCTAAGTCTGCTGGAATATAAACTGCAGTGAAGGCCACTGATGCATTAGTAGAGGGAATTCCTTACCAACAAATCCCTTAATCAAATCACAGGTCTAGTGCCAAATACTAACAGTCAATGAAAGGCCCGTATCAATCCATGGGTCCAAATTGTCCCCAATTCAAGATCGAATAACTGAGAAGGCATAAGGGGTGAAGGAACTTGACATAAGTTCCACAAAAGTTAGTGGCAGACCTGAAATTAAACCCAGTTACTCTGACTCCAGACTCCAGTGCTCTTTCTACCATAATAAAAGACTGAGGTTCAGAAAGGGGATGGAATTGTCCACATCCACATAACAGAGTAGTAAGTAGTGGATTGAATATTCAAACTTCATAATTTCAGTTGTCTCTAGGAACCTGCAATCCCAGAATCAGAGTAGGAGATTATCTCCAAACTTCCTTGTTTAGCCAAGAATTACATCCAAATCTGGGTTCATATTTAACCAAGAATGTCCTCTACAAAATCTCTAAACTGATATTCTCCCTCTTTCCTTACATCAAATTTTTTTAGAAATTCTCTCTACAATGTGTTAAAATAGAACTTTTTGCATTTTAGCTAACAAATGTTCTTCCCAATAAAAAGAAACACTTTACTAAGTTATACAGACTAAAATGGGAGGAAGATTGATGGGGGAAGGGAGGTGTGAATTTTGCAGACATAATCATTCATTTCCCTTCCCCTTTCATGTAGTTTTAGAAGCTCCTAGGAGTCTGTCCCCTATTTGTCCAAGCTCTGAGTAGGTGTGAATCACACCTAAAGCCAGAGTGCACAAGTACTAGGTGTGAGAAGTAGGAGTGGCTATGCTGTGATATACTGGTATAAATTCAGAAGCAGTTGAAATGGAGATGTAGCAGGTCTGAAAATCTGAAGCCTGGAAACAGAGTTGAGCTTCAAGGAGCCTGAGAAAGAAGCACATGGATGGAGAGTCTCCTTAGAAAGTTTATTATTTATTGCAGCTTCACCCTTTGTCTCAGTCATTCCCAGTGAGACTGAGAGGCCAGGGACCATGTTTTACTTTATCATGTAGCTCTGGTTACAGCAAACAATAAGTATTTCATTCTTATTTATAGAATTTACTTTTAAAATATTGAGACAGATGGGGCGGCTAGGTGGCGCAGTGAATAGAGCAATGGCCCTGGAATCAGAAGGACCTGAGTTCGGAGCCGGGCTCAGACACTTAATCCGCACAAACAAAAACCTAGCCGTGTAACCTTGGGCAAGTTACTTAACCCCAATTGCCCTAAAGGGGCGGCTAGGTGGCGCAGTGAGTAAGAGCACCGGCCTCGGAGTTTGGATGACCAGAGATCAGATCCGGCCTCAGAAAATGAGCACCCACGCATAAATCAAATGACTAGCCGTGTAACCTTGAGCAAGTTACTTAACCCCAATTGCTTTAAAAAAAAAAAAATATTGAGACAGAAGTCTTCTAAACATTGACTCACTAAGGGGTGGGGAATCACTGCCCAGTTCAGATTTGAACAATTCCCCAGCTCCCCTCAATGGAGATCGACCTAAGAAACTTCTCTTGAGAAACTTCCCCAAGGAGCTTTGTCCCTGGGCAGAGTCCAAATTATCATTTTGAAGCATAGGGACATGCTCATCTTCTGCGAAGAATTCTGTTATAGGATTCAATAGTCTTCGAGGAATAATTAGTTAAGACTCCTGGAATGCAGGTTGAAGCATATTTTTAATAAACTTTATTTTCTTGGGGTTTTTTTTGAAACCCTAACAGAAATATTTTTTTTAAAGCAATCGGGGTTAAGTAACTTGCTCAAGGTTACACGGCTAGTCATTATTTATGCGTGGGTGCTCATTTTCCAAGGCCGGATCTGATCTCGGGTCATCCCAACTCCGAGGCCGGCGCTCTTACTCACTGTGCCACCTAGCCACCCCTTTAGGGCAATTGGGGTTAAGTAACTTGCCCAAGGTTACATGGCTAGGTTTTTTTTGTTTGTGTGGATTAAGTGTCTGAGGCCGGCTCTGAACTCAGGTCCTTCTGACTCCAGGGCCGGCGCTCTATTCACTGCGCCACCTAGCCGCCCCTAACAGAAATATTTTGTATGATTTCACGTGTATGACTGAAATTACAATGGGTGGGAAAGGTGTGAAGGGAAAGAGAAAATCAAAGCTCATTTTTTTTCAATAAGTGTAAAAAATAAATATATTTTTTTAGCTTGACTTCTTGGATTTTCAAAAGTTTCTTCTCAAAAACATTCTAAATATGACAAATATTCAATAAAATTATCTCCCTTGCTCCCCCCTTCCACCAAAAGGTTTAGTTTAAGGCCCTATGATAGGGATCAAAAGACAAAAAATTAAATAGAGCAGGAATCAGGATAAGTTAATGTCATGCAATTAAAGTTAGCAATAATTTCTATTTTTTAGCATTTTATTTTTATTTTTCCTCAGTTACATGTAAAAACAATTTTTAGCATTCATTTTTTAAAATTTTGAGTTCCAAATTCTCTCTCTTCTCCCTTCTCTACACACCCTCCCATTGAGAAAGCAAGGAGTTCGATATAGTTTAGACATTTGTATATGTATATACATATGTGTATATAGGTTATATATGTGTATATGTATCCACATGTGTTATACATATGTGGGTATGCAAAACATATCCATAATAGTCATGTGGTGAAAGAAAACATAGACACAAAAAAGCTCAATAAAAATAAAAAATTTTTAAAGTATGCATCAACTTATGGTGTCTGAATACAGATTGAAGCAATCATTTCTAATACCTCTGATTAGTGGGCACCATAGGAGGTTTGGCAATTCAGAGACAACAGAGACTATGCCCTGCCCTCAAGAATCTTATGATTTCCTGATGTTGGTTTCTTTAAAAAAGTAAGAAAATAAGTGGGACTTTTCCATGAGTATGGTCTAATTTCAAGGGTACAAAATTTGGGGGAGCAACAACACTTCCTCTATTTGTAATGGAAATGCAAATTTAATGATCTCTGCCCCTAGGCCCTTTGATAAGCTTAAGAGACTCTGAGAACCTTCCTTGATTAGAAAATATACTCTGCCCCCTAACAAGCTGAATGTGGTCACATGGAACCTGTGGCAGGGGGCTTGGTTTTCAGAAATGCCCACACCTTGATGCTGTGTGATTGGGCAATGGGTCAAGTGGGTGGTTACATTCTCTGACCCAGGAGAAGCCTATATAGTCCCTGATGTGAGGCATTGCTTTGGGGCTCACTTTGAGAAGTGTTGTGGGATTTGACCAGATGAGACTCTGGGCAGCCATTGAGAGCCCCCTGGCTTTGAAAACCCAGATGTTGATACTTCCCTCTCTGGTAACTGTGATTTGGTATGGTTGTAATGGTTGGACAGTTTAGGAGCCTGTCTACTTGATCTGTTTCTCCGTCTTGAAACTTCTGTCTATATACTCTGAAGTTTGGGGTGCTGACCTTTTTCCCCCTGAAATAGGTAAACGATATATGTTTGCTTCATTAAAGTAAGCTTGTTAACCCATTTTGAGTTGCTTTCCTTTAGAAAAGCAGACCTAAAAACCTGTGTTGGCAGCCAACCTGGAGATGCTGGGGTGCTTGCTGCTACAATATAGCAGGCATTTAACAAATGCCAGTTGTCAGAGTGACAAGATTGATCAAAACCCATCAGTGTTTTAGTAGATAAATCCTAGGGAGTGGCCTAAGAAAGAGTCTCACGGTGACACGTCTTTTTTATCTCTCTTCATAATAGTATTTTTCTCCCAATTGCATGCAAAGATAGCTGGAAAAAGAGGTACCTCAGAGTTGTTTAAATTTGCATTTCTTGAATTAATAGTAATTTAGAGCATTTTTTCATATGACTATAGATAGCTTTAATTTCTCCATCTGAAAAAGGGCCTGTTCAAATCCTTTGACCATTTATCAACTGGAAAATGACTTATATTCTTATAAATTTGGCTCAAAATGACAGAAGATAGTCGATGATGAAGAGACCAAGTAAAGACTGACACACTAATACATTGCCTCCAGAGTTGTTCATTGATCTATCCATTTATGAATGCAATTTGAAATAATGCTAAAGTTGGGGCTAAAATATCGGTAACCTTTAACCCAGAGATCCCTCCATTATGTACATGCACCAAGTGATCAAAGACAGAAATAAATGTCCTCAGTATACCAATATACTCATAGAAGTGCTAGAAATAAAGGGGGTTCCACTGGATTGGGGAATGACCAAATAGACAGAAGGACATAAATGTCAAGGAATATTCTGTACTGCAAGAATTATGCATTTGAAAAACTGAAAGAAGCATAGGAATTTTAATAAACTTATATAGATTATATAAGGCAGGAAAATAATATGTATAATTGCTACCATATTCTTTTTCATTTAATATTTTATTTTTTATACAATTACACACAAAATTAACTGTAACTTTCTTTTTTCAATTTTTGAATGACAAATTCTCTCTTTCCCTCTGCAACCCCCTTATTGAGAAGGCACACAATTTGATATAGATTATACACATGAAGTTATGCAAAACATATTTTCATATGATTCACCTTATGAAATAAAATACAGACAAAAAAAGAAAGGATTGAGATTCCATCAGTTCTTTCTCTGGAGGTGATCAGCATTTTTCATCATATGTCCTTCAGAATTGTCTTGGATCATTGTATTGTTGAAAATAGCTATGCCATTCACAGTTGATCATGATATAATATTCTTGTCACTGTATATAATGTTCTTTTGGCTCTGCCCATTCACTTTGATCAGTTCATATAAACCTTTCCAGGTTTTTCTGAGAGCATCCTACTCATCATTTCTTATTACACAATAGTATTCCATCATAATCATATAAAACAACTTGTTCAGTCATTCCCCAATTTTATGGTCATCGCATCAATTTCCAATTCTTTGCCACCACAAAAAGAGATGTTATAAATATTTTCCCATAAATATAGGTCCTTTTCTCCTTTTTGTTTTTTATCTCTTTTGGGTACAGACCCAGTAATGGTATTGCTTGGTCGAAAGGTGTATATATAGTTTTATAGCCTTTTGATCACATTTCCAAATTGCTCTTCAGAAAGGTTGAATCAGCATACAACTTCACCAACAGTGCATTAGTGTCTCAATTTTCCCACATCCTCCCTTCCCCCAGTATTTGTCATTTTCTCTCTTCTGCCATATTAGCCAATCAGATAGATGTGGAGTAATAGCTCAGAGTTGCTCTAATTGATTAACATATTCTAAATCAAAGAAGCAAGATAGAAATGAAGATTGTACAACTATAATCCACAATTTTTGCCCCTAAGAAGATATGGGAAAGTTCACCAGGCTCTTTCCTTTGTAGAGTTGGTGGACTGAGTGTGTTATTATTTACTGTTAGAATTCATTAACATTTAGGTTTTTTATTGTTTTTTTTGTCATTCTTCATTACAAGATATAGCTTGCTAGATATGGAATGGGAAGTGATATAATCAAAATGAAGGTAATATAAAAAATAGTCAAGTTTTAAAACAGAAAAATAAAAAATCCAGATGTTGAGACTAGACTTGAAATAAAAGAGATAATTGCTACTTGGATATTTCTATGGAAGACCTTTCATATTAAAGTCTTGCAAGTGATGGTCCCTGTGACTTGAATTTGGGAGAAGTTGAGAAACATGATATGAAGATATGGGAGTACCAGAATAATGAAGAGTAACGTAAGAAAACTCATGCTATTGAAAGACTTTATTAATGTTTCAATTATGGGAAGTCCTTTAGGCAGAAAATATACCTTTTTCAGCGTAAGAAACTTATTACATGTAATGAACATGAGAAAGCCTTTAATTGACACAGGGCTTCTTCATCATCAGAGACTTGATAATAGAGAAAAATCTTATATTTGTAATAGGTCTGAAAAGACATATTGTTCAACAACAGAGATATCATACTAAAGAGAAACCTTGTGAATTTAATGTATGTGGGAGATCCTTCACAAGGAGTAATAACCTTATTCACCATCAGAAGATTCATCCTGGAGAGAAACTATAGGAATGCCAGGAATGTGCAGAAGCCAGAATGAAATGCTATCTTGACACAAGAAAACTCATACTAGACCAGAGAGAAGCTTTACAAATGTGATAAATATGGAATGACCTTCAGCCAGATCATAAAATGGAGTGGATATTATAGAATTCATATTGGATAAAAGTCCCAGAAATATATTCAATGTGGGAATGCCTTTAGGCATAAAATACATCTTATTCGGCATAAGAGAATTTATACTGGAAAGAAACCTTATGAACATAATAGATGCAAAAAGGTTTTCAGTCAGATGATGAGACTTAAGCAAATATCAGAAAATTCTTCTTTGTTCTTCAGTCATTTCATCTGTGATTGACACTTTGTGACACCTCTTGGGCTTTTCTTGGCAAAGATATTGGAGTGGTTTGCCATTTCCTTCTCCAGCTTATTTAACAAATGAGGAAACTGAGGCAAACAGGGTTAAGTGACTTGCCCAGGGTCATGCAGCTAGTACGTGTATGAGACCATATTTGAACTCAGGAAGATGAGTCTTTCTGACTCCAGGATTGGCACTCTATCCAGTGCACTACCTAGATTCTCCCAGATAATTCATACTGAAATGAAATAATATTAATATAGCTAGGCCATCCTCTATGCTTGTTTATGTGTCTTACTTATCAGCATATTCAATATGAAGAATCACAGAGCTCAGTTGTACAGATACTCTGAGATGATCTGGTTCAACCCATACCTGAATAAATACAACACCTTCAACATGCCAGACAGTCAAGCCATCTGTCTAAAGAACTCCATCAAGCTGTAGTCCACTACCCACTAGTTTGCATATTTGTGATTAAAACATCTGAAGTGAATATTTCCGTGTGAATATTAATCAGACTGTTGGTGGCTAATTGGAACTGGAGTGCAGGGGATCCCCCTGAAAATTAGAGAACACACTGTCAGGGAGGGCTGGAGATAATTGCAGAGAACCTAGACCTGCCAAATCCTTTTAAGAGTAATTGAAGTAAGAATGAAATATAACATATTTGACAATGTGGACCAGGGTAATTAGTTTTACATGTAAAATATTCACCTCAGAACATAGAATCACAAATGTTATAGAAACTTGCTCCCCAATACCTGGGAAGTATAATTTCCCCACCCCTTCACCAACTTTGGAGAGAACAGTTTGAATTATAGGATGAGATCAGAGACCAGATTGCAGAGATTCTGGAAGAGAGTGAGAGGAGAGGAAGTTGAGGCATTGGGCTTAACTTTTTTCCAAAAAGAGTTTTGGGTAAAAGGAGGAGGTAAGGAATAAGACAATAGCCATCAAGAGTGGTAGTATTTATTATGTCCTTTAAGAATAGGAAGACTTGGGAATGTTTGCAGGTTGCACAGAGGGAACCAATAGTAGATTGAAGATTGGTGAGTAAAATTTCTCTGTTAAAGAAGGATAATAGATAAAATTCAAGTGGTTATCCATGACAAGGGAAGGGCTACCTCTCCAAAAGAGACTATGAAGGAGGAAATAGTGAGGAATGATGAAAAATGGATGTGAGAAGAGAAGGACATAAGAGAGAATTCATGGGAAATGGACTCTTTTTTTCAGCCCAGTATGAATCTGCATTCTCAGCTGAAATGGTGGGGATGTATGGGATATTGTGGAAAGCAAGAGGATAAAAGACTGTTGGCAACCACTGCTGTGGTGAGTTGGATAGAAAAACAAATACAAAGAAATAAAAGGATTGGCTTGCTACCCAGAGGACCTCATTTTGATTAGATAACATACCTCTCTAGTGGATACAGCTAGTATGGTTTTGTGACTTCATTTAGTATCAAACCATAGCCCTGGCAAAGGAAACAGATGGTTTGAGCAATGAAATATTTAGTTTTCCCAAGGGATGATGGCCTGAGGAAAATATATAAAGGGATTAGAGATCACATGATGAGGATGAAGACTAGGATTTAGGTTTAATAAGGTAAAAAGAGAGTTTGAATGACAAGTTTATTATCAGACAATATAATTTCAAGGTCTTGTAGATGGAAGTGAAACATTTGTTTGTTGTGTAATGTTTGTTCAACACTATGACCATCCTTATGTGTGGCTCAAGTGGAATGAAGGCACTCGTGAGAGTTTATTTAATTAAATAACTGATAAATTGGATTTTTTAAAGGAATATAAATATATATTAAAGTTCCCTGGTATACAGCTAAGACACAGGTGGGCAACCTTCTGCCTCAAGGTTACATGTGGCCTTCTAGGTCCTTGGGTATAACCTTTTGACTGAGTCCAAGTTTTAAAGAACAAATCCTTTTATTAAGGGGATTTGTTCTATGAAGTTTAGATTCAGCCAAAAGGTCACATTTGAGGATCTCAAGGGCCACATTTCTCCTCAAATTGATCATTGATTCCTAAAATACCAATGCCTCTACATTCAAGAAGTTTTCCCTGACCTCAAACTGAAATTTGACACTTCTCTCCATTGTTTTTTGCATTGATTTTTAAACTACAGGGACAAACAAAAGAGGTATTTAATCCCTCTCCCACACAACAGTCCCTCAATTACTTAAAGATTCCAAGTTCCATGTCCCACATTCCATTTCATGTTCCATTCCCCATGTCTTCTCCATATGTCCATTTCCCACGTCTTGATCCCTCCAACAACTAAATGAATTTTTTCCTACCTCTTCCCCCCCATACAAATGTTCCTCTTTATCATTCTAAGTACATCCTTTTAATAACCCCATTGCTAAGGGATAAAGGGATTAGAGTCCAGGTGATATGAGGATCAATAGAAGCACCTAGGTCACCTAGGACCAACAGATTCTGAATGGACATGATAACTCTGGATCTCTCCAGAGATAAATGTGGTAAAGGGTTTAGAGTCCATCTAAATCCCATTCGTGTCCTGGGGGCAAAGCAATGATCAATGTGGGGAAGGGAAAAAGAAACAAATTTTGTTTTGATTGCAGGGTGAACTTCTTTAAAATAAGAGCCCGTATGTGAAACTGGCTACCTTGGGAGGAGATGGGCTCCTCATCACTGCAAATCTGCAAGCAAAAGCTAGACAAAAACTTTTCATATATAAGCATATTATACTAAGAATGCCTTTGAGGTATGGATTGGGCTAGATGGATGCTAAGAACCCTTCCAAAACTAAAATGCCATGATTATGGGGGAGCCACTGCACAAAGAAATGATAAGTAAATTATATGAGGAAATTTAAGGAAGAAGGGTATGTTAGAAATTTTGAGGATATGAGTTGTAATCCAGGAAAGAATTCTACTGAATTGAAATAGTATAGAATATGAACAGTAAAATAGTAGTGGGACCAGAGGAAAAGAAGCATTTTCTATGAAAAGAATATGGTCAACTCTATCAAAAGCTATAGAAAAATTTTAAAGTATAGGCATTGGGAAAAGGCAATGAGATCCCAGAGTGAAGTGAATACCTTTGGCCTCAGGAAAAGTACATTTAGGGGAGAGAGATCATAAGACAATCTAAATAGGGTTATGGGAGGTGAGGCAGAGTATAGACACATAGGTTTATTTTATTTTATATTTATGTTCACTCCTTCTGTTTTTATATCACATTTACTTCTGAATATATCCTTCTACATTTTGTCCATTCTGCAAGCCATCCCATTGAAAAAAGGGGAAAAAAAGACAACAGCAACAAATACCTCAATCATATCCAACCATTTATAAACCCATTTAGACTCGCAAGGCCTCCTCACTAATCACAACACCCTGCCATGCCAACCCATCTAGCATGCCCTCATCCATCTCAGCTTAGTGTTTTTTGCTTTTTGGGTGTCCTTTCTATGAGATAATGGGAGACTTAGAAATGCTAATTTCTAAAACTTCCCCTTTTCTTCTACTTTAAAAAATTCATTTATTTGAAATTTGATTACCCCCTCCTTTGGTGATTTAACTAATATAGAACAATCTATAAATTTAGTAAGATAATATATTTTCATTATATTAGTGTAACTTACCCATGAAGCATGATGAATAAAACTCCAATCAATTTATTTTAAAATGAAATTATTAAAAATTAATTCTTCAGTATATATTATAATTATATCAATCTCAAGTGCCTTCATGAATTAACTCTAAAACATTATTTTGCATTTTGTAGCTATTTTAAATATAATTTCCCTTTCTACAATTTCCATGATGATTTAATTATTGCTTTATGAAAATGCTAATATTGATGTAAGTACTTACTTTAGAATATTTGTTTAAATTTGATCATGTTAAAATTTTCCTAGTATTCAATTATATTTTCATCCTTAGTATAAATCCAACTTTCTTTAGCCATCAACTAGAATTTATTTTAAATGTTTTTTTTTAGTAATTTTTTAAAGATATAGATGTCTTAGTTATCTTTAGTTTTTTCTAGTTTGTGTTACAGCCAAATTTCTCTCCCAAAAGTAGTGTGGTAAAGTTTTCACAATTTCAGAAAAAATCTGAATTGTCAGTTAGTCAACAAATATTTATTAAGTGCCTAATATGCTAAAATATTTGACAGAATTTACATATCAGCCAGGGTGGCTAGGTGGCGCAGTGAGTAGAGCCTAGGCCCCACAGTCAGAAGGACCTGAGTTCGGATCCGGCCTCAGACACTTAACACACACACAAACAAAAACCTAGCCGTGTAACCTTGGGCGAGTTACTTCACCCCAAATGCCCTCCAAAAAAGCGAAAAAAAAAAAAGAATTTACATATCAGTAGGCAATGATATAGATGTTATCATAAGGAGTTTATCCATGAAGAGACAGGATGTGTAACTTGATAACTTCAGAGGTAGTTAGGATTATTTGAATGTTTCTGTTTTTCTTTTGAGGATGGGACATACATAAATAGCCATGTAGACAGTGAGGAGGCAGCTAGGTGGAGTAGTAGATAGAGCACTGGGCTACAAATCAGGAAGATTCATCTTCCTGAGTTCAAATCTAGCTCAGTCGCTTATTAGCTGTGTCACCCTGGGCAAGTCACTTAACCCTGTTTGCCTCTGTTCCCCATTTATAAAATGAACTGGAGAAGGAAATGACAAACTACTCCAGTAGCTTTGCCAAGAAAACCCAAATGCAATCATGAAGAATGGGATGCAACTTGAAATGACTTGATGACATCAAAAAGGAGTGAAGAAGAAGTCAGTAAATGGGGAGGGGGGGGTAAGTTGAGGAAGAGGAGAGGGAGAAAGGAAATGGCTGAAGTGAAGACATGGGAAAGGAAGGGAACAAGAACATAAATAGAGAAGAGGATTTCCTCTTCCTAATACACTACTAAACAGGCAGCACATGTACATTGGTATAGATAAGGTTTCAATTGTCAGCTAAGGGAGAAGAGTGAACTTAAATTAAATTACCTCATTTTTGTTAAAAAAGAAGGAATCAGGGGGTGGCTAGGTGGTACAGTGAATAGAGCATCAGCCCTGGAGTCAGGAGAACCTGAGTTGAAATCTGGCCTCAGATACTTAACACAAAAAAACTAGCCGTGTGACCTTGGGCAAGTCACTTAACCCCAATTCTTCTTCCCCTCAGAGGAAGGAGGAGAGAGAGAGAGAGAGAGAGAGGGAAGGAAGGAAGGAAGGAAGGAAGGAAGGAAGGAAGGAAGGAAGGAAGGAAGGAAGGAAGGAAGGAAGGAAAGAAGGAAGGAAGGAAGGAAGGAAGAAAGGAATTCACTGTTTAAAAGGAATGATTTTATGTCATGTCCTGGGTTTTGGGATAAAGGAGGATTGGAATAGCTCCTAGGAGAGAAAATGATAGTAACTCAAGGAAAAATCCATTTGTCAGAGATGAATGTGAGGAAGAACCAGCATTGCTAAGAGAGATGGTGATGAAAGAACTATCTGGACTTTTCTCTTCCCTGGAAATGAATTAGTGACATTCAAGAATGTAGCTATGGACTTCACTCAAAAGGAATGGGTCCTTTATCAGATGAAGCTACATAGGGATGTGATGTTAGAGAATTATAATAATATGATCTGTCCAATTTTGATGTCATCCATCTGTTGCAGAGAATACAAAGAAGGTCAGGGTAATCTGAATGAAAAGAAGCTAAAAGCAATAATCTTCTAATGGGAAGATGAAATAACCACATATTTACAAGACATATACAGAGTATAATGGGGATAACCTCAGAGGAAAAGAGACTAATACCTGAAGGAAATGAGAACAGTCTCTAGCAAAAGATGTAATCTGAGTTGAGACTTGAAGGTCAGAGATTCTTAGAGAAAATTAAACAGAAGAACATTCCAGGCACAGGGGTAGCCAGTGAAAAAGTACAGAGATGGGAGATGCTGCATTATTCCTAGGGGAAAAAAAAGAAGAAAGTGCTGCTAGACACTGGACATAGAGCACATGGATGGAAAATAATATAGAAAAATACTAAAAATGGAAAGGAGCCAGGTTATGAAAAGTTTTAAATTGCAAAGTTTGTGCTTTATCCTAGAATTATTGCAGAGCCATTAGAGGTTTGGGATTTTTTTTCTTATTAATGAGATAACATTGTAAGACATGAGCTTTAATAAAATGCTGGCAGCTATATGGTGGATAGATTAGAGTGGGAGAGACTTGAACCAGAGAGATGATGACAAGGCTATTGCAAAAGGATAAATGAACATTCTCTTGTTCAGGGGAAGGAGGTATATGCCAAAAATGTTTTGGATATAAAACCATGGAGATCTGTCAACTGACTGGTTATGTGTTGTGAATCAGGTGAGGAGTCAAAAATGGCCTGGAGGATGTAAACATTGGTGACAAGAATATTTTGGTCCTTAATAATAGAGCATTTCAGAAGAGCACTGGTATTGTGAGGAAAGATTACGAATTCTGCTTGGGATATGTTGAGCTTAAAATAATTATAAGTAATCCAGTTCAAAATGTCAACAGATAATTTATGATATGGGACTGGAGCTTAGCAAATAAACTAGTGTGGGAAATATAGATCTCAAAGTCATCTGCATACAGATAACATTGAACCCAGGGGAACTAATGAGATAACTAAGGAGGAGGGGAATGTCTTGAGAGTGGGAGGATGTGGGGGTGTAATAACCATTGAGGAATGAGTCTAGGAAGAGTATCAGTGGCTGGAAAGGAGTTCATTAAAAGACACAATTGGTGAAATGCCTCAGGTCCCTCCCTTGTGTTCCAACCTTATGGCAGGTGGTAATATTGTGTTCTAAGAAGGCCAGCAGGCCCTATTTACAGCAGGCGGGTGAAGATATGGCCTGAGTTGAGTCTGAATGATATGGTTGAGTCTGAACAGGAGGCATTTTGAGGTGGGTCTTGTTTGAGAACAACTTTTACAACACTGGGGAAGGCCCTGGGATGAAGATGGGCTGGATCTGGGTCGAATACAAGATGATTGGAAATACTTGCATTAAAGAGGCTAGAAATGAATAGCATGAATTGCCACCAAAGCAGGTTTATGGCAATGCCATGGGACATGGGTATTTGAACAAGATAAATTAAAGATCATATGATCCTACTAACTTATCTCTAATACTCCAAGAATATATATTTTTTTCATCAGCATAGGTACTCCTTACATCAATGCAGATCATTACTCCACCCTTAGCCAGCAGTTATCAGGAATCTCTATGACCAAAAAATAAGGTCTATCACTTAGAGATAATGACCTCCTTCACCATTAGCTAGACTAGTAAACATATGATAGGCTTGAAGCCTTTATATATGGGTAGCAACTATTAGCTATTATGATCTGCAAATATAGACTTTCAGATCCTGGTGTCCTCTTGCTTCCACAGTGAGATAGTGCAGGACAAATTTAGTGTTGCACAATTCTATGAAATAAAAGGTAGAATACAATTTATTCTAGCTCCTTGGGTGACCTATTCTACTGAAAAACCCCTACTGACATCTCAATTGCTCAGCCCAAATTTTCAAGGTCTGTTTTGAATAAAGAATCATCTGACTCTCAGTCTCTTAAATTTTTTACTTTGATAAGCTAGTTAACAATTTGTGTCCTTTTTTTGTCTTTTAGTATCAATTTACACTATTAAGTTGAATGAAAGGAAGCTAAAATAACCTCCCTTACATCTAAAATAACCTCGCTTACAGTTGGAATGTTCTTCCAAATGATTTTACATAGATGTAATGGCAGATTACAGACGGGAAGACACATCTTCCTGAGTTTAAATATGGTCTCAGACACTATATGACCCTGGGCAAGTCACTTAAAACCATTTGCCTCAGTTTCCCTTTCTATAAAATGATCTGGATAAGAAAATGGCAAACCACGCCAGTACATTTGCCAAGAAAGTCCCAAATGGTGTCATGAAGGTTTGGACTTGACTAAAAGAGGACTGAACAACAAAATGACAGATGCTGATGATTCAGTCTTTTCTATGTCATCATGTTTACATTATCCCAGTAGAACTGAGGCTCTTTTTTCCCCACAGAAAGTTTAAACAGGCCAAGTTCTAAGTAGAAATTAGAAAATATTTTTAAATGTTCATGCTTTTCTTTTGCTGCATTTAAATTGTACTTATTTTATGCCTCCAAATAAAAAACATGAAAGAATATAATTTTAGTCACTTCTAAAATACAATGATATTCATTGGAATACAAAATTCGGATGAAAAACATTTTTGTGACTGAACTAGAAAGCCTTACATAACAAAATCTGCTTCCATGGTAACAGGTACATATTCTGTGCCTAGCATTTTTATTACTCCTGTGGATCCATGAGCTGGTTGTTTTGAGTGCCATCACTCCCAATCACCCAGGGCAGGTCACAACTTTTCAGTGCATTCTGATCTAATATGATTCTAGGCTATCTTCAGCCATCCTTTGATCATGCTGTATTGAGGACATAATAATACCTAATATTTATTTGGTACCTCAAGTTTTGAAAAATGATTTACTTAATCTTTTGAAAGACTATTCCTATACTTTTTATGTCATGCAGACCAGAGGCTTTGGCAAGATTGAGATGAATTCCCTGCCAATAGGAATGTTTAAACAACATCTGGATCTTTAGGAATTCTTTAGGATGTTGTAAATAGAATTCTTATTTCAGGTTGGGGGTTAGAATATTGTATGGTAAGGTTACTTCTAGTTGTAAGGTTCTGTGATTCTATAATTCTGATTGCTAGAAAGAGAATGGGGAAATAAAGCATTGGACTTGAGGGTTAGGAAAGCTTGGTTTGAATCTACACTGTTTCTTAATAGTTGAGTGACTAAAGAAAATAACTTAATTTCTTTGTACCTTAGTTTTTTCCTCTGCAAAATGGGGACCACGACAATGATGCTATCTTCATTAAAAGGTTAAGGGGTAGGGAAGCACTTTGTCAACCTTTAAAAAAGCTATCCAAATGATACTTGTTATTATGATTCTATGTAGCTGCCTACATGGTATCATTTGAAAGATATCAATGGATCTGCTCTAAATGCCTTCTCCATTATTCTTGACATTCTCTTACTAGATACTTTCTTTTGAGATAAAGCTTGAGAAATCCCATTAAGAAATACTATCATATAATAAACTTATGTGGAATTAGTAGCATATTATACATATATATGTATATATGTGTGTATGTATATATATACACATATATGAATATATAGCTAAGTGGCACAATGGATAGAGCACCTCACCTGGGAGTCAGAAAGACATGAGTTCAAATTTGACCTCAGACACTTACTAGCTGTGTGACCATGGGCAAGTCACTTAATCCTGTTTGCCTTAGTTTCTTCATCTGTGAAATGAACTGCAAAAGGAATTAGGAAACTACTCCAATATCTTTGCCAAGAAAACATTAAAATGGGATCATGAAAAATCAGATATAATTGAAAAATGACTGAACAAACATGGATAGATAGATATAGACATAGACATAGATATAAATATAGATTTAGATATACATATACATAGACATAGATATTAGATATAGATATAGACATAGACATAGATATAGATATCTAGACATAGATAGATTGTGAACCAATGAAAACTTTTTCTGACTGGCGCAGTCCTACTCAGTCCATATTTGCCAAGGCTAATAAACACATAGAGAAGCATTTCTCCTCTTTCAGCTTCTTGCTGAATTGGCACTGGCAAGTTTGGTGTTTTTTTTCCTATTCTCTTACCCTTTGTCCTCCATAATTTATTTGTAAATTTTAAAAATATCCTCAGTTTATTGATCCTGTAGGTAACAGGACAATCTCCCATTGGTATTATACTGGCTCTTTGTCTATATTTAAATATGTTTAATCCCTAAGGGGTTCTGGACCTTCAACTGTGAACAAAGTGTGACAACCACCCCACAATGTGCCTCTCACTGCAGGCATGGAGTAGGCACAATGATGCTATCCACATTAACAGCAGCTTTTCTCCCCTTGTGAGCAATTAATTGTGATTAAAAATCAGCCCTACATGTACTATTTCTCATCTGAACACTCTTGTAGTATGTTTGTATATACTGTGTATATGTGAGCATATATATGTATATACACACAAAAGACACATTTGTCTGTACAGACAAATGTTCAAATACATATATAAATGTTTTTATATAAAGACAATGCTTATATATATACACATATATACATTTTATATGTGTATATATATACACACATATTTATATATATATACATACATTTATGTATAGTTATGTGTGTTACATACACACACATATAAGCTAGACCTGTGATTCTTGTATGGATATACATCACTATAGGATGTCCCTGATCAGGAAAGTCTCTCCACAAGTGCAGATGTAATCAGTATTTTCTCTGCAATTTTTGGTCTTTGTGAGCTGCTCAGAACACTGAAATGTTAAATGATTTACCCAGCTTTTGAACAACCAGCAGACATCAGAGACAGAACTTAAACCCAAATCTCCCTGACTCTGGGTCTGTTTAACTATTCACTAAGCCACACTGTATCATATAATAATAACTCATGCTTATATAGCACTGTAGTGTTTACAAAGCATTTCCCTCATTTTAATGCCTAAAGTAAGTAGTGCAAGTATTATTCATTACATAGACAAGCAAATAAAGGCTAAAAGTTAAGTGATTTGTCTGTGTTAGTAAATGTTGGAGCCAGAAGTCAAACTCAAGCATTTGCTCTTCAAGGCCAGTCATTTATTTTTTGATTTGTTTTGTTTCTGTGCCACACTGCCTCACTCACTAGCAAAAAATCATTCATCCAATTAATCCACTGAAAAGTAGGAAAGAAGTGTTCTAAGATTTGGAAGCATTAAGTTTTTTCTATGAATCTGGAAAAGTCAGGATGGCTAGATGGCATAGTGAATAGAGCACTGGCCCTGGAGTCAGGAGGTCCTGAGTTCAAATCCGACCTCAGACACTTGACACATTTACTAGCCTGGTGAATTTGGCAAGTTGCTTAACTTCAACTGCCTTCCAAAAAGCAAAAAAAAAAAATTCTGGAAAAGTCTAGCATAGAGTATGAGGGCAGACATGGGTGAAGAACACTGGAAAGTCAGGATGTTAATATTAATAATGTAAAATGATACTTAGAATAGGCAAAGAAAGAGAAAGGTTTAAAAGAGTAGTGAGACTGTCCTATTTACTTTGTGAGCTTGTTAGAAAGTCAATTAACCTCTCTGAGCCTCAATTCCCTCAACTGTAAAATAAGGTATTTTATAGTCTTATGGAATTATAAAATAAATCTATCATCACTTCATAGAGTTCACAACTCTGTCATTACCCAGATCTGCATTTCTAGCCAGAGTTCTTAGTACTGAGCTATGGAAATTCTCGATTATCATGATATCCAATATAGTAGCTAAAATAGCTGAGTAAGCCAGCATGAAAAAAGCAATGGAGTCAGAATCATAAAAGATGGATGTGAATACAAATTCTGGCACTTAGTACCTATGTGACTTTGCAGAAGAAATCAAAGCTTTCTGAGCCTCAATTGCCTCATCTGTACAATGAAAGAATTCCTCTAAATAAAGCATCAGTTCAATAGATATTCCCACAAAGACAAAAAGTCTTGGGAGGAAATACCAAGAGATGCTGATGAAGGGTGACCTTGCCTCCCTAGCTTTTCCCACACACAAATATAGCACCAACTTAACAGCACACACGCACACACACACACGCACACACACACACACACACACACACACACATACACCAGAAATACTTACAGGGAGCAATTTATAAATTGTTATATAATATAAACAGGCAGTTTTCAAAGGAACACATCCAAGGCATCAGTATCTACATGAAAAACCTCAGAATAAGTAACAAATTGGCTGGTGATGTGTAAGATGATCTGTTGTTAATAAAAATATTCTTACTTATAACCTACTGAAATTTAAAGTATTCTTCTAGGTGTCATTAGCTAAAATTCTAGTTGAAGAGAGGATAAGACATATACATACATGGGCTGCTAGGTAACACAGTGAATAGAGTAGTAAAATTGGAGTCAAAAAAGAGTTACCTTCAAATCCTGCCTTATGGGGAGGGTAGGTAGTGCAGTGAGTAAGAGCGTGGGCCCTGGAGTCAGGAAGATCTGGGGTCAGTTCTGGTCTCAGAAAATGAGCACCCACACATAAATAATGACTGGCCATGTAACCTTGAGCAAGTTACTTAAGCCCAATTGCATTAAGGAAAAAAAATCCTGCCTCAGACCCTCACTTACCTTTCAGCATCAATTTCCTCTTCTATAAAATGAAAATGAAAATAGAACCCAACTCACAGTCTTTGTGAGGATCAAGTGAGATAACATAAAAGTATGTTTCAAATCTTAAGGCCCTCTGTTGTTGTGTTTGTCCTTTATTCTCAAAGAGGACCATGACATCAGGGAGATGGTGACATGACTTGCAGTTGACTTTGATTTGAATGAGAGAAGGATATACAAGGTCACCAGCCTCACTTTCTTCTCCAGAGCCATCTGGGTCCAGACACCAGATATTCATCAGGAAGACTGGAGATGGCCCAGGATGCAATGGGAGAACCTGGTCCTTTTAGACTAAGGTCTTTTCAGGTTCTCATTTTGAGTGAGTGTAATGGTAATTAATTTGAATTTGAAGATCCCTTTGTGTTGGCAAAGGTAGAGGTACTTAGCACTCAGTAATTGATCAAGGCTCTGTTGGGGAAACATAAGGTATGAACTCCTATCTCCTGTTGCTGATGTAACAGAAAGGGGTTGACTGAAATATGGGTGTATATAAGGATAAGCCCCAGGAAGGGACAGTCAGAATTTCTTGGGACCAGCATCTGAAGGCAGAGCAACTACAGAAGAAAAATGAGAATTGGGAACTGAGTCCAGAAGTTCCTGAGAACTTTTGGTGGTGGTGCTTCTTATGATGAAGAGCCCAGGAGTGCCCCCCTGCCCAAACCTGCCCCAGCTGGATAAGGTGATTCTGATTTTTTTAATGAGCTGCAGAAGACTGAGGAAGGATGACTGGGTCGCTAAGACTTTGTTTGTGGGTTAGTTGAGACTTGAATTCCCGGGAACAGAAATTGTGAAGGATTTGAGATGGACTGGACCCTGTGAACTTCAATGTGGAGCAGGATTTACATGAAGAGCTGGAAAAGGAACCAGGAGCTGTCTGCCTTTGAATCCAGGTGACTGGTGGATTCAGGTAGTATTTGCCTCCCTCGAATCAAAATGAAAAGACCTCTCCGTTGGTACTGAGAAGTGATGAAATTGTAGTTTACTAGTGACCTAGGGGTGGAGGGTCTCTGTATTTTCTAATGATTGTACTTAGTGATTAATGATACTTAGTAATTGATTGCTGAATAGGTGACTGAGTTAACTTAATGTGCCCCATGAGTGGAAGACTTTGACTATTGTACTTTGTGATGATTGTTCTTTTTTCAAAACTTTGTGGCCACTATGGTGGAAATATGTGGCCATTTTAATGATAAGCTGTTGTGAATAAAATGTTGTGATTTTCTGTGATAAGCTGTAATATTGTGAATGCTGTACCTCGAATTTCTGTGAATGTTTTGCTCTGATTTGTAACTATACTATGTAATCAGAACCTTGAAAGCTGTTCACAGCAGCAGTCCTCTGGAAAGCTGCTTCAGCATGGTTTTACAATGCCCATTCAGTGAATAGGCCTCTTTAGGAAATAAGTCAAGGGATGGCACCTTTAATTTTAAAAAAAATCTAACTAGGAGGGGAAGACCCTCAGGGTTTCTGGCCAAAAGAGAAATTGTTACTATTTACATTCACTTTGAGTTATCTCCCTGATGTCATGGTCCTCTTCAAGAATGAATGACAAATACAACCTGTGAGTAATCTAAGCTGCCTGAATGGGGACCCAGTTAGCTCAGCTCATTCTCTCCCTGTCCTTGTCCCTCTCCTTCTCCTCTCCAAAGGAAGGTAAATTTCATTTCACTCTGGAACTCATAGATTGCACAATAATAGGTCTCTGCCTAAGCACTACTTACTGATCTTTTATAAATACTAGCTAATGGGCTGGCTGGATGGCACAGACACTTAACATTTACCAGCCGTGTGACCTTGGGCAAGTCACTTAACCCCAATTGGCCTGCCCTCCCCCTCCAAAAAAATGAACAACAAAAAAATAAATACTGGCTATTATATTATCATTACTTATTATGATGAAACAAATAATGCGTGCCTATGTAAATACCTTCTAGTTGTAGTATAAATATCTCCTAGAGAGAGAAGACTATAAGCCCAAGCCACTAAGTTAAAGTTTTCTGACCCTATATTGGTACCTTCGTATCTCCCATCACCAGAAAAGAAAAGCAAATTATTTGTTTCATATTAGAATTGGAAATAGTGGACCTTAGAAAGTACTTATTTTAAATCTATCCTCTTACATACTTAGAAACTGAGACCCATATTGGCCAAGAGTCTTGCTCAAAGTGACATAGCCACTTATCAGTGAACACAGGGCCTTGGCATTTAATAAATATTTGATGAACTGAATTGATACCAGGTCTCCTTCGATCTGTCTTCCATTATTCCATATGGCCTCATTCACTAAAAATGTGGTATATAATTTTCATCTTGGCAATTTCTCCCTTAAGGGATAATATTTTATCTTTCAGCCTTCACAAATACAACTTTTTCTTTTCTCTGGTTAAAAGAAATAGATGCTTATTTATTTCATTCCTCAACAGGCAGTCTTTAAACTTGCATAAAGAAAAATACCTAAATTGAGACACCCATAAAGGAGAGGCTGAGAAAAGAGGGAAGAGTAGAGTACGGAGTGTTAACACATGAGATCAAGAGAATTAAAAGAGACAACTAGATGGCAAGTGGGGCAATAGGCACTTGTAGGGGTGGATTTTTGTAAGAGGTGCATCAGGCCTTGGGTGATATGATCTTTAGGCCACAGGAGAGTGAAGGGGACATGATCAGTGGTGTGAAAGGCTTCCACTGGAGTCAGCCCCTATGTGATACCAGGACACACTTCCCTCTTTCAGTACATTTTAGGCTAATGAATTACAAATCCCCTTATGAAGTGACCTCAAGTAGGCAAATGGGGGTTGTCTCTCACATCACAGGGCCACTCCACAAATGAAAGAAGATAGGTGTTTTATAAGAAGGGACAAGTGTATCTGATTAAATTTGCACATCTGGTGTTGCAGGTTAACAAATAGCTAGAAACTCGTTGATTTATGTTTTAGATGCATTAATTCTGTATTCCCCAATAAATACTCCATTATCATGACACTCTCAAGAGGGTAACCCAAAAATTATTTGCAAAAAGGATAGGAACAGGTCGGGGAAATGCAATGGAATTACATTCTTGTTTCATGCTAACTGTGCTATAATGAACTTTTTATTTTAAAAAATATTGAAATCTTGTGTTTTGGGGTAGGTGGGCAGTGAATAGAGCATTGGCCCTGGAGTCAGGAGGACCTGAGTTCAAATCCGGCTTCAGACACTTAACACAAAAACTAGTGGTGTGACCTTGGGCAAGTCACTTAACACCAATTGCCCTCCAAAAAGCAAAAAAAAGAAAAGAAAAGAAAAAGAAATAAATCTTGTGTTTTTCTATCAGCAACATTTCCCAAATACATTCTTCTCTCTAGTCACCTCCCAACATGCTGTCCCTTATAACAAAGAATAAGAAGGGGTAGGAGCAGCCAGCAAAACTAACCAATATATCAAAATATTCTGACATTATATGTGGTGCTCCACACCCTCAGCTCTCCCATTTCTGCAAAGAATTGTAGAAGTGCGTTCTCGTATGTCTACTTTGGGGAGAAATATTATCATTACGATGTCACAGTATGTATTTCAAGTTTTGTTGTTGTTCTATTTATATTGTTGATTTCATTATGTATTTTGTTTCCTAGTTCTGCTTAATTCTTTGCTTCATTTCATATGTTTTCCCTTGTGTCTCTGTCTTAATCATATTATTTCTAAAAGCATGGAAATATGCTGCTACATTCACACCACAATTTGTTTAGACATTCCCCAACTGATAAGCATCTAATTTATTTTCTAGCTCTTTGCTACTGCAAAAAGTGTTACTATAAATATTTGTTTTATACAGAGGTTTTCTTTTGGTCATTTACTTTCTTGGAGTGTTTGAATAGCACTGAGGTCTCTGGACCAAAGTTGCTTCCTTTGAGTAATTCCAAATTGCCTTCCAGCATATTTCCATTAACTCACAACCCCACAAGCAATGCATTAGTGTGCCTAGCTCTGCAAATTCTTGTATAGATTGTCTTGTATGGATATCAATTAGACAGGTGGATATGGGCTATCTCTCACTCTTGCTGTGTTCTTCCCATCCATTTGTCTAGCTCACCTGTTGACATCCTTTATAACGCTCCCACATAATTTCTCATCTGTGATATGTTATATCCAGTGTGCCTTACCCTATACCTCTTTGCTGCCCCTTAGGTGATCCTGTGGTTTAATTTCATGAGTCACAGCAATACACCATGAACAGAAGCAAAAGCAAATGTACAGAGAAGCTCTTTTTTTTTTTTACTCATAGCCTGGTGTCTCCTTTGCCCCCTCTCAACCACTCTGTGAGGTATGTTGTATTATTATCCCCATTTTATGAAAGAAGAAACTGAGGAAGATAATTAAGGGACTTGTCCAGGGTCACACATCCAGCCCTGCTCATTTAGTTTGACAACCATAAACAAATTACTTAAGGTCTCTTGGTCTCAGGCTCTTATCTTTCAAAGTAATACCTAGAGTTCTTAGGCTTATTGAGAATCAAATAAAACATAATGTACTATGAAAATTTTAAACACCACTTAAATATCAATTACATGATCACTCACCATAGGACTCTAGTATTCTCTGTCTCCTTTTGTTACCAAAACCCTCAGAGTTAACAAGAGACTTAATATGTTGACCACAGCTATATCTTCAATTAAATGGAGAAGAATGCTTTGTTAAAGTAATGTATTTCTAATGGATATAAAGCAGAGGGGAACAAGTTGAAGTAGATGTTTTGAGGAGATAAGACTCTTTCCAGGGTCTTTGAAATTAAACCATATAGACAGATAAATGCTTCGATGTGCATGGACTGATGCTACACAGATTACATCATCTTTTCAACTTTAGACATTCTCTGTGTGGCTATTCCCTCCATCAATATAGATCATAAAGCTTCTATGACAGGAAATAAATACTATAGAATTGCTTGGGGCACCCAGAGGTTGAGTTGTGCAGGGTCACCCAGCTATTAAATTTAAGAGGCAAGATTAAAACTCACATCTTTCTGGCTCTGAATGGGTATCCACTATGCAATACAGACTCAGTTTTTCACCAGAGAAACATTGGTGTTAAATGGATCTTTATTTCAAGGAGTAGCTAGGGGTCAATAAATTAACTGTTAAATAAAGCAGCCCAACTCATACTCTTTCTCTTTTTTGCTTCTGGGCCTAAGAAGGCAGTAGGCTGTATTATGTATGTACATATGTGTATATAAGCATGTATGTGTATTTATTCTATTATTTATATATGCATTTTATTCTATTCTATGATTTATGTTCCTGGGAGACCTCATTGTGATCCCAGATGAGACGGCAGTCCCAAATAGGATCACCAGTTTGATGAAACATTTATTTCTGGTTGTTATTCTTATCATATGGGAATGTTGTCCTGAAAGGACAGGAAAGTTTTAGGCAAGACAACCAATGAGGGATAGACTTTATGATCTGTACACAGGTTTATATAAATGCTGGTTTAATGAAAATATGAGATTGCCAACTCTAACTTCATGCATGTACGTGATTTACCATGAACGTCAGTAATTCTCCAGAGTTCCCAGAAAGAGTAATAACTTGCTTATTCCTAAATATTTAATTGAATATTTCTCATTCTTCTATATTGATTTTTACAAGCTTATTTTTAAAATTGAAATCAGGAAAGGATAGATGAGAGAAATACATTTTGAAAAACAAAAACTAGAAACAATCATTAGCTATGTTGGCTCCCTAGTATTAAGGTCAAAATTAAGAATTCATAGACTGCCTAAGTAATAGGTTTTCAATGCCTTTCTCATTAGGATTCCAGGATTCATAAGCAAGGGTGACTTTTCTGGATACTGGGGGCCTGAAAAAACAATTACAATCAGAGAGAGATTAAAAGTCCTTCACTGAATAGAGCTTCTACCGGGCAAAAAAAATCCAAGACAGATTGGTTAATTAAAATTTGAAAGAAATACACTCTTCTGAAGCGCTTCTTCTTCTTGAATCATGACACATCCTTGGCTTATTGTGGAATGGTAAATCAGATACCTTCAATTTGTTCTATGTTCCCTGCTCCTGAGCTGGCCTCCTGTAGTCCCTTTAAGCATAAAATATCTTACTTGCTTTTTTAAATTTAGCTTTCATGGCAAAACTTTCTCACATCTATTGGGGAATAGAAATGTAGTTATGCTTCACATTTAGAGTTGCACATTCCTTGAGATATACCCACGAACTCAAAGTAAGGGCAACATTTTCATAAAGGTTGTTCTTCCTCATACCCATGGCATGCCTTTCTAGATCCTCTTTATTTATTGTCTTTGTCTTCTGCCTTTAGAATATAAACTCTTTGAAAGTCTGGATTGTCTTGCTTGCTTTCATTTGTAACTCCTGTGCTTATCACAGTACATATAAAATAAATGTTTCATCTAACTCAGGTGAAAATATTGAGGACAAAAGAATCTACTGAAAATATTGGACACTAGTCTGAGATGGACAATTACGTGCTTCTGTTGTATTTGAGGAGAGTATAGGAGACAAAGCAATGTTAACTAGCTGAACAAGCATTGGACTGAGTCTAGGCTGGAAGGCTTTCATTTTAATTTCAACTCTATCTAGAACTTTTACTATGAATTCAATCAAACAAGGTTTTACATAGCAACTACAGTGTGGGAGTGAGCCCCTGAAGATTTTTAAGCAAACACCCAGATCTGTTTTAGAAAGAATGATTTTGCATTTGTGTGGAAAACAGAATGGATAAAGAAAAGTATGGAAGCAGGAAGATGAATTCAGAGGTTATTGTAACAGCCTAGGCCAGTGATGAGCAATTTAAAGCCAATCCAGCCTGCTGCCTATATTTGTAAAGCCAAAGAACTAAAAATGATTTGTACATTTTTAATTAAAGTTTTATTGTACTTAAAAAATGTAAAAACCATACTTAGCTCTTGGTATGGGCAGTAGAAACACAAGTTACAGACTATAATTGCTCCCTGACTTACCTTTCATCTAGGTCAGAGCCATTAAGGTCCTTAACTAAGGCAGGGATTGTGTAAAGTGAAAGGCTACAGATGTATTGATATAGAAGAACTGATAAGATTCAAAAACCAACTGAGTAAAAATGTTATTAACACTATATACTCTTTTACCCAGGTATATCAGTATAAGAGAGCCCCCAAAAAAGATCAAGAGAAAAGGGATTCAAATGCCAAAGAATGTTGATAGCAGCATTTTTTTTATTTGAGCAAGGAGCTGGAAACACTGGATGTCTACCAATTGGGAAGAGGCTAGGTAAATTTTGTTATATGAATCTTAGGGAATATTATCAAGTAATAAGGTATAATTAATGACAAATTCAAAAAATCTGGAGAAATTTATATGACCTGCTGCAGAACAATATGAAATTAGCAGAACTGATTATAAATGACATATGAAGATAGATACTATCTGCATCCAGAGAAAGAACTGATAAATCAAAGAGTGTATACAATAATTATATAGATATAGAAATAAGCATAGATAAAGATATACCTATTTGTGTCTAATGGTAGCCATCTCTAGGGTGGGAGTGGGGGAAATAAAGGAAAAAAGAAATTTACATGATAATATTTGTATTTTTGAAAGGAAAAGCAAGTTGTTCATAGTAGATTTGTAGTTTCATGTACAATCATCTTTTTATTGTATTTTGTAATATAGAAATATTTGTTTTATTACATAAATTAAAAATAAAATAAGAAACTAGCATAAGGGGGAGAATAACTTTTATGGTAACCACAATAATGGGAAAGAAAATAATTTATGGAACTCTGATTGGAAAAGTGACTAATCGCTTATGATGAATCATCACTTTATAGAGAGGTGGTAGTGAGGCCGAATGAGCCACACATGTTCACAGATGGCCAATATATTGATTTCTTTTGCTTGACTATGCTTATTTGTTAAAAAAAAAAAAGGGGGGGGACATTTCTTTTGGATAAGAGAGAATAAACAGGCAGATTTTTTTAAATGGAAGAATATTAATAGAATGTTAAAAATACATAGAAAAAATTAAAATAATGACAGACATCCATCAGGAAATTAAATAATGAAACTGTCTAGAAATCTTGAAATTAGAAACATATAGTTCAATAGAATCTGCAGAATGCTGTCAGATAGGAGCATCAAGTTTAAATCACCAAGAGCTATAGTTTACCAACTTGCATTGCTTTAACATTAAAGAAAGAATCTTGCAAGCAACTAGCAGGAAGCACTTCACATAGCAGGGGGAGAATTCTGAGTCATCCAAAACTGTTTGTCAACCACAATATATTTAATAAAATTTTAGAATATAATATTACAAAAAAATGACAAATGTATGATTTGTGCCCTTAAGATAATATATTCTTCAATACTCAATCTAACTATACATAAAAAGGAAATATTTTCAGCAGGAAGATGAGATTGAATCATTCCTACTAAATAAACCTAAATAAATCATTCCTACTAATAAAAAGAAGAAAACAGGACATCTGACATGAAGATACATTCAACATAAAAAATACCCTTAAGAAAGGTAAACTAATCCATAAAGCATGAAAAGGCCAAGTTCATAAATCAATGTTCATATGCTTTGTGGAGGAGACAAGGTTATTGTATTTCAGAAGGCTCAGCTTGTCTGATGGTCATTAAAAGAATAAAGAAATAACATTTATGAGTAAAGTTCATGGGGGCAGGATCTGAAAATATTGTAAAAGGAGTGGAGGAAAGTAATAATGAATGGGATGAAAGAAGATATTGATATTACCATGCACTTGAGAATTGGTGTATCTTAGAAACTATGTGTTCTAGTCCCCTTATTTTCTATGGAGTGGGAAACTGATGCCCATATATAAATCATCACTAGTGCAAATAATAAATGGAAGAGCCTGGATTTAACTTATATCTTCTAATTTTAATTTCAAGATTATTTCCACTGGACCACACACAACACCTTTTCTGAAATAATATTTCTGGGAATGAGGCTCTACAAGTAAAAAATCTTTCTAACAAAGAGTTACAGGAAAAAATGGATCTGGATCTATACTCTTGAATTACTGTTTCATGAACAGGATGTCACATTGTTTGAATGAATGCCCTCAAACAAAAAAGTTGAATAATGGGGACAGAAGAGAACATTTTCAATGATATTCCTTTGTGATCTATTCAAGGGAAGTGTGTGGGGGGCGGGGAGTTGTCTGCACACGTGTGCATATGCATGATAGAAGCAAGGTGACAGAAAGAGACACAGAGACAGAGATAAGGAGAAAGAGAAAAGAGGAGGGAAAGGAAAGAGGGAAGAAGAAAGGAAAGAACAGCAGGGGAGGGAAGGCTAGGTGAAGAGGTAGACTAGGGAGGGGAGGTGAAGGGAAGAATAGAAGAGGAGAAGAGGGAAGAAAGGACAAGGGAGAGAAGAGTGTGGACAGAGGAGGGGATAAGAAGTGGAAGGAGAGGCGGCTAGGTGGCGCAGTGAGTAGAGCATCGGCCCTGGAGTCAGAAGGACCTGAGTTCGGATCCGGCCTCAGACACTTAACGCACACACAAACAAAAACCTAGCTGTGTGACCTTGGGCAAGTTACTTAACCCCAATTGCCCTCCAAAAAAAAAAAAAAAGCAAAAAAAAAAAAAACAAAGAAGTGGAAGGAAAGGGCGAAAGGGAAGGAAATGGGAGAGGTAGAATCAAGGAACCTAGACTTTTAAAAATGGGCTGAAGAAATTTCTGTATGAGGAGACTGGGAGCTGATTAAGGAAAGCAAAGAAACCACAGGGTCATGTTGGTGGTTTAAAGCTTCTCTAAGAAATCATATAACACAATTTGATGCTAAGAAACGCAAATTTAACAAACATATCCATGAATACTAATGGCCTAAACTTGTTCATTAAATAGAAATAACAGAAAGAATTATCTAAAATCACAAGCTTGCATACAAATTGTTGAGTCATTTTGGTTGTGTCCTACTCTTCACAACTCCGATTTAGATTTTCTTGACAAATATATGGAAGTGGTTTGTCATTTCTTTCTCCAGCTCATTTTACAGAAGAGAAAACTGAAGCAAACAGGGTTGAGCGACATTTCCAGGGTCCCACAGCTAGTAAGTTTCTCAGGCCATATTGGAACTCATGAAGATGAGTTTTCATGGCTCCAGGCCCAGCAGTGTATCCACTAAACACCTAGAGGTATGGGAGGGAGACACCTTGTTCAAAGAAAGCCTTTAGGGGGTAAAATTTTGTTCAAAACAAGAGGGGTTTTTTATAGTTAAGACACAATAGCAAGAATGGGATTATGAATTCTCTACCCATTTCAAAAAAAATTATGTGATTGTAAATTAAAAATAAAAGATTTTTAAAAGATTTAATTCAGGGGCGGCTAGGTGTCGCAGTGAGTAAGAGCGCCAGCCCCAGAGGTGGGATGACCCGAGATCAAATCCGGCCTCAGAAAATGAGCACCCACACATAAATAATGACTGGCCGTGAACCCTTGAGCAAGTTACTTAACCCCAATTGCTTACAAAAAAAAAAAAAAGATTTAATTCATTATGGAATATTATTTATGAAAGCATTTCTGTGCCTCATCAATACACTAATCAAAGGATGGCCTCCATATCAAAGCATACTATTCTAATTTTTTAAAAAAATCTTACAGATGGAAAAGTAAGAAAATAATTTATTGGAATTGATATTTTCTTGGGTGTCTCTTTTCGGTATTTGTAAAAATTGAGGGCTTTTTTCCCCCTTTGATTTCATTATCTTGTCCTCTTGCAGATGTTTTGTAATCTGACCCCCAGCATGCCCATAATTTTCTTGATTCCTGCACAGGTCTGTGTTCATACTTTATTTAAGACAGCTTCCTTTCCCTTCTTTACTCTTTTTAGTGGCATTTCTACCTTTTAAACATTCTATGTATTCTCTTCTTATTCTTCCAAACATTTGGGGCAATTGGGGTTGTGACTTGCCCAAGGTAACACAGCTAGTAAGGGTTAAGTGTTTCAGGCTGAATTTGAACTCAGGTCTTCTTGACTCCAGGACCATTGTTCTATTCACTGTGCCCACCTAGCTGCCCCTAAACATCCCTTAATGACAAAAATTTTAACTATTAAAACCTATGTAGATATTTTCAATCTTTTATCTATCTTTGCCCTCCTTCTAGTTTCATCCTTAAATCCTCTCAGAATTACTTTGTTTATTTGGGTTTTTCATCATTCCTTTTAAATTGAATTTACTCTTTACTACTGTTTCATAAAGTGTCACTGCTCACAATCACTGTCATACTCTTCTATAATTTTCTATTTCTAAATCGGTGTTGTCTTTTGCTTCCACACCTCTCCAAATGTCCAGTAAGTCAAATCTTTGCTACTTTTTCCCTTTTAATATTTTTTTTATTTTGAACTTAAACTGCAAAACAATGGGTACCTCCCACAGCAGAACACATGGAAAAAGATGTTGTTTTCCAAACATTACTTTCAAAATCCTTCTGCTTGTTTATACTTCATTTTGAACTTCCTCCTCTTCTGTATTATCTTTAATCTTGATGTTTTATTTTTAATTCACCTAAACTTTCCCCTATATTTCTCCCCTTCCTCCTCCTAGAGAGCTATCTCTATTTTCCCTTTTTTTCTTTTATTTGTCTATTCCTCATTCTTATTACTATTTACTGTTTACTAAACTTCAAGTACAGCTCCCATTTCAATGATTCCTTTTCTAAGCAGAAGAAATATTGTACTATTATAATTTTTCTTGTATGGTAAGAATTAATAGTTTTCTTTGAAACATAACAGACTATAGACAAAAGTCTTGCCAAAAGGCTAATAGGTGTTTTCTGCAAAAAAAAAAAATTCTCAACTCTCCCCCTAACTAATAATAGTAGTTTTTTGTCAAAGATATTCTCATTACATCAGGGTACTTAGTAGTATTCAGGCTAATCAGACTGATCATCCTGTGATAACTAGCACTTTCTAAGAATTCCTAGGATTCAGGTTAGTAGGATATAAGCAAAGTGATCTTTCATTGATCCTACTTTGTGGCCATCTGGAAGCCAGACTCTAAATGGGCCAGCAAGGGCTGTCTCTAAGAAACAACTAAAGACAGTACAGAATAGATCGCCTCTTTCTATAGCAGCTTGCTAGATGTTCTGAGAAATGAGTATATTTATTTCTCTTTTGTATTCAGCACTGAGCCCTTGGATTCTAGTTGCATTTTTTAAAAAATCAGTCGACTCATCTGTCACTCTTCTGGGAGACCTTTAATGTGATGATTGTGAGTGTCATGTGTTTTCTTTAATTTCTAGGAGATGGAACTCCGGACAGGAAAATACGAATACAAAACCCACTAGTGCTTAGCATCAAACACAATGAGCTTTCAGAATTTTAGGGCAAATGAGATTAATGCTAAGTACAGTTAAAGATGCATTCCATTCCAAGTTATTTCTGAGAGAGAATATGAAGTTCACCTTAAATATCATGGGAAAAATGCCAATACATTTTTCAAGCAGACTCAAAAAATGGATGCTTCCTGATTAAGAGGTAATGTGTTCCAGTAGGAAACATGCTGAATTTGGAGTCAGATAAGCTATGTTTGAATCCTGTCGCTCCTAGTAACTACCAATGTGACTTTGGGCAAATGCATCACTTCATCTCTGTGGATCTCAGTTTCCTCATCTGTAAAATTAGTTGGTTGGATCAATCTTTAAGATCCTTTCCAATTCTAAGTCTATTATGTTTCTATGATTAGAAAAGTGAAAGAAGGGGTGGCTAGGTGGCACAGGTAATAGAGCACCAGCACCAGAGTCAGGAGGACCAGAGTTTAAATACAGCCCCAGACACTTAACACTTACCAGCTGTGACCTTGGGCAAGTCACTTAACCCCAATTCCCATGCCTTCCCCTGCTGCCCCCCAAAAAAGCAAAAAAAAGTAAAAGAAAATTGGTATCCAAATTCAGTATACACACACCTTACCACCACAAGTTACTTAAGTAATATTCCTTAAAATTTTGTCCCCTTTCTACAAAATCAAGAGGCAGGATATAGAAGTGGTAGCTCACATTCTAATAAAAAACATAAAAATATTTAGATGTACTTAAGATATAATAGAGAGACGCTGGAAGGCAATTTGAGAACGGAAGCTATAGCACCTGGAAGGAATCAATAAAGATTTCCCTAAGAAGGTGATATTTGAGGTTAGTCTTGTAGGAACACTAAGAAGTAGAGGTAAAGAGGACAGCATTCTAGGGATGGTGGATAGCCAGTGCAAAGGAATAGAAGGTGCAGTGTTATGTGCAAGGAACATTAAATAGGCCAGAGTATCTACATCATAGAGTAAATAGAGAAGAATGAATTATAAGAAGATTGGAAAGGTAGGAAGAGGCCAAGGCATGATGGGGACTGCCAAGGAGAGGACATTATATTTGATCCTGGAGGTAATAGGGAGCTAATGAAGTTCACAAAGAAGTGGGGTAACATAGTCAGAACTACACTTTAACAAATTCATTTTGGCAATTGGTTAGAGGATGAATTGGAGTGGGGAAAAATCTGGATAATAGAGATCAGTTTGCTATTATAATGGTCAAAGTGACCGTGGATGAGCTCCTGAACTAGGATAGTGGTTGTGAAAGTGGAGAGAAGGTGATGTATCCTAAGGATTTTATAAAACTAGGAATTACAAGACTTGACATTGAACTGTATATGAGGTGTGCATGAGAATGAAGAATCAAGGATGATGCAGAAGTGGAAGATTGGGTAACTGGCCCTATTGCTGTTGAAGAGAGCATCATCAGTCCAATCAACCAGCAGTATCTTTAGCAGTAATAGGGAAGTTTGGAATAGGGGAATGTTTGGTGGGGAAAACAAGTTCCGCTTTGGATATGCTGAGCTTGAAATGCCTATAGGACATCCAGTTTAAGATGTCTAAAATACAGTTGGTAATGTAGGACTAGAGGTCAGGGGAAAAAAATAGCGTTGGATAAACACATCTGGTAATCATCTTTGAAGAAAAGAAAACTGATTCATGGGAACTGATAAAATAACCAACTGAGATAGGATAGAGGGGGAAAAAGACTCCTCACTTTATCTCTTGAATCTAATTTATTGTCAGGTCTTTTCATTTCTACCTTCACAGCATCTCTAGTATATGTGTCCTCTTCATTTTCATAAGCACCACCCTGGTGTAGCCCCTAATCTTCTCTCACCTGGACTATTACATTAGTAAACTAACTAGTCTCCATGGTTCAGTTCTCTCGTTGGTCTAATCCATCCTCTACTGAGCTGAAAAAGATTTCTCTAAAGCATTGGACTGACCATGTCATTCCATTATGGACTTCCATATCTTATGGAAGAGGCGTGGTAGAGCTATGCACTGATCCAAGCATTTTGGAAAAATAATTTAGAATTATTATTTTAAAAGTCACTGAGCTATGTATATCCTTTAATCCTGTAATTCTTGTACTGGTCTTATTTCTTGAAGAGATTAAAGATAGAGGGGAAAACCCCTTATTAAAAAAACCCTTATAGTAGCACTTTCTGTATTAGCAAACTAAAAAATATCCCATTAGTTGAAATGGGGAAAACTGAAGGGAATTGTAAATTGTCATATATAAAGTTAAAGAGCACCAATACAAATTTTTTTTTACACTGAGTCATAATTGTGTAGCAGCAAGCACCCCAGCATCCCCAGGGTGGCTGCCAACACAGGTCCTTAGATCTGCTTTTCAAAAGGAAAGCAACTCAAAATGGGTTAACAAGCTCACTTTAATCAAACAAACGTATCATTTACCTAGTTCGGGGGAAAAAGGTCAGCACCCCAAACTTCAGCGTATATAGACAGAACTTACAAGACAGAGAAACAGATCAAGCTTCCAAACTGTCCAACCATTACAACCATACCAAATCACAGTTACCAGAGAGGGAAGCATCAACATCTGGGTTTTCAAAGCGGGGGTGGGGGAGGGGAGGCCTCTCAATGGCTGCCCAGAGTCTCATCTGGTCAAATCCCACAACACTTCTCAAAGTGAGCCCCAAAGCAACGCCTCACATCAGGGACTATATAGCCTTCTCCAGGGTCACAGAATGTAACCACCCTCTTGACCCACTGCCCAATCACACAGCATCAAGGTGTGGTCATTCCTGAAACCAAGCCTCCTACCACAGGCTCCATGTGACCACATTTGGCCTATTAGGGGGCAGAATATATTTTCAAATTAAAGAAGGTCACATAAGCCAATCAAAGGGCAGATACATTGTTAGAGCTGGAAGGACATTAAAAGTCTTCAGGTAATTTTTAGAGATATCATTTAGAGACTAAAAAAAAAATTGTGCTCCAGAGCAGTGAAATGACTAGTCCTTGGTCAGAATAAGAGCAAGATACTAAGAGAGGCAGTTTTAATATGTAGGTTTACAGATTCCCACTCCAATGTTTTTGCCACAATTCTAAGTTTATATATGAATAACCAGACTTGACATTGGCCATTACAGGTTGTGATCATAGTCTAGATACTTTTTGTAGACTGTGTTGAACAGATCTTAGGTTGGCATTAGATCATTTCCCTCCACTTCTGTTCTAGAAATTCTAAAATAAACATCTCATTATCAACTCACCTGTAATGCCTCTTCAAAAACACTTTAATTTCTAGGGAAAGAATTACAAAATGTTTACACATATATAATTTTGAGAAGATTTTGGTGTGAAACTGTGATTTAATTTGTTGTTCATTCTTCACTCTCAATGATCAGTGACATTGTGGGGTAATGTCTTGATGGGCTTGAGGACTGGACTTAAGTGATACAGAGTTACACAAAGTCTTCAGGGACACTCCTCCGGAATCACAAAATTTCAGTGGCCAAACAAAAGTCAGGATGACTGACGATGGCCCAGAATGCAGTGGATGACCATGATATCTTTGATATCTGATGAAGCTCTTAGCCAGAAATGGAAAACCTGGGGAGATCACATGTGGTCTTCTAAGTCCTTAAGTGGGACCTTTTGGCTGAATTAAAGTTTTACAGAATAAATCCTTTTAAGATTTGTTCTGTGAAGTTTGGATTCAGTCAAAGGGCTTCATTTGAGGACTTAGAGAGCCCCATGTGGCCTTGAGACCACAGGTTCCCCACCCTTTCTCTAAGCATTGCACGGAGCCTGCTTAAACTGCCTTCGTGGCCCTTTTATAAATTGTATAATAATTACAAAATATGGAATTCCTCACCAGTAATAAAACTTCCAGGTCAGCCCTTGCTCTACAATTTATAGCCTCAGAAAGCTGACTCTGCCCCAAGTAAATTAAGTTAGTTGCCCAGGATCATGTGGTAGAGAAGGGACTTCCAAAAGCTATAGACCACTTGTCAGGTATAATGTAGTAGAGATGCCTTTGCCATACAGGTTGGACAGGATAGCCACTAAGTTCCCTTCCAACTCTCAAATTCTGTGATACTGTGATTCCTGACTCCTGTCACCAGTTCTGATTCACCACACAATGCTACCTCTAATTTAAGTAATTCAACATGTCAAAAAGTGTTGCTTTGCCTTCCTTATTTTTCACTTAACGATTAAAAATGAGCAGACTTTTACCAGGGATTCTTTTATGTCATGGACCCCTATGGCAATCTGGTGAAGTCTATGGATCCCTTTTCAGAAAAATATTTTTAAATGTATAAAATAAAATTCGTGGGTTACACAGGAAAGCAATTATATTGAAAAGACAGTTAAAATGTTTTCAAAAACAAGTTCACAGACTCCAGGTTAAGAACCTCTTATCTAGAGCAACCTTATAAAGAATCATCTGCTGAGAACTGCTTCCTATTTCCTAATAGGTTTCCCATTAGGAAGTGAGAGAAACATTGATGATTTTGTCCATTTTTAAGTCTGCCAGGGTCAGGTGAAAGGCACTAACTGTTAAGTTATTCATTAAAAAGGAAAACATGCTTCTTCAGCAAGTGCATGCTTGTCACCAGAATGAGCCAATAATTTAAGAAAATCTTTCAAATCTCTCCTGTCTACTCTCACCTTCTCCCTCCACCCCCATCCCCATTAGTGATAGTCACTGAATATGTGTTCTTTCCAGGTTCCTCTCAGGGAACTGTGTGAAATGATCCACTCAGGCCATTTCTTGCTGTGAAATTGCCCTCTTCAGGTTGACATCATGGACAGGCATCTGAGCCCCATGTGCTGATCATGGTCAGCCAACCTTTACCATTTACTTTGTATACACAGGTCCCAGTAGTAGGGAATATAAGAAATAGACAAAGAAAAAGAAAACAGAATGAGAGCTTGCATTTATCTAGTTCTTCATGTCCAACGCCTGATTTCATCCTCATATCAGCACCATTTAGAAGATAGCACAGTTTTATGATCCACATTATACAGATGAGGAAGCAAGCTCCGAAAGATTAAATGAATGAGTCTATAATCATGGGGTCATAGATTTGGAGTTGGATGAACCTTAGAAATCATTCGGTTCAATTCCTTCATTTTACAAATTAAAAAAATGAAGCTCTGAAAGGTTAAGTGCCTTACTCCAAGGTCATATAGATAACAAGTGGCAGAGTCAGAAAGAAAACCCGGGTAACAGAAGATCACGGAATTGCAGAGTGCTTATTTTAAGTTTTCTGTTCGAGTTTTAATTTTTTAATGTGCATTCAGTTCATTAATCCCTCTCTTCTCTATTTTTGTAATGTCTATTTTTGGGAATATATTTATCTTCCCTCAGGACAGATTTAGCTGCATCCCAGAAATGTTGAAATGTTTTATCACTCTTGCTCTCTTTAACACAATTCTTAATTGTCTATGATTTTTTTTGGCCCACTCTTTTTTTTAAGATTTCATTGTTTTCCCCATTTGTATTTTCTAAAATGGTTGCTATTTTTATTGCATTATGGCCTGTAAAGCATGAATTTACTATTTCTGCCTTTTTATGGTTTTTGAAATATTTCTATACCCTACTACATGAAAGGTCCATTTGGTACTAAGAAATATGTATGTTCTTTAGTAGCATCATTTAAAAGACACCAAAAATCTTTTGGCTCTAGTTTCACCCTAATTTGTTCAATTTTAAAATTTACATTTTATCTTTCTGTTAGATCAGTCAAAGACTGAGACAAAGGGATATTAAAGTGTCCTGTTATTATTTCACTGCTCTTTATATCTTCTTGTAATTCAGCTATTTTTTCTTTATGAATTTAGATACTGAGGCATTTGGAGCTTATCAGTGTAATATTGATATTGGTTTGTTAGCTATCGTTCCTTTCAAGATAATAAAATTTGCTTATTAATTTCTTTATATATTGTGATTTTTTTTTTAAATTTTGCTTCATTAGAAAGTATGATCACAATTAATTTAGGATTTACTTGATGTCAGTTTTATTCCAATTTATCATTTTTATTCTTTATATATTTTTGCTTTCTAAGGATATTTCTCATAATGAAAAGATTGTGGAGATTTGTTTTCTTATCCAGTCTGACACTCTTTTTTTATTTTATTAGATTGTTCAATTCATTCACATTTAAATTTATGAGAATTAGTTTTATATTTTCCTCCAGTTGTATCCAATATTTTTTCTGAATTAGAATTTTTATTTTTTTTCCCTTGTAAAGACTGTCCTTTGTTTCTTCAGTTATTTTTGCTTAATCTGTTTTAAGACAATCCTATTCCCATTAGCTCTCTTCCCCTTACTTTCAAGACCTTTCCACTACCACATCATCCTTTTCCCTATTTTTTGGAAATGTTTAGCTTACTCATCTTTTTCTTTTTATATGATCTAGTAATCTAACCCTTCTCCCCATTTGTCTCTTAGTTAACAAGTCAAATGAAACCTTCCTACCTTTCTTGCTTTCATGTTCTTTAGTTTGTTAAATTCTTGGTTTAATTTTCTACACCTTTTTCTAAAGAAGGATTTTTCCTCCTTTTTGTCTTCATTAATTCTGATTCCATTCTTTCTTTTCTAGAATTTGATTCTTTGATTCATGGTCCTTATACTCATTTGTTATTTCTTTAGTGTCTATTTTCCTCAGAGAAAGGTAACTATTTTGAGTTTTATTGTGTTGGAGACTTCCCCTCCCACCACTCCTTTCCTGTTATCTCTCTCTTAGATATATTAATTCCTGGAAGAAACACAGATAATAAGAGTATTGTCCTGTAGTAGGAACTTTCCTATATCCACAATTGTGCTATTGCTACTCTCTTTCCCCCCCATTATTTTCCCCCTTATTCTCCATGAAATCTACTTTCTAGGCCAATGCCCTCCTATACTTCTGGATAGTAGGGGTAATAGTAGCAAAATGTCAGAGAAGCAGGAATACATACAGAAACTACCCTTACAAATAAAAATGATCCAAAGAGAACTAGTAAATGTACCAGATTAAATCCCAATAGAAAAACCCAAGAAAAAATCATAGTGTTATTTTTCCAGCTTTGGTCCACATAGGGAGACAGAGAGAGAGACTAAGTATGGGGTCTGGCCAGGACACACAGGAGAGAGAATTTTTTTCCCTTTTTTGGAAAGCAATTGGGGTTAAGTGACTTGCCCAAGTTCACATGGTTAGTTTTTGTGTTAAGTGTCTGAGGCTGGATTTGAACTCAGGTCCTCCTGACTCCAGGGCCGATGCTCTCTTCATGCACTACCTAGCTGCCCCCTCAGAGAGAATTTTTTTAAAAGAGATAGAAAGAGAACTGAGGTTTTATACTAGGATATGATGAGTTCACCAATCCATACCAGAGCATCATGAACATTTGCAGGATGTATGATTGTTAAATTTAATCCCCTTCAGTCTTGGAATTTTCAATAAAGTTAGTGTGTTTTCATTTTGTTTTGTTTTGGAGGAGATCTGTAAATTTATTCAAATGGCACTTTAACATTTTTCTTTTACACACACATACATACATACATGCATACATACAAACATACATATTTTGTTTTGGTTTGGTTTGGGGTTTTTCTGGGAGACCTATAATGCTTAAATTATATCTACAAGCCGGCAGCACAGAGTACAGAGCGCAGGCAGCCGAGCACAGGTTTGGTCGGCCTGAGTCGCGGTTTTAGCCCCAGGGCGGCAGGGCCAGCAGCTGGCTGGAGGGACCCCAGAACACCAGCAGCTGTGGCAATTTCAGAATTATCAACATAGACATGCCTAGGAAAAAGTGAGAGGTTAGTGCCCTATGGACTTTAGGACCAGTATTTGGGGAACGCGTAGGCTTCCTCCCCTGGGGGTAGAAGCCACTGAGGAGACATGCCATTTTGTAGTTTTCAGAGGCAGCTCCAGCTCCTGGCCTGCTAACTGTAGGGAGATCCAACAATCCGTCTTGGGGGGTAATCGCTCTTACTTTAACCTCCCTGGATCTGGATTGTGATCGGGGGTGGTGGTTGTGGGTGGGTTTCCAGCTTGCCAGAAACGGACATTGCCCCCTCACACGTTCGGGACGAAAATTCCCCTATCTGGAGGCAAAGCCATACTGTGGCAACAAGCCCAAAAGACAAGTAATTAAGTGGCAACATGCCAAGGCAAAGGAAACAAATTAAACAAGAAAAAAAAATGAAACCTTAGACTCTTACTTTGGGGGCAAAGAGGATCGAAGCATAGGGTGGGAAGAGGACTTGATGTCAGAAGTCTTGCTCCAAAAGCTCCAGGGGAAAACATGAGTGGGTTGCAGGCCATAGAAGACCTTAAGAAGGACTTTAAAAATCAAATAAGAGAAGTGGAGGAAAAATTGGAAAGAGAAATGAGAAGGATGCAGGAAAAGTATGAAATGAGGGTCAACAGCCTGACTGAGGAAAACAATACCTTAAAAAATAGTCTAACTCAAATGGCAAAGGAGGCCCAAAAGGGCAATGAGGAGAAGAATGCCTTAAAAAGTCGAATTTGCCAGATGGAAAAAGAATCTCAAAAGTTCACTGAGGAGATTTATTCCTTCAGAGTGAGACTGGAGCAAATGGAAGCTAATGACTTTATGACAAATCAAGATGCTGTTAAGCAGATCCAAACAAATGAAAGATTAGAAGGCAATGTGAAATATCTTATGGGAAAAACCACTGACCTGGAAAATAGATGCAAGAGAGACAATTTAAAAATTATTGGACTACCTGAAAGCCATGATCAAAGAAAGAACCTAGAAATCACCCTTCAAGAAATTCTCAAGGAAAATTGCCCTGATGTTTTAGATCCAGAGGGCAAAATAGAGGTTGAAAGAATCCACCGATCACCTCCTGAAAAAGATCCCAAAAAGAAAACTCCCAGGAATATTATAGCCAGGTTCCAGAATCCCCAGATCAAGGAGAAAATACTACAAGCAGCCAGGAAGAAACAATTTCAATATTGTGGAAACACAATCAGAATAGCCCAGGACCTGGCAGCTTCTACACTGAGGGATCGAAGGGCATGGAATATGATATTCCAGAGGGCAAAAGAGCTGGGAATGAACCCAAGGGTCACCTACCCAGCAAAACTGAGTATTTTGTTTCAGGGGAAAATATGGTCATTCAGTGGAATAGAGGACTTTCAAGCATTTTTGAGGAAAAAACCAGAATTGAATAGAAAATTTGACATCCAGACACAAGAAGCAAGAGATGCCTGAGAAGGTAATCAGGGAAAAGAAATCAAAAGGAACTTATCAAAGTTGAACTATTTACATTCCTATATGGAAAAACAATAACTAGGACTGATTAAATCATTCTCACTATGAAAATAATGGAAGAAGGGTGTATGGTCATATGAATACATATGTGAATGTGTGTATATATGTTTACGGTTATATATGGATAGAGGGCATAGGTTGAATTTGTTGGGAAGGGAGGATACTCAAGGGGTAAAATTATGAGGTGAGAGAGGAAAGTGGCAAGAGGAGATGGGGAAAGACAGGGTAGGGCAAACTATCTCATGTAGAAGAAGCAAGGGGAAGTGTTTGCAAGGGAGAGGAAGAATAGGAAGGCAAAAAGGCAAAACCACATTCTCATTGAATTTGGTTCAGGGAGAGAATGACATACATACTAAATGGGATATCTCAACCTTCAGCAGAATAGGGGGTAGGGGAATGAGAGGAGGGATGATGGATGGGAGGGCATCCTTGGGGGGAGGGGAGGTTGGAAGTACCCACTATAGAAGAGGGACAGGATCATGTAGGGAATGGACCAGGTGGGGGGTGGGATGAGTGGGAGGGAATTATAAGCAGCCTTGTACAATATATCTACTATGATAATGTTTTGCATAGATAGACATGTACAACATATACTGAATTACTTATCTTCCCAGAGGGAATGGGTGACAAGGGAGGAAGGAAATGGATCTGAAATTCGAGGTCTTAAGATTAAATGTTTCAAATATATATAAATACTATTATTAATACTCTTTTGCTTGTAACTGGGAGATAAGATGTGCAGGCATTGGGACACAAAGATTCACCTTCCTCTAATGGAAAAGTCAAAGGGGTATGGGAGAAGATATGGGAGAGAGCAGATTGGAGGAAGCGATATCTTGTGGGACTGCTATTCTGGGAGGGTGGGTAGGGGAAAAACGGGGGGAAAATTGTAACTCAAAATCTGGTGGAAATGAATGATGTAAAACAGAAGTTAATAAAGCATTTGTTAAATAAATAAATTATATCTACAAGCCCTGTATTTGAGATCATTATGTTTTGCTGATATAGAAATCATTTTTCCTTTTAACATTACTTCTTTTTTGCTTCTCTTCTTTCAGATTGTCCTCCACTTCTTTGTACTAGAATTCCCAATCAGTTTTTTCTCTCTTTTGTGAGATTTGCTATGGTGGATTCAGGGTTTCTATTCTGCTTGTTTTTAAATCTGTGCAAGCTATAAAGTCTAATTCATCTACCACATAAAGTATTGATTTATTTTCCTTTGTCTTATAATATTTATTCCGAGATATTTATATTCATTTAGATGATATGGATGCCACATTGCTTTCTGCTATAAATATCTTCTTGGTTGGTTTATCTGATTTCCATAAGATTTTTAAATTATTTTTCTTCTTCCTGAGATTTCTATTAATTTTAGTCTTTTTTTTTCTTGGAAGGCAATTGGGGTTAAGTGACTTGCCCAAGGTCACACAGCTAGTTTTTGTGTTAAGTGTCTGAGGCCAGATTTGGACTCAGGTCCTCCTAACTCCGGGGTTGGTGCTCTATTCACTGCACTACCTAGGCAACCCTTTTAGTCTTTTTTTCCTTTTTTTTCTCCTTTGCCGTATATTCCCCTATTACTCACTTTTTGACCCTTCCCCCTTTGATAGTGGTTTTCTAGAATCCTGGACATCAACTTTCTCCCACCCTAAGGATTTTTTATTTATCTTTTTCCTCAGGTTTGGTCAAGCCAAACACATGTTGATGCCCTGTTCCTATTTATTCCCTTCCCTAGTACTCTGGCTCAGAACTACCATAGCATGAACAAGGATACTATCATCCCCAAGAAAAAGCATGTTTTTGCTTTCTAGTTCTTCTAACTCTGCCACAGGAAGCATGGGGCCAATTGAGTCATGGCTAGCTTTTACTGAAGGTAGTAGAGAGGGCAAAGGGGAGGCATAGCTGAAAGGAACAAAACTGTTGAATGGATCCCAAAGCATAAACTGTGGTTTGTGCTGTGCTGCCTACTGGAGCCTGGGAACTGGAGGTGGAGAGAGTGCTGAAAGAGCATTTTAGGGATTGGTCTTCTCTGCTATTATTCAGATTGTTACCTCAATAGGGAGACAGCTTGTCCATAATTCTTATGCTGGAGAGGTTTAAGGGTTCATAAGGATTGGAAAAAATGTCTAATCCTCCATCTTGTTTACCACATGGCCTACATTAAGCCATTATCTACCACTGATACATGAATTACCCAGTAATTCTAGTTGAGGAAGAAAAGGGAAAGATAATGGAATAGGACACAGGAAAGATATTTTGATATGGGAAAAGAGAAATAGTTCTGGAGTTTACTATGAAACTAGATTGAACACATAATTTAAAAGACCTACACAGCTAGATATAGTAAGAAGATTCTGGAGGTTTTAAAGGCTTGTAGGGAGAAAAAGAAAAGAAAAAAATATTAAATCATCACAAAGGACAAACTTCACTTACTTTACAAGGTTGATTTCACAATCCCATGATGTCCTTGTTAAGCAAATGAAAAGATATGAATAAGTTAATAACATAAGTATATGCATTAAGAATGTCAGGTCTATAGAATATTATAACTTTTCCCAGGCTATTATGTATCTCTAAATAAGATGTTTCAGAAGGGTTTTGACAAACTGAAGATTCACCAGGAGAAAGTGACCAGGATTGGTCTTGAAGAGCCATAAGATCACACTGTAGAAGGACTAGTTGATAGAATGTGGATTGGTTAGCCTGAAGAAAAGAAAACACATGAGAGAAATTATAACTAGTCCTCATATAGCTAAAAAGAATGATTATCTTATACAAATGAGGTGTGAGAGGAATTAGATGGGGGGGGAGGAGGGCTGTTAGTTCTAGAAACATTTTCACTGGGAATGGTTCAAAAGAGAACAATACATACATATCTAGAAGAGTATAAAAATCTTCCAAATTCAGAAATAAATAAAACACTAAGGAGATATGAAGGGGGGAATAGGATTATGAAAGGATCTCTAGAGGGGAAGGGGGAAGGAATAGGTTAAAGGGAGGGATAGAAGAGTGTTTAATGGGAGTGGGAGGATAAGAGAGGGATCCTTGGAGGGGGGATAGGTTAAATAACAGGAGGGCAAGGTAGTGAGTAGAAGTAAAGTAGCAGATTCAGGAGGGATAGGAAATAAGAGATATGCACAAACATAAAATAAAGATCAGGAATAGAATGTTTTAGGGGGAAAAGTAGCAGGGATAGTAATCATGATCTCAGACAAAGTTAAAGCTAAAATAAATTCAATCAAATAATCAAATAGGGAAGCTACACTATGTGTTAGCCATATTTATGAATGTTGTTTTGGATTATTTGAAACAACTAGACAGTATAAGTTGGGAATATTGCTGTGGTGTATTAATGATGAGTTGGTGGTCTTAGAAAAATATGGAAAGATTTGGACTTAATGAAGGACTTAATGAAGGGTTGATAACCCTCAGAGGAACAGAAGATAAATAAGTAAAGTATGGTCTGACATAGATGCACATGAATATATATGTTTGCATATGACTATGATTATCAATATCTAAGTATATGCATATATGAGTGTGTGTATGTACAGGTGTATGTGTTTATGTATATATGTGTATATCTTTGTGTGTATATGTCTATATATGTATATATGTGTGTACGTATTTATATCCCTTAGCTTAACTGTAGTCTCTGGGGGAGGGGACAGGAAGGGAGAAAAAAGAACAAAGTAAAAAATGCACAGCAAGGAAGCAAAGAAAAGATGGACAACTCTGACCACAGTGAGTAGTATTTATTATATAGGCTTTCTTGAAATGGAAATTCATTGCTGTATATTTTGAATCTTCTCTCACATTCTACTGTGCCCATGGACGTGCTTTTTTTTCTTTTCTTATTTTGTATTATTTTAGTTTTAGTATTTAAATTTGTTTCTCTTTTCTTTTCTTATTTTGTATTTAATTTTGCATTTCTCTTTACAAATTTTAAAAAGAAATAAACAGGAGTCAGGTGATAACTGCAATGAGCATGCAATGGTCATGGTAGCTGTCAACAAAGTAATATAATACAGTGGACAGAGTGTTATACATGGAGTCAGGAATGCCTGGTTCATGTTGCCCTAGACCCTTGATATTCATAAGACTACTGCCAAGTATTTGAAACATTTAAAGACTCAGTTTCCTCATGCCCACTTCACAGGGTTGTGGTGAGGCATAAGTAAGACTATATTTATTGATGTATATGTGTATGAATATATAGTATATATGCATATATATGCATATGCATGAATGTATATATGTGTGTATCTATGTATGTATATATTTCACAAAATCATAAAAATTATGAAAAATACAACTCTCTTTTCCTCAATGAGTTCAGGGCCTAGCACATAGTCTTTCTTACCCAAATAATGCCATTATATTTATGGACTTCAATGTGCATATTAATCATTCCTTAAACACCTGACCTGCTGTTTCTTAACTTACTCATTCCACATGACCCATTCCTCCACTCCACCTTAGTTGCACACAAAGGTCATAGCTTTGATCTTGCTAGCACCTACAACTGTTCCACTTCTATATTCCTTAATTCTTAAATTGCCTTATCTGATTATAATCTGTTGTCTTTCCACATCTTCCTCTGCCTACCATCTAGAAACTGTGTTCTTCATCCTCTTCATGACTTTCAATCCCTCCGACCCTCAGTTCTTTCCCAGGCTATCACACCTGAACTAGGTACAATCTCCTTCTTTCCCTACCTTGACGCCTTGGCAAACCACCTCAACTCTACACTGTCCTTTTTTTTCCTTGTCACTTATCTTCAATCTTTCGTTTTCTACTGACTACTTACTGACTTCAAACTTGCCCACGTCTTCTTCAACCTCAAAAAACCTCATGTAATCCCCACTTACTATCATCCCATATCTTTTATCTATTTTATGGCTCAATTCCTTGAAAAAGTCATCTACAATTAATGTGTCACTCTTAAGTCTCTTATCTGACTTCTGAACTTTTTCAACTAAAACTGTTCTCTTTACAATGATCTCTTCATGGCCCAATCTAAGGCCTTTTCTCAATTCTCATCTGTCACCTATATCTTCATTTTTTTCTAAATTTTCCTATATCTCAGATTTTTCTGTTTATCTTAGTTATACATAGCAGTTTGCATGCTGTCTCCCCCATTAGGCTATGAAATTCTTGTAAAGATACACAATTTTTTTCTTTCTTTGTATTTCAGAGTTCTGGCACATAGTGTTTACTAGATTACTAGTAGACAAATTGATTACTAGTCTTAGTAGTTGTAGTAGTAGCAGCAGCAGCAGCAACAGTAGTAGTAGTAGTAGTAGTAGTAGTAGTAGTAGTAGTAGTAGTAGTAGTAATAGTAGTAGTAGTAACAGTGATGTGTGGTGGGCAAGATAATTGATTTGCTTGCCTTTTAGGGAAAAAATCCTGCAGGTATGGTATAAAAATCCTTGGAAATAAGTCATAATTTCATTGAATAAATTGTGAAAATTGTCCAATTTGGTCCAAAGGGCCCTAGCTGAAAGTCTCCTGCCCTCCTGAGAGATTTACAAAGTATCAATATACAGCAATCTGAGGTTACTGCTTTTGCTCTATTTGTTACAAAACAAAATATTATCCACGCTACATAATTCTATAAACTGCCACCTGCCTGAGATTTACTCTTCTGTATAGGATATAGGATTGTATATAGGATAGGGCTTGGAATGAGGAATAGTACATAGAAAGCACAGACAGGGGCTCTCCTAGCTGTTCCCTTTTAGTTTGTTTTTTAATTATTATTTATTCTCTACCATTGGCTGCTGGCTGACACTTAGCTGTCAATCAGCATCAAGCCTTTTAATTGGTTGTTAGGGAATAGTTGAACGTCCTGATTTTGACTGATAGCCCAGTGACACTGACAGAAAGAGGGATAGATGGGTTCTTCTCTATCTACACTTTGAAGTGTCCCATAAATATTTAGAGAGCCTCATTAGCATTCAGTTCCTAGAAGGCATTAATTGCGTTCATCTTTCACCAATGTAAACATGCAGGCAATTTAATTCCATACCACAGAGGTTTTGGAAAGAGCCTGAAAAACTAACACAGAAGTGACCAGACTTTTGATTATCTTCACTTTGGCATCTTATTTCACCCGCATACCTCAAGCAATCATTTCCAGGAACGTCTGCTGCTGTGAGTGAACCAGTCGTTCTTTATTATTCTATTTTTAAGGAAATGTCATAAATGTTTATCAGCTTTCATAGGAATCAAGGGGGAATATCAAGGCATAAAGAAGATCATAATTAACTAGAAGAAAAGCAGAATCAATTGGGTAGCCTTTCCTTGATGTAAGAGAATGAGCAGAATTGAGGAGACAGGTTTTATGATGTAAGAGAATGAGCAAAATTGAGGAGACAGGTTTTATGAACTGATTTTGAGGCCACATTTTCATATATTTTTTCCATATATTGATTTAGGAGGACTTGCAACAGTTCAATCCAGTCTGCATTCAAAATTTGATAAACAGCAGTGAGAAAACATCTCTGGGATAATAAGCCTGAAGCTCCATTGTGACTTCCACATTACAGAAGAAAAATACTCCATTATATCTATCAGAATATCATTGTTTATAAGGATGCACAGATAGTTTTCCATCGTATTAAATAGGTTTATCCATGAGCACTTAAATAAACATGTTGTTTTCTAGGGAAAGAATGCAAACTCTTGCAATAATAATACAAAATGATGGTGAACCATTTTAAGCATGAGCACATATACTGAGAAGGTAAATGGAATTGGTGATTGCTTCTCATAGTTTAAGAATTTGCACAGGAGCTCATCACTTCAGGAGCAAAAGAGAAAGCTTCTCATCTTTGATAGGATAAATTATTTTTATTTTTTATCCTAGGAAAGAGACTGTGGAGTGACAAAGGAGGACCAGTGACTCAGCATTATAAAGAGATGGAGGCACTTCCAGATTTTACTGAATTCATCCAAGAAAGCCTCACCTCAGTAGATGAAGGAAGAATGGACTTCCTTTGGAAAGTTTACTCAAGAAAATGAATAAGAGTTGTATAGGATGAAGATGTGTGTGTGTGTGTGTGTGTGTGTGTGTGTGTGTGTGTGTTATAATTTGCATCACTGGAAAGAGTACTCACTTTGATAAAATGATGGATCAGTATTGTGGTCTTTGAGATATTTTTGGAGGCTGATTCTATCATCCAACATATTATTTATCCTTTCCAGGTTTGTGACATTTGATGTTTTTTAGCCTTATTCAACTCATTCTTCTCTTCATTTTTTAGGACCCCAAGTAGAAACCCTGAAAAACCATTAGACTCTCAGATTTCAAAAGGTAAATATTCCCAGCAAAATATCAAATATGAAGGTTCCTCCAACCAAAGTCCTTCCTAAATTTGGGGTTTCTTTGATATTTTGTATTATTGGCTCTTGGTGGATCTGTCTGCAGTTATCTGCTACTCCTAACAGGTGTCAAGTGATGTTGTTCCTGATGCTTCCTGCTAAAGATCCAGGAGCATCCTCTACTAACAAGGCAAGGGGCCTTCAAAAGTGTGTCTATAAGAGGAAGCCATGGATCTACCTGTCACGCAAGATAGCTTTAAAAATGTGGTACCAGACAAGGGCTTTCCTCTTACTGAGTCCATTTCCTTTTTCAACCCTCCTGTCAATTTCAATGCGCACAAGATATACATGAACAGGAAAAGGGCTGGTCCATTTAGGGGAGATGATCTGAGTTTTTAAGATCATAGAACATAAATAAGAGATTTTCAAGTTCATCTGGTTCTGCTAATCCAGAATTAATTTGATTATTTACTCTCTGATTGAACCTGAGTCAGGAATTTAATCTCTCCAGGGCTCAAGTTTTTAATTTGTTTTGTTGGCTAATATTGAACTTATGGTCAACTAAATGTTCAGATCCTTTGGTGTCAGTGGCTAGTTTTTACATTACTTATATTCGCTAGCTTCAACAAAGTGATTTAGTGGTTAAAGTGCAAGTTTGGAGTCAGGAATACTCAATTTTGTATTATATCTCAGACATTTGATAGCTGTGTGACTTTGGCCAAGTTATTTAGCCTTTCTCAGAATCAATTTTCTCATCTATAAAATGGGCATAACAGTACCTACCTCACAGGGCTGTTGGCACCATGAAATTAGATAACATATGAAAAGTGCTTTGTCAAATAAAGTACTATGTAAATATTAGCTATTATTAAATTGGTGCCATGAAATCACTTTGTAATATATATATATTGGGAGGAGACATACCTTATATGACAATCTTATCAATAAAAATTGTACTGTGGTTTTGTATCCAGAGGTCTAATTTAATGGTGTGTCCATATCTCTATAGTTACAAAACCCTTTATACAAATCTGTTTTACAATAACCATATGAGGTGATAGCATAATTACTATAATTACCATTTGACAATCGAAAATCAGAATTTAAGTTACTTATCCAAGGTAACAGGTATTAAGGCTCAGCACTAGGCCACCCAGCTCTAAATCCAGGGTAATTTTCATTAGTCCATACTACCTTTAATAAGAGTTTATTATATTTGCCAAGGATTTATATTTACTTCAGAGTTAATCTTCACAGTATCACAGAAATATTCTCTGAAAGACTATATAAATTTATATTCCTTCATATTAGAAAATGACTCACTAATTTTAAAGATTAGTTATGTGTTAGGTCCAGCTGAAAAAGGTAAAAGAGATACTCTTTTAATAGAAGGAAAACTGACCTTGGAAATCAAAAGCCCAAAGATTAACCCCCAGATCTCATATCTACTGGCTGAGTGATCTGAAGTAAGTCATTTAAATTATAGAAGCCTTAGCCTTCTCATGTATAAAATTGATTTAGTAAATGCTTACATTACCTTTTTCATGAGGTAATTATGAAGAAAACCCTATATGTACTATAATTCTTTTTTTTCTAGAAAGAGGGGATCTCCTCCTGATTGAGAAAAATTAAGGGACAACCCCTATGTTTCTAGATGGAGTCCACATAGGGCAATTATCTAGAAGGAGTGACAAGTTAACAAAAACATAAAGTAAGATTGTTCAACTTGATAACATTGTCAGTCCTGCCTCCATCTTGGACCCTCTTCTCTTCTTCCTCTCTACCACTTCACTCGAGGATCTCATTAGTTCCCATGAATTACCATAGAGATTACCATATCTATGTTTATAATTCTCAAATCTATTTATCTTGTCATAACCTCAAATCTCACATCTCCCACTGCCTTTCAAATATCTTGAACTGGATGTCCAGTAGAAATCTTAAGCACAACATGTCTAAAACTGAACTCATTCTCTTTTCCCTAAGCCCTTCCCATATCCTGCCTTCCTTATAGCTGTAGAGGGAACACCATCCTCCCAGTTCCTCCAGCTTGAAACCTAGGTGCCATCCTCAGTGGCTCACCATATCTCACCCCATATAACGAATCTTTTGATGAGACCTATAGGTCTCACTTTTTCAACATCTCTAAAATATGCACCATTTTTTCCTCTGATACTGCCACCATTCACATTTCTATCTCTATTACTGTTTTAAGGAGTACAGTATTTAGAATAGGGAGGCTGAGGTCAAAAATCTATCTCCAAGATTTACCAGCTATGTGACCATAGGTATGCCTTAACCTATCTGAGTCTTAATTTTCATATAGTAGAATTATTTAAACTATATTATGTATAATATATATTCTAGGATAATTATGCTAATTAGTAAAAAATTCTAACTTCTATTTTACAGGGTTATGAGTAATAGTGTCCTTAGACCCTAGCAAGCATGGCCCCAGGCCCTAAGGCAACCTCCATGCTTTGGAGTACTCTATTACTCTATTGATCATAGATACACACAAAAATTCATATTCTAACTTCCTGGTATCAGTTATCCCATGATATTAAAAATGTTTCTGAAAATGAAGTGTGTGTGTGTGTGTGTGTGTGTGTGTGTGTGTGTGTGTGTGTAACGTTGAGGGACTGTAGGCATTATAGGAGTAAGGAACTATGACAACATAAACTGTTTTCCTGTAATATCTGAAGAATAATGTTGCTAGTGGTTGGGAGGATAGGAGAGAGGGGATTCACACTTTAACCATCACTTGTCTCAGGTTGCATGGAAGTGTAATATGAGTATTAGAGCAGACTGCAATAGTGATCCAATTTTAGGTACTTATTTAGGCTTTGTACAGTTTAATATTTTAATCACAATACTTCATATTTTAAAAGGGTGATTTTTATATCTTAAATTATATCTTAAAATTTTTATATCTTAAAAGGGTGATTTTTATATCTTAAATCTTCACTGATACAAATATCTCTCTCATGGGTTATTAATTTTGTCATACAACTTTAATAGTTTATTTAGACAGTAAATGTATATTTGTGTATATATATGCATACACATGAGTGTATATGTATACATATATCTGTATAGCTATACATATAGATTTGCCTAGGCCCTGAGCACTTTAAAGATGGCTCTGGTTGTAAAGCAATTATTTTTGCAAACCTTAAAAGAAGTATGACTTATCAGTGTTGTATCATATTTACCTACTCTTAAGATCTTCTGATTCATCTGTCTCAGATACCAGAACCTAGTGTTCAGTCTGAGCTGAGAGAGAGTGATTAAATTTAAATAAAATAAAATTTTATTTAAAAATACAAAAAACAGGGGGGCGGCTAGGTGGCGCAGTGAGTAGAGCACTGGCCCTGGAGTCAGAAGGACCTGAGTTCAGATCCAGCCTCAGACACTTAACGCACACACAAACAAAAACCTAGCCGTGTGACCTTGGGCAAGTTACTTAACCCCAATTGCCCTCCAAAAAGCAAAAAAAAAAAAAAATACAAAAAACATTCTTAGCTCATGGGCCAAAGAAAAAGAGGAGTCTAGTTGGATTGCTCTGTGGGCCACAGTTTTCCAACTGTTGTAATAGACTAACACCAAAGTAGTATAAGTAAAATTAATTGTAAGGACAACAAAACACTGCCTTAAAAGAGGAAGAAGATACAAGCAAAACAAAACAAAATAATACAATAAAATATAAACCTATAAATCATAACACTGAATTTGAATGGATTAAACCATCCAATAAATTGAAATAACTGCAAAATAGATAAAATTCAACATTTTCTACTCAACATAAGCCTACAATATCCCTTTCTATTGCCTTCTCTGTGTTCTTTGGAAACAATAGTGTTCAAAATCTGAAAAATGCTTGTATTGAAAAGATGGACCTTTATAGTTATATAAAGCTTAGCATCATTGAGAGGAGGGAGGGAGGAATTTTTCACTTTCTTGAAAGTAATCCAGCCTACTCTCCCTTTTTATCTCTGCACACCACTCACTGTCCATTTGTAATGTCCATCAGATATATATAGATTTATATGTATAATATATATATATATATGCTATTAGATAAAAGGTAGGTATCCCTTCACACTCACACATATATCCTTCTTAACTTATTTTTTGACACTCTTGAACACCCTGTGCTCCTGGCCATTTTATTTGCTTTGCATTTTCATGGTATCACTCTTTTGTTTCTTCTAGTTTTTGTTCAGTCATTCAGTCATGTCTAACTCTTTATGACCCCATGGACCATAGCATGCCAGACTTTCCTATCTTCCACTATCCTTAAACATCTGTCCAAGTCCACATTCATTGCTTCCATTATACTATCCATCCATCTCATCCTCTGCTATTCTCTTTTCCTTTTGCCTTCAATCTTTCCCAGCATTGGGATCTTTTCCAATGAGTCCCATCTTCTAATTATGTAGCCAGTGCATTTAAGCTTCAGTCTTTGACCTTCCAATGAGTAGTTTTTATTGAGTGGATTCTGTGGTGCTCATCTTTCCTTATAGTCAAATTCTTACAACCATATATTGCAACTGTAAAAATTATAGCTTTTACTCTACGGATCTTTGTCAGCAAGATGATGTTTCTGCACTTTAGTATTCTGTCCAGATTTGCCATAACTTTCCTTCCAAGGAACAAACATTTTGAAAAAATTCCATGTCTCCATCTGCAGTGATCTTTGAGCCCAAGAATATAAATCTCATACTACTTCCATTCTTCTCCCTCTGTTTGCCAGGAACTGATGAGTTGCCAAGATCTCAATTTTTTTAATTTTGTTTTCTTTTGTTAGACTTCAAGTCAACTTTTACCTTTCCCTCTTTCACCCTCATTAAAAGGATCCTTAATTCTACATCACTTGTTGACATCAGAGTAGTATCATCTGAATAATTGAGATTATTAATGTTGCTCATGACTACCTTAATTCTGGATTTTGATTCATCCAACTTGGCATTTTGAATGATCTGTACCCTGCACAGAAATCAAATAAATGAGGTAAGAATATACAGCTTTGTCATACTATTCTAATCTTTAACCAATCAGTTGTTCCATCTTTAATTCTAACTGTTGATTCTTGACTTGCATACAGGTTTCTCAGGAGACAATGTATAATTTTGTACTCTTCTGTTATCTGTCTAGTGGTTCTTCAGTCTCATTTACTGGTTCATCATTCAGATTGTGTCACTTAATTGTGTGTATTCTGTAAAGCCAAGCACAAGCAGCTTTCCAGAGGACTTCTGCTGTGAACAGCTTTAAGGTTCTGATCACATAGTATAGTGAACTATCTATTTATTAAGCAGTAAAACTAAAGCAAAACATTCACAGAAACCAAAATACAGCATTAACAATGTTATACCATAACAACTTATCACTAAAGTGGCTACATAGTTTTCACCAAAGCGGCCAGAGCAAGCCTCTTTAAGGGACACAAAGTACAAAGGTCAAAATTCTTCATCCCATGGTGGAGGTCACATTGGTCACATTGTCTTAATTTCTCAGTCAAAAAGTCTGCTTTCTTTTTGATTGGGGATTCTTTTCCAGTAATCTTTAACTCAATAATCCTTAAGAGCTACCAGGTATAGAGTACAAAGTTCTCCCACCCCATGCCACAGTAAATCATGATCTTCTCAGTCAGTAATAAGTATTCAAGGAGAGCCTTTTTCATCTTGGTTGAGGCTGGCTCCCAAATTCCATGGTTCCTCTTCCGTGGGTCCAACTCCTGCCTGAATTTACCCAACTGTTACCTGGATTCACAGGTAGGCAGCTGTCAGCTTCTCATCCAGTTCCTTATCCAGTTCCATATTGAAGCTCACAGTGTCCTGTCCACCTCAAGTTCTTCACAGTTTCTGTTTTGGGGAAGACAAATCTTAACAGAGCCAAAACAACATTCATTCACATTGCCAACACCATCATCAATTCACTATCTGCCTGTGAAATAAACAAAGACCCAGAAATAAGGTTTGAGAGTTCAACACAGACCCATAAACAAAGTCTGATAACTCAACACAAATTGTCAGTATTGTTCCAGGACCTCTGAGACCCTCCTCCAGGACTTATATAAACAGACAACAAGAAAATCCTCTTTCAGGGCTTCCAGCAGGGTCCCAGGGCTTCTGTACAAAGTATTACAACCAAAAACCAGCATAGACAGAACAGACAAACAGAGTGCCACCACCACAAGTGTTCCTTTCTCAATTCTGCTCTCTCCCAGCTTATACTCAGCTTTTTATCTGATCATTTTTTCCTCCCTGTTCCACCCACCTCTTACATCCTTCCTGTCCCTGTCTTTGGCAAGTCCCTCCCACTGTGGGTTTCACAAATTATGTTTCTTAACAATGACTTGATATAATCATGGACAAGGCTCAAAAAAACTTGAACTGAAACAAGGTGCTAAATAATTAAATAGCTGAAACAAGGTGCTAAGTACTTCTTTGCTTGCAATTACACTTTCTCAAGCCTTTTCCACAGTCCCCTAATCATCTGTCTCTACATATTCTCTTGGTAAATTCATTAGTTCCTAAGACTTTAATTAACATCTCTTTGCCAGTCACTCCCATATGTATACATCTATCCCACCCTCTTCTTCCTGTGCTTCAGTCCTGAATCACCAGTTGTCTATTGGACATTTCAAATTGAACATTGGAGACCTAACTGAAACACATGTCTAAAATAGAACTCAATATTTTTCTTCAGCCTCCACTCATCCCTCTTCCAAATTTCTATACTTCTGCTAAAGGCAAAACTATAATCTTGGTATTATCTTTGATTTCTTACTGTATCTCACTTTACATATCCAATACATTGCCAAATCATGATATTTCTAACTCTGTAGCATTTCATGCAGTCCACACACTCCTTCCACTCATAAAGCTATCATCTTTGTTCAGGCCCTCACCACCTCTTGCCTAGATTGTTGCAGTGACCTCTGAATGTCTCTCTGTGTCTCAAGTCCTTTCACACTTAGTCCATCTTCCAAAGTGTTTCCTTAAGTTCCGATCTGATCTTGTCTCTCCCCTACTTAATCAACTCCAGTTCATCCCAACTCTGAGGCTGGCACTCTTACTCACTGCACCACCTAGCTGCCCCTACCCTAGCTTATTTTGCCAAATTCACTGTATATGACTATCATTTTTTATTCTGCAATCCAATCAAACTTGACTCTTCTCTGTTCCTTGAAACAAAATGTTCTACCTTTTTATCTCCTTGCCTTCGCACCTACTCTCACCATGTTTGGGATACACCCCTTCCTCATCTCTGCCTCTTAAAATCCCTTTCTTCCTTTAATACCCAGATCAGGTACTATATTCTATATGAAGTCATTCCTTATTCCTTCACCAACTAGTGCATGTCCTCTGACAATACCTGGTATTTAGTTACTTTTTATTTATTTTCATTTTGTTTATACTTATATATTATTTTTCACTCATTGGACTATAAATTCCTTTCAGATATAAATTGTTTCATTTAATACAAATCAATCATCATTGCCTAGTATAATGAATGACACAAATTGGCCATTTAATAAATTTTTTTTGATTCATTGAGAGTTGAAAGATATTTGACTTTCAAAATGGTGACATATGTCTGCTAAAGGCAACATCAAATTATAATATAAATTCATCTATAAAATGTGATGAAGAATTATGATGGAAAAATTGAAGTAGTATTATCTCATAAAGCAGAGAAAACAATAGTAAAAACCAGTATAGTAAAAACCAGACTATAGAAAATTTAGCAAGATATCCAGCTAAGCAAAGTCATCCTAGTGCATTTCAGGATGAAAATGGAGAGAGAAATGCAAACTAAAGAAATATAGCAAAGTTTTTCAAAAAAAATTTTCAGCAAACTTTCAATTTTTGATCAAGAATAATAGAACCCGGGGTGGCTAAGTGGCGCAGTGAGTAGAGTGCCAGCCCTAGAGTCAGAAGGACCTGAGTTCGGTTCTGGCCTCAGACACTTAACACACACAAACAAAAACCTAGCTGTGTCACCTTGGGCAAGTTACTTAACCCCAATTGCCCTCCAAAAAAAAAAAGAAGAAGAAGAAGAAGAAATACTTAACCAGGGAAATACCCTAAAACTAAAGAAATTAAGCCATGCCATGAAGCAAGGGTCAGGGAATTTGAATGTTGTCAACTTTCCATGAAGTTGCTGTGAGTTTCTTAGTACAGATCTGAGGTAAATAGGAAATATGTGGTCTGTATTGCCATAAAGTTTACCCAGTATGCCCTTCTTACTTTGTATGTCTCTTCTAGAGGTGGCCAATGAAACTAATGTACTAATTGAATATTTTGTTACTGTATTCATGGGTTCTGCTAACTTAGTTCTATCTCATGCATTTTCTATGGTAGAAAAAATAATCTAAAAGCCCTGTTCCATTCCTAACACCTATATTGTATATTGAGTACCACAGCTGAAGGAGACACTTGTTACTCACATAATGGAAGACTGGCACATGGGCAGAACACATCTGATGCAGCTCTCTACACCAGGAGTTTCCTTATGGGAGAGATGTAATGACATGTAATCAAAGTGCCACAGAGACACTAGAGAATGCATATAGAAATACATTTGTGTGTGTGTGTGTGTGTGTGTGTGTGTGTGTGTGTGTGTGTGTATGTTCTAGAACTGGTTCCCATATGCTATGCCTGTGGTAAAGGCAGCAATCTCTTGATTGACCGCATAGCTACATAGTTTGAACTGGGGAACAGTAACCCACCAAAGTTTCAGCTATTTTCTTGGCTCTCATTCTTGGTGGATCTCTTTTCTTGACTACTTCACTGACAGCACCTAGTGAGACAATTCCTTAAGGGATGAGGTCCTTAGCCCTCCCTTTCTGAGGCCAACATGTGGCCTTGTGAAAATGGACCTCAATCCTGTCTCACTATTTGTTCTTTTCTTTTAGGAGAAGATTACTCTGAAGCTCCAACCTTTGGGAGCTTCAAAACATCAGGAAAGTGAGCTTATAGGTGTCATCTAGGCATCAGGGAGTCTAGCAGTCACAACTGTGAAGCGTTTTGCAGCCAACAAATGCTCCAAGGATTTAGGAACTATTTCTGAGACCCAGTCCAGCAGCAGCTAAGATACAGACTTATCCAAGAGTTATGCCAAATCTGGATGTGAATGTGGTGAGACCAATGCTTTGTAAAAACTGTACTAAGTCTCAGTCTACTCTCCCACAGACAAAAGATATTGGGAAGTATTTCCCCAAAGCATTTGGGGGAAAATTGATGCTTTTCTTCTTCATACATTTTCAAAATAAGTATTGCTTTGTAAAAGCTAATTTATTTTCATTGGTTAAATAGAACTGGGATAATAGACTACTCACTCACTGGGTTAACATTGCAGGGAACTCAACTGGAATGGGTTCTCGAGCTAATGACAGTAGAAAAGAAATACCTCAAGTTACTCCAATAATTCTGAGGGGAAGCTGTAGCCATGCTAATTTGGATATGGGAAAGCCAGAGAGCATCCTTCTATACTCACATTGCATGGGAATTGGAGAAACTAGATATGAACCAGAACTAAGCATGATTTTAGAGATTTCCCTATAGTTTCCCCCCCCCCCCCCGCCCAGAGAAGAAGTATGAGCCAAAGGGGGAAAAAATAAATCCTCTGAGGTCAGCTTCCCAGAATTAAACTTAGTCTGTGTGAGTTAAGAGTCCTTGAGTAGCACTTTGGCTAAGGGTGATATTTGTATTATCATCTATTCAAATCTTTTTCTAATTCTTTATATACAAAATTCCTTCAACAGAATGAGAAAATCTTATTTTTCGTATTGGCCCACTAGCAAAATTCTAGACTGTTACATGTTACAGTACAATGATTTAGAGTCAGAATATCTGGATTCCAGTCAGTCCTGAATTTCCTTCTAACTCACCAAGTCAACTTGGAAAAATCACTTCCCCTTCTCTACATCAGTTTCTTCATCCATCAGATAAGGGATTTGGAGTAACAGATTTCCCCAAGATCTGTTCTAGCTGGGTGACTAATGGCATCCAGTATCAGAATGCATCAAAGGCAGTTTATTATAATGGAAATAACACTGTAATAGGAGACAGAAGACTTGGCTTCATGCTCCAGTCCAAGCACAAGTCATGTGACTCATGCCAGTTACTTAACCTCTCTGGCCCCTGCTTCCTCACCAGTAAATCATTGACAAAGTCTTTTCCAGATCTAACAAGCTAAGAATCTATAAACAGCTAACTTCATTTTCTTGATAGGCATAGTACAATAGAAAAGAGACCTGAAACCTAGTGGTGGTTCTGACACTCACTAGCTGTGTGACCTTTTACAAGATACTTCACATCTCTAGGTCTCACTTTCCATCTTTGGAAGAAAAAACAATGAAATTGGACTTTATATTCTCCAAGGGCACTTCTAGTCCTGATATTCAATGATTCCAATATAAGGCAAACCCCCAGAAGTCAAATATCATTTTATTATTGTTTTTGTAGTCCCAGGGCCTAGCATATAGAAAGTGACCAATAAATGTTTATTGAATTGAATTGATTGCTGTATCTGGCCTAAGAGAAGAAAGCTTCCTCCTTAATTAATGAAGCAGATAAGGTGTAAACCGATGATGATGATGACGACGATGACGACAACTAGAAAAACAATTGTCCTGGTCTTTAATCCCAGGGTTATTACCTCACCCATTCCTATCTGAAAAGTCTTAGCCCAGACAGATGTATAGAAGGAAATAGACAGTCTCTTTGTCTTCTTTATTCTGTAGTTAGCTCCTCTGTTGGCCCCTCACCCCATGAGAATGTACAACTGGACCAAATTCATCTCTATGCTGCCCTTGTAAGATATAGTTTTCAACTGCTGAGTCAACCCTTATCTGCAGTGTGGTGAACCGAACAGAGGTTTAAAGGGATGATAGTCTCATCTCGGCAGCATCAGCTTCCCTCACCTCACTTATCCCCAAATGGGGCTTCCAAAACCAGTATCATCTTGAGGGTCATTGACACAGCAGCAAAGTTCAGGGCAGTTGGGGCTGCCACTGTGAGAGTGGCTGGCTTCTGGCCTAGAGGAATGTATGTGGAAGTCATGTTATTGGTTATGCAAGAACTCTTTCCCTTAAGCAGCTGATTTTCTCCTGCTCCATCCCAGGCTTTGCCCTGTCTTGGGACCTGGGACTTTTTAGCTACTGGTGGCATTCCTTACCCCTGTTGTCATTTGAAGGAGCCATTTCTATTCACTACTGTTCTTTTTCATTGTCCTATGTTTTGTTCAGTCTATGTGCACCTGCCCCGCCCCCCAAGTCCCCAGGCCCAGTGGAAAACATTACTTCAGGCTTTAACAGACAGGAGAAAAATAAACATTGTATTAATAAGCAAAAAGGGGGTGCAGACAGAATACTCAATAATTACAAAGAACACTGCCCTGCATGTGGTGTGTATATATATATATATATTTGCCATAGTCTTCATTGCAGCAGAATATTTTCTTGAATTCAAGTTAATACCAAATATATTTATTTAACTTTTACTTTATGGAAAGCATGGTTCTAGGCATGGTAGGTGATGTGATATTTGTGTGGCTATGGACAAATCTCTTCATGTATTTGTACCTTACTAAACTCATTTATAAATGGAAATAATAGTACTACCTACCTTTAATGTGAAGACCTAAGGAGAAAATGTAGAAATTTTATAACTATAAAGACTATCTAAATATCAGTTATTAATATTGTCATTGTTATAAGATTCAGTTCCTACAATCTCTTTGGAAGGATATGGTATAGGAAGGTAAGGCACATGAAGTAATAAGAGGTATTACACAATTAAATGCCCTGCTCAAAAGATCTACATAAGGTTTTTCTCTTCCATATATACATACAAACATATATACATACACAAAAATGGGGATTTTATATATGTGTATGGAAGAGAAAATATAATATATAATTTGAGAAGAAAAAATTGAGATACTTCCTCTATTTAATTCATCCTTCCAAACTATGGGTTGTTGGGGGTGGGGTTCCTGTTTTGAAATGGCATTTAGAGGACTATACTAACCATGAGGCCACCTAGCTGCCTCTAGCGGAGAAGGAAGAACTCTTTCCTAAATTCTTTTCATTTCCTCAGCTACAGCTCTTTTTTCATCTTTGTCTCCTAATGCCTCTTGGCTGGGGCTCAGCTCTATCGTAGCTCTTGTTTAATGTACTCTCACTTTTGTGGGTAGATGTCACCAGTGAAGGGGCAGCTAGGTGGTGCATTGTGCCTGGAGTCAGGAAGATGAGTCTTCCTGAGTTCAAATCTGGCCTCAGACACTTACTAGCTATGTGACCCTGGGTAAGTCACTTAACCTTGTCTGCCTAGAGAAGGAAATAACAAGCTTCTTCAATATTTCTGCCAAGAAAACCCTAAAAGGGGTCACAGAGGGTCAGATACAACTGAAAATGACTGAGCAACAACAACCACCAGTGTGTGGAGTAGTTGCCCAGTCCTACATCCAAAAGGTGTAGTCCAAAATTCCTAACCCTCAGACATAAAACTTGAAAGCAAAGACATTCTTAAGTGTAACTCTTTTCTATCATTTCAACAGTGTTCAACACTTGACATAGAGCATTATCCTAGGAAGTGGAGGAAATACAGTGTCAATAAAACATAATATCTGTTCTTAGGCAGTTTCCAATAGAACTATATTTTAAAATCTTCTTCTCCCTACCTTCTCTTAGGGTCAGATTTCATTTAAAGGTTTCTTTATTTTTTCCTCTGAATGGCACTTTTTAAGAATGAGAGGAATTGCTGAAGGAAGAAATTTTTAGGAGACACAGATTCCAATTAATTTGGTCACTGATTAACTCAGACCCTCTTTCATAATTGGGGGTGAGAATCTCAAAGATTAATTGGACTTGTTGTGGATCACAGTGACCTAGGAATGAGATACTTACATAATTACCCTACCTTGCTGTGATGCCATTTAGATGAAAAACTTAGACCTGGATCACGCAAGCCAGGGGTGAGGAACCTTCAGGCTCAAGGTTGCATGTGGCCTTCTAGGTTCTTGGGTTCAGCCTTTTTTCTGAGTCCAAGTTTACAGAACAAATCTTTTTATTAAGGGGATTTGTTCTGTAAAGCTTGGATTAAGTCAAAGGGCCACACTTGAGGCCCTAGAGGGTCATATGTGACCTCAAGGCCATAGGTTCCCCACCCCTGACCAAAACCTTTCATCCCAAAACTTCTGCCCTAGAGAGTGACTACTAATGGTCTTTGCCTCAGTTGCCCATTACATCAAAGACCTGCTCCTGTACACTTTACTTCATTTCTGAAACAGCTCTCACTACTAGCACCATGGTGTGCCACAATATGACCCCTATAAATGCACCCCTACTCTCCCCACTTTCCAGTTCTTAAACCCCAATCAAACTTCCTCTTGGGAAAGTGTGTATCAATTTACTCCACAATTGTTCTACTCACAAATCCTATAACTTTCCAAATCAACATATCTCCCCTGATAGGGGAATGTGAGGTATTCCCCCTTCTAGAATGTAAGCTCCTGGAGGGCAGGAGCTATCTCCATTTGTATCATGTTTAGCACATAGCTTGGCATATAGTAAATGATGATAAATGATTTTTCATTCATTTACTCATATACATATCCTCATTGATTGCATGGTACATTGTACAGGGGTTGCCATTCTGGAATTCATGTATCCCAGGAGTATAAGAAACTTTTCAGGAAGGCATAAGGAACATGAGCAATCTACTTTATTTTACTTTATTTCTTAAGTAATTCTTGGTGATTTCTTTCCTACTGAATAAGGGGTACAGAAAGACTTACTGAAAGTCAAAGGCTTACAGGAACTGGAAGATCAGGATATCCTTTAGATAGAAGACCAGTCTTGAATTCAAGAAGTCCTCGGTTCAAGTATTGGCTCTCAAATAGATTTGCTGTGTGAGCAGGGACAAGTCATATCCTGTCAGAAAATAAGTTACACTTGAGTTACCAATGTGCACCAATGCAGTGAGTTTCCATCTTTATACTAATAACATCTTGCACATGTACTTTAAAGGAGTTCTTTTTAACTCAATCAGATTTATTTTTTTGTAATCAACAAGCAAGCATTGTGGAGTCTTTTGCAATGAGGATAAATAAAAATAAGAAAATAAGACCATAAAGATTCTCTCCCAAAAGATGTCTTCCAAGAATGTCAGTGCAGATTAGGTTTGTCACTATATAGAGAGACACAATAAAACTAGAGCTAGGCAGAAGGAAGACAATGATCTTGTTCTTTTGCCTTTTTTCCCCCTCTAACTTAATTTCACAGAAGAATAAGGGAGTTTTAAAAGCTGAAAAATTAAGAAACCTAAACCCCACGAGACCTTAGTAATATGCTAGAAGAGTACCCTCTCTGGATGGATGCTGACAAAGTAGTTTAGCATGTGGAAATTAAGTAGTTACCTGGACTTTTTGACCCTAAGTTAGCCATGTCCAACTCTCAGTTACACCTTTGGGGTTTTCTTGGCAAAGAGTAGTTTGCTATTTGCTTCTCCAGCTTATTTTACAGATGAGAAACTAAGGCAAACAGGGTTAAATGACTTACTTGCCCAGGGTCACAAAACTATTAAGTGTCTGAGGTCAAATTTGAACTCAGGATGATGATTTCAGGCCTGGCACTCTATCCACTGTGTCATCCAGCTGCCCAACATAAATGTAACACTTACTAAGAAATATAGGTTAAAAGATAGATTTATGCCTGTGTGCTTTATTTAGCTAAAGTAACTCTGGTTCTATGTTCCAAAGAATATGACTTAGATGAGGAGCCTTCTTCTAGAGAGAAAATGTCCATTTCATCCAAGGCCCAGAGAAACAGACACACACTCCAATGGGAGTAAAGGCCATTGAGGAATATTTTTTCCCACCCCAATAGTTGTTACTGGTTATGTTAAGGTTTTTGCTGTTTTCTCTACTATCTAGAGCAAAAAGATTCCTAGTCTTTAGCTAGAATAGCATGGCAGAACTTACCTCTTCTATGGGGAGGAGATAGCACCTTCACTAGGGACCCTAGCTAAAGTTGAAAGCAGAGAACCTGCTCAGGACAGTGACAACTAACAGCCAGCAGCAGCAGCCATGTGACAACATGAGAAACTGTCATCTAGCAGATACTGTATGCCATGCCCTCATGCCCCACAGACTGCACTTCAGGAGGCAGGCTCAGTATAAGCAGATTATGAATATCATCAGAAGTCACTGAGGGCCTTTTAGTATCAGAGACATAAGTTATCCTTCTATATTTGTACTCTGGGAATAAGGGTCTCCTGTATCTGTGCCCCACCATGTGAGAGCCCTTTATGTGCCCTTCTTTTTTAACTGGTGGCATGCATATTTTATTGGAGAGTGTGCAAAATCATTTTTTGTTTGTTTGTTTTGCTTGTTTTTTGGAGGGGGGAAGGTAGAACAATCGAGTTAAGTGACTTGCCCAGGGTCACATGGTTGCCAAGTTTTATAGGGACAATATTTTATTGCTACTTTCCTATTTATATTATTGCATTCAATGTTTTTTCATCAAACTAAATATATCCTCTGATTAATATGTATCGGTATGTATGAGAGAAAGAGAGAGAGAGAGAGAGAGAGAGAGAGAGAGAGAGAGAGAGAGACTGACTTATGAGATATTATTTTGAGTGGACACATATTCAAAAAGTACTTTAGATATGGAATCCCCTTATCTGGGAAATTTGCATTCACACTCAGTATACAAGTTGGAGATTGCCTGCAGGCATTACAGAAAAGTCATATAAGATATGACTTTGTTTAACAACTTTACATTATTAGCATCAAATGAATTGTGAAACAATGTGATGTATGCATGCTTCTCTCAGACATTTGCCATTGTCATTGAGGGTTCCACTATGGAATCCAAATGGAAAAGAGATTCCATATAGATTGGAAGGTTCTCCCTCCATATGCTCCTTTTGGAAGAAAAAGCATTGTGTTGATTATATCATATCCTAGAACACAAAATAATTTTATGCAAGATTCATAATTATTCAAAAGCATACACTGAGAGGAAAAACCACATAGGGGCAAAAACAAATGGATAAAAATTATCTACTGTGTTGCCATATAGTCACATGCATATCCTGTACATAAGTGTGTACATGTGTATATACATATGTGTATGCTGCATCAGTAAATATATATTTTGAACACAGGGCAGATGAACAGTGAATAAAGTTCAAAACTGAATAATCAAAAGAGAAGAGATTGGATTGCTTTGGCGAAGTTGTAGAGTTTTTTAATGACCCCAAAGCTTCTCAATTGAAGAAAGCTCAATTTTTTAATACCAATATTCTTGAGATTATGTTATAAGACTAAGAGACATGGAATTTAACAATCTCTGAAGAATCAAAATTACAAGTCAGCCCAAGGACAATGCAGAGATGCCTGGTGAGCATAGATGGTGATAGATCGCCAATAAAGAAAAATGCATGAGGTGTGGTATTAAAGATTTCATCAAACATAGAACCAGGAAAGGAGGTGAGTTGATCATGGAACAAGTAAAGGGTAATTATTCATATTGTGTGTGCTTTTTTTCACATTCACATAAGTTTGAGACCTACAACAAGCCCTTCTTATGTTTCCTGGGGGATGGGAAGGTTCAGTGATTTGTCAAGTAATGCATAGCCAGTATAAAAAGAAGAAATTGTTTTAAAAATGAATTTGACATTTATCAATATCTAGGGCTAGCATTGTAAACTGAATAAACTATTGGATTTGGAGTGAGAAAATTTGGGTACAGATCCTAGATGTCACACATGCAGCATCTTTGAACTTGGACATTTCCTCACCTGTAAAATTGGAAATATTTATATTACTTGTTTTGAGCAAAATGTTTGTAAATCAGATAGCACTATGGAAAACTGAAATAATATTATAGCCATGTCAGTATCACCTTTTTCAAAGTTCAATTGCTCAATACTGTCTTGCACTCACTTTGTTGATAAAATAGACAAAATGACCCGAAAGGGAAGATGAGATCCTTGTAATTTGAGTATGGAGAAGTTTTAATATAACCTTTGCCTTTTCCTTCTGTAGATTTAATTAAGGGTAGGAAATAGACATTAAAATTGAGTTAAGTAGGGGCGGCTAGGTGGCACAGTGAGTAGAGTGTCAGCCCTGGAGTCAGAAGGACCTGAGTTCAGATCTGGACTCAGACACTTAACGCACACACAAACAAAAAAAAAACCTAGCCGTGTGACCTTGGGCAAGTTACTTAACCCCAATTGCCCTCCAAAAAGCCAAAAAAAAAAAATTGAGTTAAGTTACTATTAAATTATTCACTGGACTAAGATTCGAGAGATGGTGTTCATTCCAACTCTGCCACAAATGAGTTCTGTGACTTTGGACAATTCACTTAATCTTTCTACGACTCAGGTTCTTTACTCAGAATCCAACATTTCTTAAACCCTTCTATCTGCAAATCCTAAGAGGCTGCATGTAGTACTAAATAAAGTGCTAGATTTATGAAGACCTAGCTATAAACCCTTCCTCTGATACCTATAAGTTGTATGACCCTAGGCAAGTCACTTAACCTTTCAGTGACCCCTCCGTCCACTTTCAGACAATTCTCTAAGACTCATATCTGAATTGAATCTTTGCTAGGGAAGGGAGTTTCTACACCAGGAGTTTCTCACTGATCCTGAATATATTTGAATATATGTCCAGTCATAGGCATTGGGAAGATGCACATAAAGATAAGGTCCCTGTCTTCAAAGAACTTACAGTTGACCAGGAGAGCTAAGTCTTTTACACAATTATAATAGAGAATATCATAGGAAGAAGATTTGGACTCTGTTTCTCTGGGTTTCAATAAGGTCTTTCTCCTTTAAGGTCCTTCTTCTAGTTTTAAAGGAGAGATTCTAGGACCACCTATGGAGATGTTGTAGCAGGGAATTCTTTATTCACGTATGGTGTGGATTGGATGAGGTCCCTTTCTACTCTGAGATTTTTTTATTCTATTATATCCTAAAATTTATTCTAAATAGTTTGGTAAGTGATTAAATCAGTGAGTTTCCCACCCATTCTCTAGTATCTGTTTCACACATCACATTCAGTGTACTAATATAAGCTATTGCATTATGTTTTAGCAACAAACCAGTATTTAATGAATTTCTTTTTATCGGTGCTCATTAATCTTTTAGTGGGGCAGCTGTGGTAAAATAAAGAGTTTAGCTTGTAGCCTGAAGGAACTAGATTCAAGACTCACCTCTGATACACACCACTTGTGTAAGCCTTAACCTCTCATTGCTGCAGACAAATGTTTAAGATTACTTAGAGAAAGTGCCCTTGCCTGTTGCAGGAGGCAGTTTGGTCATCCATGAGTTCTCTATACCAAGAATCACAGTCAGTCCCTATCACTATTTCTTCTTAAGAATTTAAAGAGGAACAGCAGCTAGGTGGTGCAGTTTATAGAGCACTGGCCCTGGAGTCAGGAGGACCTGAGTTCAAATTGGTCCTCAGACACTTGACACACTTACTAGCTATGTGACCTTGGGCAAGTCACTTACTCCCAATTGCCTTGCCTTCTCCACTCCAAAAATAAATAAATAAATAAATAAATAAATAAACATTTGTGGAATTGAATGTTATAAATTAAAAGTAAATAAATAAATTTTTTTGAAAAGATCATAATTACCTCAACCTCTTCAATTTTACTGTGGAGTATTAACAAAGAAAAATTGAGGGATGAGGTCACTAAAAAAAAAGAGTGAAACCTAAGTTAACCAACTTTTTATAACTTGTGTGACTTGTCTGCAATCCATTCAAATAGTGAGATCTCAATTATCTGGTCTAATGGAGAGGAGCTTCAACACAAGTAATCCAGAAAGCAATTATTCTCTATTTTGGTTAGATTGTGCTTTTGAATTTATATTTAAATATGGGTGCATCTATTGTTCGGAGATTCACAGCACTAAGCTAAATAATGAAACCGGACTCAAGCGAAGTAGGGAAACTTCTTGGCTTCCCCATTTTGTCCCCTGTTCAACTTTTACTCTGCCCCCCCCAACCTTGGCCTTGATAATGAATAACGCCAACTCACAGACAGATGCAAAGTGCTTGTTTAAAGCTGAGTTAGCCTGTTTCTACAAGGTGAATGATTCATACCTCCTCTGAAAATCAGCCAAAGGGTTGATTAAGCCTTTCTACTTCTTGATTTAAAAGTTGTTTTTTTTTCCTACAGAAAATTAAGGTTCTGTTTATGTCGATAAAAGACTAAATGAAGCCAAGGGGCCAACAAATATTTACTTGTGAGAAAAGAAACTTGGAGTCGAAGAAAGCCTCAGAAGCTATGTAGGCTAACCCATATCTGGAAAAGGATCCTTCCCCTCTACAAAGGATGGAGCACAAAATGGTCATCCCCAATTCTTTCAATATTTCTTGACACCTGGAATGAACTCCAGCAATTTAATGGATGCCATCGTCTGGAAATTCTTTAGGATATTATTGTCCTTCCTAAAATGTGATATGCAGAACTGAACTTGATAGTCAATAAGCAGTCTGATTAAGACAAATTACAGCAGGAATATTATCTCTCTAGTCTTGCACACTGTGTCCATTCTGGGTTTGTCTTAATTATTATAGCTGTTGTGGCAGCTAGAATAGAGCACCAGCCCTGGAGTCAGAAGGACCTGAGTTCAAATCCAACCTCAGACACTTAATACTTACAAATCCTATGACCTTGGGCAAGTCACTTAACCAACTGCCCTCCCTTCTACCCTCCAAAAAGCAAAAAAAAAAAAAATTATAGCTGCCATATATAGCTATTGATTTATACTGGGCTTTTGGGCCAATAAAACCACATAATTTCCTCAGACAAGCTAGTATACTTTTATTTATACCCCTTCCCCATCTTGGACTTGAAGGATTGACTTTTGAACCCAAGCAGAAAGACATTTAATTTATCTCTATGACATTTCATCTTCATTTGTTCAAGGAGCCTTTATTAAATGTCTATTATGTGGTAGTCACTATGCTAGGATAGGCAGCTACATGGAACAAGGGATAGACCACCAGACTTGGAGATAGGAAGACCTGAGTTCAAATCTGACCTCACACATTTACTAGCTGTGTGTCCCTGGGCAAGTCACTTGACTCTGATTCAGTTTCCTCCTCTGAAAAATTAACTATGAAGGAAATGGCAAATTACTCCAGTATCTTTGCCAAGAAAACCTTAAACAGGATCAATGAAGAGTCAGGCATGACTGAAACTACTAAACAACAACACTGTTCTAGGAGAAGGGAATACAAAGACAAAAAGAAATAATCCCTGATCTGAATGAGTTAAATTGTGTTGGGGAGAGAACAGAACAAATATAAATGAGTCCATGCAAAATATATATAAAGTAATGTAATAGGAATTGGAGCATTATCAACTTCAGGGATCAGGCTAGGTCTCGAATTGAATGGGAGCTAAGCAAATCCTTGAAAGGACCTTGGGTTCTTAGAAGCAGAGGTGAAGAAAGAATATATTCCATCAATCAGACAGTGCAAAGGATAGAGATGAAAATGGAATGGCATATACAAGGACTGTCTTTTCATTTAGATTCAATGTTTTATCAACTCCTTATCGGTCATTTTCTTTCTTTCCTCTCTATTTCAAAGACCTTTCTCTTTAGCAGAAAAGAAAAAAGTAAATGAAGAATTGAGCAACCCTATTATCAGACCATTGTTAATCATCACAGTCCCATCATCCCCAAATAGCAGTCCTATCCTTTCTTTGTTCTTCCTCTTTTCTCCAAATGTAGCTTTAAAAAAAAGTAAAAACCAAAACCTACAATAACTTTTTGTTCTTTCATTTTCTTCCCCAGCCTAGGTCACAGAGCATTAGCAACCTTGACAATGTCCTTACAGAACCATTCCACAGTTTGTTTGGTATTTTTTATACATCCTTCATTACTTGCTTAATTTCCACCTTCTGTATATGCCTTTTTAAATTAAACTAATTGGTGAGTTCCCTGTTCACCCATAGCTGTCATATTAGGTAACACTTTTTCTTCTCCACATTACTATGTTTCCATTCATATCTCTTCAAAATTATATTTTCAACTGCTTTTCGTTTCTCCCATATGACTCAACTCTTTAGAATTATAGTCCACAATATGTTAGCTATCCTTTCTCTTGTTGTTGCTCATTCCTCAATCCTGTCCAAATTTGTGACCCCATTTAGGATTTTCTTGGTTTAGGATTTTCTTGGTAAAGACACTAGAATGGCTTGCCATTTCATTCTCCAGCTCATTTTACAGATGAGGAAATGGAGGCAAACAGGATTAAGTGATTTGTTCATAGTCATATAGCTAGTGTTTGAGGCTAGATTTGAACTCATAAAGATAAGTCTTCCTGATTCCAAGCCCAGTGCTCTATTCACTATACCACCGAGCTATCATCCTTCCTCCTAGCAGTTTTAAATCTGCACTTCCAAAATGAAGGGTGAAAGTCAAACTATCCCCAAATTTCTTCTCTTTCTCTATCATAAATTCTAAGATAGAATGATCACTTTCACTTAAATTGTCCATTATTTCCACCCCCAAAACTAGCTCCCTTTTGATAAAAAATGAGATCCAGAAAAGAATGTTTCCTGCTTCTTTCTTCTATGGTTTGAAGGATGAAATTATCCCTAAGAAAGTGAAGCAATTTGATAGTTGCCATACTTTGGATAAAGAGAGCTCTAATTGATGATCACACGATTGAAATTCTCCATCACTAAGAGGTGAAGTGGATAGAGTGTCAAGCCTGAAATCAGGAAGATTCATTTTCCTGAATTCAAATCTGTCCTGAGATACTTTAGCTGTGTGACCCTATGCAAGTCACTTGAGCCTGTTTGCCTCAGTTTCCTCATCTGTAAAATGAGTTTGAGAAGGAAATGGCAAACTACTCCATTACTCCAAGAAATCCTTAAATGGGGTCATGAAGAGTTGAACACAACTGAAATGAATCAACAACAACAAAAATCACTACTATATCATGAATTGGCTATTAAACTGTTCATCTATTTCTTCTTTCTGTCCAGGTGGTCTTCAGTGTACTCCAATGACAGCATTGCTTCTGCCTTTTCTATTTTTACCAAAACATCTCACCTATCTCACATAACCTCTCTCTCCTTTTCTGGATTTCCTACTACATAATGCTATTCTCTCTCCATGCTATTGTTACTAATTTTTCTTGTAAGTAAAATAGAACCTTCCAATCAAATTTATATTGTGAGTCACATCTCTGCAACACTTAGTTATATGCCTTACAGGTTCAAATCTCCTTCCTTGTATTAGGATTTCTATTTCTTGCTGCTACCCATACCTTGTGTGTTCATATATAGACACCTGAGCCATGTTTTTATTATTAACCCCCTTTGTGATTTTGTGTCCCATAAATTTCTATTTGTCTCAACTCCTATGCTTTACCCTACATTGAACATTCTGTTTATGCTAAGAGCTGTAAGTTCTACAAAAGAACAGAAAACTCAGTTATTGTTACACACAGGGAGATAAGGTACACACTATGCTAGGAGATGGGATACAAAGACAAAAAGATAACAACCAGTTCAAGATAATATATAGTGAAATTATTATGACTACTATAAAATGCACGATTTTCAAATTATCTTCTCTTTATATAAGTATATAATATTCTGATACATAAGTTCTATGTTTATGTGCATGTATTTACACCCATATGTATATACACATATAAATATGTATATAAATGGAAACTCTCTAAAGAATATAATTGTTTATGCTTTGTCTTTGTACTTCTACTACTTAACATCGAACTATGCACATAGTAGGAGATTAATATGTGCTTGTAGAACTAAATAAGCTGAAAGTAAAAATTTTACCTCAACTAATCAAGATGTAGCTAACCCACCTTTATAGGTAAGCTCCCTGTAATTAGCAGCATTTTAAACTCACATCAATTCTGAGGATAGATGCAAAGAGTATTTCACCATATAACCTGCACTCAATCCTTAGTTTTGACTTTTTAAAATTTTTGAGGTGTTGTAATAATAGAAATATCTTTTAGATCATCTATAAAAGTTAAAGTGCTAGAGGGCTTCTTGGAGAATTGTTAGATTTTCCAATTAGATCTTATTCTGGCATGCATTCAATCATGACCCCAGGCTAGGGGCACTGTACTTTGCCTTATGCCACGTGATGCTATTTTCAACTTCTGCAACTAAGCTTCTTCAACCTGCTACAGCTCTGTTCTTTGGGGCAGAACAGAGCCCAGTGGTTCAAAGACACACACGTGAGGGCCAACTTTGCCCTTTGAGGTTGGTCTAGAAAATAGCTATATTCAGTTCGCCTTTTTCCTGTGGCTAGTAATGAAGTTCATGAATCCTTGGAAGGATTCACCTCAGAGTTTACTACTATCAAAAGGTTTCTAGAGAGCCAGGAAGCAGCTTAACCCAGAATGACAAAGCAATCTAAGGAGATAACCATCATAGAGTAACTTACTAGCGACTAATTTTTGTGACCCAAGATTTGAGAGTAAGGTTATATGAAGCTTTAATACACACTCAGAAAGAATTTTGAATGCTTAAACAACTTTTTATATTCCCCAAATGGACCAGGTGGTTAGGAGAAAAAGGGTAAAATTTGGATTTGGAATCAGAAGATTTAAATTTGAATGCTAACTTTATCACTTATTCCACTTGAGCTTAATTAAGTCACTTCCACTCTCAGTTTCCGCAACTATAAAATGAGGAGGCTGAATTAGATGGAATCTCAGGTATCTACACATTGCAAATCCTTTGAAACTTCAGTTTCTCCTATGTCTCTCTGCTTCTAGTCCCCATAGGGGGTGCCCTCTGTTAGTCTGAGCAATTAGATGAGTGGGAAAGATCGCAAAATAAAATGTCTTCACTAGAAGAAACTTCAAAAACTGTTTAGTCCAGTCCCTTCACCAACTCGGCACCAACAGGGAATAGGGCATAACAAATTTCATATAACTAGTTATTAAGCATATGGATGATATAGTAAACAATGTACTAGATTCAGTCAGGAAGACCTAACTTCAAATCCTCCGTTAGTCACTGTGTGACTAGGTAAGTGTGATCCTGTGTGATCCTAGGTAAGTCACTTGGGCTTTCTTAGTCTATTTCCTACAAAGGGGGCGGGGGGGGGGAGGGTAATGGCTCCTACCTAGCAGGGTTGTCACATATATCTAATGAGTTGATATATGCAAAGTGCTTTGTAAAATACTATAACTAATGTTAGCAATTATTGACAGAGCTGGCATTGCCAAACAGTTATCATCTCACTCCCTCCAAAAGCAAGATGAAAATTAAAATTAAGTCCTCTTGGCATTTATCAAATCTCCTTTAAGAGATTTGCCAAAAATCTTCCAAAGTCAAAGGAGTGCTTGCTGTTAACAGAAGGGCCATGATGGACTACTCCTGACATCTGGTGGCTAAATTGGAGTACTGTGGCATATGTGTGTAAAATGCAAGACTTTTTTTGCATTCTTATTTATTAAGAGAATAATTTTATTCCAAAATCAAAACACTTACCATATTTTTGCAGATGTTATCAAACCATATAACTTAGTGAAGGAAATGATGTGTACATCATCCTTCACGTTAAGCTTATGCCCTTCCCCAGAAATTACTTTGTATACATATTGTATTAACATATATATACATACATACATACATATGTATATATATACATATATATACATACATATGTATATATATATATATACATACATACATACATACAGGTCATTCCATCTCCGTAGAGGGGAAATTAAGGACAGGGCCTACACTTCACACAGATCCTGGCATATAGTAGGCACTTAATAAATGCTTGTTTAATTTAACTGAATTGGTTAATTTTTGCAAAGCACTTTGCACATCCTGAAGTGCTATATCAATTTGACTTATTGTCAGTAAGTGCAACTACCTTTCTTTCTAATTGGTTCCCCCAATACGGACCAGAATTGAAGGAAAACTAGGCTCTTCCCCAGGTAGAAAAAATGATGGTTGCTTATATCAGTATCACCGGCGTTGCCAATACCATCAGCAATGTAATAAAATGTAGCTAAACTCCTTTCAGTCTCATAACACATTTCTCAAGGTCACCACCCCAACCTGTTTCCTTGATATCCCTTGCTATCCCCCAACCTGAAGAAAATAGAAAAGATATAGAACTTAACATTTATGGTTCATTTTATCCCATGGACATGCCTATGATAGGGATTTGATTTGTCTATATGACTGTCTTAGTGCCTGCAAAATCAAAAGTAACATTCCATTTTCCTCTCTGGGCAGTGAACCAGAGCTATGAGACTTCTTGGTTACCATCCTCCCCATCTTCTACATGAACCATAAAGATACAAAATAGGATTGAATGACATTTTGTTTCCATGTTGTTTTGTCACCTGTGAGAGCCCCACCTGCCTTCCCCTCCCCTGGTACCATCAGTCACACTCTGAATTTAGGAGTTAAAGAAGCAACCAGGAAACACATTTCTCTAGGGACACTTTTTTTCTAATGTAATTTAAAGTGCTAGGGCTGTTATGAAGCTCTTAGGAGAAACCATTCCATATGCTGTTTTCTCTGTAACCTTCTATTGCTCTGAAAACTGTGGGTGCTCACTATTTGAAAGGCCACTCTGGAAATCTGATAGAATATTTTTTCATTTTTGTTGGGTGGATGGTACTACCCTATTATACAAGAAACTAGAATGAAGGAATCTATGATTCTAAGCCACTTTTCTTATAAGGAAGGAGAAAATGAACCCCATCACAGCAAGGAGGGTAACAAAAACTCACTAGAAAGCAGCAACGTGACATGCTTGTTAATGAAGACAATATAATCTCAGGCAGCCTTAAGAGACAGATAGAGTGCAGATCAAGGGAAGCCATCATCTGGCTGTATTGCCTTCTGCTCAAACCACATTTGGGATATGCTGTTCAGTCTGGGTGGAACATTTTAAGAAGCATGCTTTCAATTTACAGCATTTGAGGAGAGAGACACCAAGTTGTTAAAGAATCTAGAAATCATGTTAAATGAGTGGAACAACAAAACTGATAGTACTGATCTGTGGGAGATGAGGAAAGAAGATGAGTGGTGCCTCAGTGTCAACTCTGGGTTCCTGATGATACCAGGTTCAATCTTGCTGTAAACTGCCTCTAAAGAGAAGGCTCAGGCTCTTTCATATTATCTGCAACTCATTCCATCCCAACTCTGGTGTCAGGGAAAAATCATTTAATTCTTAATTTTTGTGCACATTTAGGTTCTTCGCAGGAGGGCATAGAAAGTTATTTAATGTACAAATGTAAATCAAGTATAAGACAGGCATCTATTTACTTGATGCAAAAGAAATGCATATAATGAAGACCCACAAGTATGCACTAACAAAGCTCAAAACATGATATGATAATCCATAACTCTTACAATATTTACCTGGGATGTTGGCATTTAGAATCTTAAAATATGGAACTCTTAGTGGGACTAATGAATAGTGAATTAATTTTCACTTCTGCTCCATACTTTCTAAACAACCCTTAAGGTCTATGTCTTCTGTCCAGCCATCGTGTTGCTTGAGTTTTTCTTCCTAAGCTTGGTCTCCTTCTCCGAGAAGAATGTAACTACACAAAATGCATTCTGTAGTCCAAACAAGCAACCTGAGAGATCCTAATCTCCCAAGGTTGTCATTCCCCCAAAAGTTTATCTCTTGAGATCACTCCAGTCATCTGTGCCCAGGGAAAGAAACAATGCAGAAAAGGTTCATGGCTCCTTGAATTCAGGCTCATTTAGGCAGCAAGCATGCTTAATGCCATATGGAAGCAGTTGAAATACTTACAATGGAGGAGGGGCAGGAGGGGAAAAGTAAGACAGTCTCTGAAGTTTTGGCAGTTGGAAAGAGTTATTCCTTTTAAGTTCCACTGAATAGACCCCTTTTCCTGCCTTAGTGACCAATTCTCTTTCATGCAACTCTTTCCCAGCACTGCCAAATGGGTAACCAAAATTCTGTGGACTCATCCCATAACCTTTCAGTGCTAAGAATGAGTACTTGAGAGTAAGGAGTGCTTTTTGCCTTTCTTTTTGTTCCCAGCTCTTATCAGAGTGCCTGGAACATAGTAGACACTTGGCTGTTTGTCCTTTATTCTTGAAGAGGAACATGACATTAGAGAGGTGTTGTCATGACATGCAAGTGAATTTCTTTCTTTCTCTTCCTTTCCTTCTTTCTTCCTTCCTTCCTTTCTTTCTTTTTTTCTGTCTTTCTCCCTTTCTTTCCTTATTTCTTTTTCTCTCTACACTCAAGGTTTAACACCCCTAGCTAAGAGTGCTCTTCCCAAAGGGAATGTAAATTTTAACCTCTGAAACTTTTTCAAAACTTGTTTTCATTTTTTTTTTTGTCTTAAAGACCATCCTTAAGCCCAGATCACTCTGGTCCCAAACCAAGCCCTACTTGGTCACTGTTTGGGCCTGATTGGCTCAGAATAAATGTAAATAACAATTTTTTCTGTTCTCCCCAGAAACCTTGAAGGTCTTCCCCTGTTAGATCTATGCCTCATTTTTTATTAAGCCCTAATCACTGAATGGGTGCTGCCTCAGTCAAACTGAGTCCTGTTAAAGACCTTAATTTGAAAAAGCCAAGGTCCCTTACTACATCCTGGGCCATCTCCAGTTGTCCTGATCCAAGTCTAGCCACTGGACCAAGATGGATCTGGAGGAATGGCCGAGGCTAGTGACTTTGCACGGCTCTTCCTCACTTAAATTCAATTCATTAAATCCAAGTCAGTACTTAATAAATGTTAGTTGATTTATTTTTTAAAAGATAACAATTATTAAGTACTGACTATATGCCAGGAACTTTCAATTATCTTAGTTAATCCTCATAACAACACTGAGAGTTAGGTGCTGTTATTATACCCAATTTATAGTAGAGGAAATGGAGGCAGGCAGAGGTTAAGTGACTTTTCCAAGGTCACACAACTGGTAAGTATCTGAAGTCAGGTTTGAACTCAGACCTTCTTGACTGTAGGCCCAGTACTCTATCAACTACACTAAAAAGTGTAATGGGAAGCTCAGATTATCTCAGATCTATGCATGATGCCATATAGTATGTTCTAGTCCAGGGGTGGAAAACCTGTAGCCTACAGGACACATGTGACCCCTTAATGAAAGGATGTGTTCTGTGAAGTTTGGATTCAGTCACAGTGCCACATTTGAGTTAGAGGACCACAAGAGACCTTGAGGTCGATGACTCTCCAACCCTGTGAGAATGTATTGGGGTAGAGAAAGGAGGTTATGATCCTCATTACCTGAGGAATGATTGTATAAACTGGAAAAGAGAAAATAAATTCTTCCAATACTTAAATATTAAAGGAGAAACTAAGCTGAAAAATAATCCCAGAAGACAGAACTATCATCATTTTGAGGTTAAGTTACAGGAAAGATTTCAACTCAGTATTTTTTAAAAACTGCCTGATAATTAGATATGTCAAAAAATGGAATTGCAGAGAGGATTCTGGGAAGACGGCAGAGTAAGTCAGAAAATTTCAAGCTCTCAAGATTTTTTCCCTACAAAAGAGATGAAATAACAGTTCAGAGTGAATATTGACCAGAAAAATTAAATGAATAGGGGAAGAACAGGGGTCCTCCTGGGACAATCAGAGAAAATCTGACAAAAAGTCGCAGGACAAGGTTTGGTGCCTGTGAAGGGTAAACACCTCAATATTGGGAAGCCCTTGAGTTAGCTGGGTTGGGAGATGGTCTTGGCCCCAGCCACAGGAACTTTTATCCCCAGGACAGTGAAGGGTTTGGGGCATCTAAAGTGAGAAGATCGAGGGAACTTCTGTTGATAAGAAACCACACTCAACTGTGCGGCTGAGACATGGTAGAGGTAAGAATGATCCAGCACACACCCATGAATGCAGAAACAGTGGGATGGGGATGCAGTACTAGTTGTGGGTGCTTAAAGGAGGCTGGAGGTCTTGGTTCTGAGAGCAGAAGGACTAGAAGTGAATGTAAAACTAAGCTACTTACATGTATGTGTATGCATGTATGTATGTATGTATGTATAAATTGGCAAAGGAGAAAGAATCTAACCATAGAGAACTACTATAGGAAAAGAGAATATCAAGGTTCATCTTCAGAGGAGTATATTGAAGCAAATAAAACCTCTTCTACCCCCCCCCAAAGTAACATTCAATGGTCACCTGTGCAAAAAGAATTTATAGAAGAATTTTAAAAGACATTAAAAATCAAATAAGAAAGATTGAGGAAAAACTGGAAAAAAAAGAACAATCTAAGGAAAACAAGAAGATGATGAAAAGAAAGTCAATCAATTAGAAAAGGAGATCCAGAATTTTAAGGAAGAAAATGACTGCTTGAAAATCAGAATTAGGCAAGAAGAAGGCAGTGAAGTTATAAGAGATCAAGAAATAGTAAAACAAAATATAAAGAATAATAAAAGAAAAGAAAAGGTAAGACATTTCATAAGAAACATAACTGACCTGGAGAAGATATCAAGAAGGGAAAACGTAAGAATAATCAGACTACCAGAAAGCTATGATCAAAAAAAAAAAAGAGAATCTTGATATAATAATAAAAGAAATCATTAAAGAAAATTGTCCTGAAGCATTAGAAAAAGAGGGGAAAAAAGAAATTTTAAAAAAATCCACCAATCACCACCTGAAAGAGATCCTATGAGAAAAATCCATGGGAATATCAGTCAAATTCCAAAATCCATAGCTTAAGGATAAAATATGACAGCAATAAGAAAAAAACATATTTTAAATATAATGATGCCACAATTAAAAGCACACAAGACCTAGAAGCAGTGACACAGAAAGACCACAGGTCTTAGAACAACATATATTGAAGAGCAAAAGGATTGGGGCTCTGGACAAAAATACCATACCCAGCAAAACCAAGCATAATCCTGAATGGAAAAAAAATGGACATTTAATGAATTGTCAAAAGTTCAAAAACAACAACCTGTACTGAATAGATTTGACATACAAAAGCCGAGAGAAATCTGATACATTTTTTTAATTAAACAAATGCTTTATTAACTTCTGGTTTACATCATTCATTTCCACCAGATTATGAATTACATTTTCCCCCATTTTTTCCCTACCCACCACCCCAGAATAGCAGTCCCACTAGATATCCCCTCATCCAATCTGCTCTCTCCCATATCTTCTCCCACACCCCCTTCAACTTTGCCATTAGGGAAAGGTGAATCTCTGGGCCCCAATGCCTGGACATCTTATGAAACATTTAATTTTAAAACTTCGATTTTCAGATCCATTCCCTTCCTCCCTTGTCACCCACTCCCTCTGAGAAGATAATCAATTCAGTATGTGTTGTACATGTATAGCTATGCAAAACATTACCATAGTAGATATATTGTTTTTTATGTGGCCATTGATAGTTTAGATTTTTACTTTTGAAAACCGTTTATATCCTTTGACTCCCTATCAGATGGATGATGGATTTTAATCTCATATATTTGAAACATTTCCTTAAATATCTTGGAAATGACTCTTAAAGAAGAAGAATGGGGTAAATTATAGAAACTAATCATGGGGTACAAGATCTCTCTATAAACAAGGAAGAAGGGGTGGAAGGGTACAGTTGATATGAACTACATTCATCTAAACAGGTCAAAGAAGGGAAGAATATATAAATGCATACAGACACACAATCAGAGGTTATAAAATCAGGTTAGGCCAAACTGTGCTTTAGGAATAGTACTTTGGAAACTATGTGGAGGAAAATTTGAAGGAGGAAACTGAAACCAAAAGACTAATTAAGAGTATATTAAAATAGTCTAGAAAAACAGTAATGAGAGACTGAGCTAAAGAAGTAGCTATGTGACTAGTAAGAGAAGAATGCATAGGAGACTTATTGTCTACGTAAAAATTACAGGATTTGAAAATTAAATGAATATGTAGTGTGGGTGATCAAGGATAATACTGAGATTTTCAAAATGGGTCAATGAAAGGATGATGGTGTCTCAGAAACAGGGAAAGTGGGAATTGGAGAGAGTTTAGGGGGAAGAGAAGATAATGAGTTCTTTTCTGTATATATTGAGTTTGAAATGTTTATGGGCTGAATATGGATGTAAAAATCCCAAATATAATACTAGCTAACAGATTACAACAATATATTACAAAGATTATGAATTATGACCAAGTGGGATTTATACCAGAAATTCAGGAACAGTTTAACATAAGGAAAATGAATAATATAATTGATTATATCAATAATAAAAGTTCTTAAAATCATGATTTTATCAATTAGTTCAATACTATTCAATACAATATCAATTAGTTCAATATTAATTTCTATTAAAACACTTGTAAGTATAGCTATAAATGTATTTGTTCTTAAATTGATTTAAAAAAAAGTATTTATCTAAAACCATCAACAAGTATTACTTTTAATGAGTTTAAGCAAGAAACCTTCCCCATAAGATCAGGTATGAAACAAGAATGCCCATTGTTACCAATATTACAAGATTTGAAAATTGAAGGGATACATAGTGTGATGTATCAAGGATAACACTCGGATTTTTCAAAATGGGTCAATGAAAAGATGTTGTTGTCTCGATCAGAAATACAGAAACTGAAAAGTTGGGAGAGAATATAATGAGAAGCCTTCCCCATAAGATCAATTGTGAAACAAGTATGTCCATTGTCACCAATATTATTTAATACTGTATTGTAAATTCTAGCAATAGCAATAAGAGAAGAAAAAGAAATGGAATCAGAATAGGAAAAAAAGGTTAAAAAAAAAACCATCTCTTTTTGCAGACATGATGATATACTTGGAAAATTCCAAAGACAACTGAAAAGTTAGTTGAAACAATTAATAATTTTAGCAATGTAGCAGGATGTAAAGTTAATCCACATCAATCATCAGCATTCTTATATATTAAAAACAAAACCCTGGAAGAAGAGAAATGTAAGAGATAACTCATTTGAAATAATTTTAGACAGCACAAAATACTCAGGAGAACACCTGCCAAAAACAAACCCAGGAACTATATAAACATTTAAAAAATAGATTTTATACAAATAAAATTAGATGTAAATAATTAGAGAAATATTAACTGTTCATGGATAGGCAGTGACAAAATAATAAAAATGACAATTTTATCAAAATTTATATATTCAACACATTTCAATTATATTACCAAAAACATTTATTCCACTAAATTAGAAAAAATAATAACAAAATTCATTTGGAAAAACAAAAACTTAAGAATATCAAAGGAAATAATGGGGGGGAAATGTAAAGGAAAGAGGTTTAGTACTACCAGATCTTAATCTATATTATAAGGCAGTAATTATCAAAACTATTTGCTACTAGCTAAGAAATAGAAAGGTAAATCAATGAAACAGAGCAAACATACAATTTACAGAAGCAAATAAAATGGTAACCTTGTATTTGACAAGGGCAAAGACTTAAGATTTGAGTGTAGGAATTCATTATTTGGTTAAAAATGGAAAAAAATGAAAATTGGTGTGGCAGAAATTGGGCATAGACCAATATCTTACACCGTTTACCAAGAAAAGGTCAAAATAGATAAATGAACTAGATATAAAGAGAGATGTTACCAGAAAATTGAAGAATATTGAAAATATCATTTATCAGACTTATGGATAGGTGAACAATCTATGAATAAACAAGGGATAGAGAGCAGGGTGAAGTATAAAATAGATAATTTCAATTACATTAAATTAAAAAAGAGTTTTGTGCAAATGAAATAAATGTAGCCAAGATAATGAAGGAAAGCAGGAAAAGGGGGGTGGGGAGAATTTATAGAGAGTTTCTCAGATAAAGGTCTCATATCTCAAATATATAAAGAACTTTATAAAATCTATAAGAATGCAAATTATTCCCTAAATGATCAAAGGATTTGAACAGTTTTTCAATGAAGAAATCAAAACAATTTGTAGTCCTATGAATAAATGCTCTAAATCATTGATTAGAGAAATGCAAATTAAAACAACCTTGAAATAGTTTACACCTATCAGATTGGCTAAAATGATTGAAGAAGAAAGCAACAAAGGTTTGAGGAGATGTGGAAATATTGGCACACTAATTCATTATTGGTGGAATTGTGAACTGATCTAACCATTTTGGAGGGCAATTTGTAATTATACCCAAAGAGTTATTAAACTACCTATACCTTTTGACCCAGAAATATCACTACTAGGTCCATTTCTAAAGATGATTATGGAAAAAGGAAAAGAACCTGCATACACTAAAACATTTATAGCAGCTCTCTTTGTAATGGTAAAGAACTGAAAACTGTGGGGATGCCCATCAACTGGGGAATGACCATATAAATTGGGGTATATGTTTGCAAAATGATGAGCTCAATGATCTTAGAAAAACCTGAATAGACTTGCACAAAATAATGAAGAGTAAAATGAGCAGAACCAAGAAAACTGTATACAATAACAGCAATAGTGTTGCAAGAACAAATTTGAGAGAATAAGTCATTTTGACTATATAATTATATATCTATAATATATTTATATGTTATATAAAGGACATAATGAAGGAAGATGCTATCTGCACCAAGAGAAAGAACTGATAAATAAAAGTATGTATAGAATAACTCTGTGTGTGTATGTGTGTCTAATGACAGCTATGGGAGGGGGTGAAAAGAGGGGGAGAAATTTACATGATAAATTTATTATATATTTTAAAGGAATATAAAGCTATACATTAAAGTTTTGCAGTTTCATGTGCAATTATTTTTTATTACACTACTTTGGAAATGTTTGTTTTATTCCATAAATTAAAAATAAAAGAAAATTTAAAAAAAGAAATGTGTATGGATGATCCAGTTTGAAATATCTAATAAGCAGCAATGTGCTCTGCCTGAAAAAATGCCACTAGAATAACAGGTGTGAAGGCCTTGACAGAAACTAGTTTATTACTGATGTTTTCAACAGACACAAAAGAAAGTTAACACAAATATGCTTTTTCTTTTTCAACTCGAAAAATGTTAATGAAAAGGGTAAAAAGATTTGGTGATGTGGTATTGAAATCCATGAGAAAGACTGGGGCTCAAGATGTGAGGCAGGGGGCAGAGAGAATGAGACAGGGAGGGAGAGAGAGAGAGAGAGAGAGAGAGAGAGAGAGACAGAGAGAGACAGAGAGACAGAGAGACAGAGAGAGACAGAGAGAGACAGAGAGAGACAGAGAGACAGAGAGACAGAGAGACAGAGACAGAGACAGAGACAGAGACAGAGAGATTAATGAAATTGAGTTCACAAATATTTAAGAAATCATGGAGAGTGAAGAGAACAAGTCAAGGGAACACTGAAGATCCCAAGATATTACCTCCATTTAGGGGTTGATCAATGGAAGTTAATTCAGCAAAAGAGACAAAAGAAGTAACCAGACAGGAAGAAGAGTCAAGAGAGAGAAATGTCCAAAAAAAAAAAAAAAATTGGGTGGGCAGGAAGTTTTCAGGAGGGGAAGCTGATGAACCATGTAAAAATTTGGTTCGAAATTAAGATGCATGAGGACAGAAAAGACCACTAGATTTGGCAATATAAAGAAAACTGGTAACTTTGGAAATGGCAGTTTCTATTGGTTGAGGTATAAAAATAAGGACCTTAGAGAAAAGGAAGACAGGATAGAAGACAAAACTGAATAAGGGAAATCATTTAGACTTAAACACTAGGCTTTGTAGATGGTGGTCGATTTATAAATGTTTCTTAAATTAATGTATTCCTTAAGCTTGGTATTCATCAATGATTCATGTATAAATCTAAAAAAATATGCAGTAAAAGATCACCTTCATATATTTTGCTTTATGCATCATTGCTTTTTGTCAGTAAGTGAGTTCTTGTTCATTTGCTTGAGCGTTGAAAATACCAAGCATGTGAATGAGAAATACATAGGCATCCAATTCTTAGCAGGCACCACTTTCCATTAATATTTTTTATAGAATATTGGTCTAGGAAAAGCACAGAATCATATTAATAATAGCTTCTTTGTTTAATTGAGCAAATAATTACTCAGTTATTGACTTTACTTTCTCTGTGTAGAATGAATGAAAACCAGGCTGACCAAAACTAGAGTCCACTATTAGCAAATTAATTGATTGAGGTCTTTTTTTCATGTTATTCTATAAGAGAAAAATTACAATAAGTGCTCAATAAATGTTTCCTTCCTTCCTTTCTTCCATTCTTCCTTTTCTCCTCCTTTCCTTCCTTCCTTCTTTCCTTCCTTCCTTCTTTCTTTCTTTCCTTCCTTCCTCTCATAAGCAGCTGAATCTGCTTCATTCATTAACTGCTGATTAAATCGGAAGTAGATTGGACTCATTGATCCTAAAACCCTCTTATTCACAATAGGTATCATTAGTTGACATAACGGTATGTCTCTCTTAAACTACATCACAGAACCATATTGACCTGTCATTTTCAAATTCATTTGGTTGTTGTTTTCAGTCTTAATAGCATCCTTGGCCTTCTTGTTGCCATGGTTAAGTCCCCCTACTCTTATGTCCACCCTGTTGCTTCCCAGAAGAGGCACCCTGACTGTCTGCACCAGGAGAATAGGAAGAGGAGCAGTAGGCAGCAGCTTGGTAAGGGAGATTGATCTTAAGGTGTTGTCCTTTCCGCCCCTTTGCAAGCTTATTAAGATGGGAATCATATGTATTATGAAGATCATGCAGATATATTATGATGGGAATAGATTATGAACATCTAAAAGGGGAATTATGAATTTTATTTTTTAATTTTAAATTTTTAATAATAATTTTAATTAAAATTAATTAAAATTTATAAAATAAATTAAAATTTATTAAATTTACTTTATAAAATTTAATATAATTTATATAAAATATTTAAAATGTATTAAATTTACTTTATAAAATTTAATATAATTTATATAAAATATTTAAATGTATTAAATTTACTTTATAAACTTTAATACAATTTACATAAAATATTAAAAATTCATAAAATTGAAATATAAATTAATTAAATTTAACAATTTAGTAATTATAAAATTATGAATTTTAAGTAAAAAAAGTTTAAATAGAAATATCATTTCAAGATAAAGATTAGGGAGTCTTTTTACCTTAATCTTTCCAGCTCGTTTCTCTTTCTTATTAGCTCTACTAAGATTGTTGTAGTATAATGGAAAGAGTTGGAAAATTTGAAGTTGTAGAAGCTGGCTTCAAATATCATGCCAAGTAAAATGCCAAGAGCTATAGTAATATTCATACACTTTTCTTTTTTGGCCTTTTCCAGAAGTCTCCTAGTCTTCTGAAGTGCTCCATTTCCCACAATTTCTTCACAATGCCTCTACAAACTTCCTTTTTAAAAAATCAAATCTCACCAGCTTCTGCTCTTTTTTCAGACCCATTAGATTAAAATTAGTAGTTTTTACCAAGTTAAAGACTAAGAATTCATGACTTAAAAATTTTCACCAACCTATCTCCTAGGAGGAAAAGTTGATGTTGTCTATTTTCCTTTTTGTAGTTTGCTTGTTAAAACTCACTTAAAACATGGGGGGGGGGGCTTTGGGTATTTAGACCTTTTACATCTGACATTCCAACTACATTTATTTTCAGGTACAGTATAGTACTTCCTGGAAAGTTATTTAAAATATTAAAATACAGAATACTTAGTGAAACTGCTAAAAAAAAAAAAGGCATGCTCATATTTCTACTGCTTGAGCATCCAATTAATTTCTATATCTTTTAACAAGTCAGGGCATAGTTTGAGCTCATCCTTCAGTCACTATCATTTTGTCCTCTGAGAACACTGAAATATCTGCAAGGAACAGCTCCCAATGGGTAAACAGTACCCAGCTCCAGCAGCTCCCATCCTCTTGAATCCACAAACTTGCCAACAAAGATAGAAATACTCTATCTATCAGAAATACTTAGAATCCCCATTTAACAAACAACATATGCTCAGGAAAAGAAACAAAACAAAACCAAAAAAACAACAACAAAAGGCTTTCAGAGATTTGAGATCCAGTCTCAGTATTATCTAGGCCAATACCTGTACTCACTGCCATGTGTGAATGATCATCATCACTGCCTTGAAGGAGGGAGAAAAAAAAATGCCAAGGGAAAGAATTTTCTTTCCAAGGGAAAGAATTCCAAAATATTAAGTAATAGATGGGGAAAAAGGGTGGAGAGAAATTCCAGCTTAATTTTTATTTCAGAAAATCTAATGAATCAAAGCCTTATTTTCCTGAGGTTGGCACTTCCAAGTTAAAGATGTATTTCAAGAATGCTAGGTTCCTTATCTGTACACTGATGATATTGGGCCAGCTAGTTCAACCCAGAAAGGTTAACCATCCTTTAGCCTTCACATACCTTCAATCTCCCTCATTAGCAGCATCTTCTTAGAAGTGCCCTGAGATGTGCCCAATCCTAAATGTTTTCCCTTGGTCTTTTTATTCTCATCAAAATACTGTCTTTCCTTTTCTTTATTGCTAAACTTAAAAAAATACAATTGACATTTATATAGGATTTATTATGTAGAGAAAATTACTGGTTACATAATGATATATTTAGAAAGTGCTAGGTAATCAGAAAAAGTAAAACGACTAATTGAGATTAGTTGCTTCAGTAAAAATTCAGCCTACAATATATCCCCCTCCCAAATATTAAGAGCATGTTTATATCCAGCAGACAGTGATAGAAAGGGAAATCCCATTCAAAATAACTGAGCAACACATAAAATAACTAGGAGGAAATCTACCAAAACACACTCAATATCAATAAAGAGAGAATTACAAATTACTTCTTAAATAAATTTTAAAAAACATATAGTTTAAAGAATATTTATTCATTGCTTAAAACAGAGTAATGTCAATATATTAAAAATTATAATGCTAACAAAATTAACTTATGTTAGAGCTATACCAATCAAAACCAAAGAGAACATTTACAAAGGTAAACAAAATACTTACAAAATTATCTTTGGGAAACAAAAGATCCTATCAAAAAATAAATAAATAAATTATGTGGAGAAGGTAGGTATAAAGGGGCAATGGTACTTCCATTTTTCAAATGGAAATATTTTTCTCAAAAAAATTTTTTCCCGGTAATAATCAAAAGCATTTTTGTTTTAGTTAAAAATTTTTAAAGTAATTTTAAGGACCTGTCTAAACATTAAGGAATTACAAATGTTTAGGGATAGCTAGGTGGCACAGTGAATAGAGCACCAGCCCTGGAGTCAGGAGGACTCAAATTCGACCTCAGACACTTGACACAATTATTAGCCATGTGACTTTGGGCAAGTCACAACCCCAATTACCCTACAAAAAGCAAAAAATTAAAATTAAAATTAAAAATAATTTAATTTTGCAAACCTATATCTAATAAGACAGAAAAAATTACTTATCTAGGTAATACTTCTTTATTTGATAAGATTTAATGAGAAAACAAAGAGCAATCTGGCAGAAATTAGGTTTAGACCAATATCTTATACAATATTCCACAATAAATTCAAAATGGAATGTATGACATAAAGATTCAAAGTATACCATTTTAAAAAAAATAGAAGAGAAGCAGCTTATGTTCCTTAAATCCCTATAGAACATAAATTCCTAATCAAAGAAGTAATCAATTGTAAATTATAAAATAGATGATTATGATTACATGAAACTGAAAAGCTTTTGCCTGCATAAAATGTACAAAAATAGGCTAAGAAGAGAAGTGGTTGACTGGAAAAATCTTTGCATAAAATGTTTCTGGTAAGGGTCATATCTAAGATAGTTAGGCAACTAACAGAAACATGTAAGGCTCCAAACCTTTCCCCAATAGCAAAGTAGTCAAAGAATATAAACAATGACTCTCAAAATAATTGCAAACTATTACATTAAAAAATGCTTCATTGGGGCGGCTAGGTGACGCAGTGAGTAGAGCGTCAGCCCCAGAGTCAGAAGGACCTGAATTCAGATCCAGCCTCAGACACTTAATGCACACAAACAAAAAAAACCTAGCCGTGTGACCTTGGGCAAGTTACTTAACCCCAATTGCCCTTCAAAAAAAAAAATGCTTCATGTTACTAATAAGAGAAATACACATAATAGAACTCAGAGATTTCACAGCCAGCAAAGCAGGCAATGGTGATAAAATATCAGAATAATTAGTGTCAGAGGAGTTTTAGAAAGTTTGGAACAGTTCCACATTGTGAGTAAAGCTGTAAGTTGGTCCACCTATTCAAATTATGCAAACAAAGTATATGAAATACCTAGGACCCAGAGATCCTACCACTGGATATATACCCTCAAAGAGATCCACAACATTGGGGCGGCTAGGTGGCGCAGTGAATAGAGCGCCGGCCCTGGAATCAGAAGGCCCTGAGTTCGGAGCCGGCCTCTGACACTTAATCCGCACAAACAAAAACCTAGCCGTGTAACCTTGGGCAAGTTACTTAACCCCAATTGCCCTAAAGGGGCGGCTAGGTGGCGCAGTGAGTAAGAGCACCGGCCTCGGAGTTGGGATGACCCGAGATCAGATCCGGCCTCAGAAAATGAGCACCCACGCATAAATAATGACTAGCCGTGTAACCTTGAGCAAGTTACTTAACCCCAATTGCTTTAAAAAAAAAAAAAAAAAAGAGATCCACAACAAAAAGGAATCAAACAAGAAATAAACAAAACAAAGAAAAAAAAAGTCCCGTACAAAGCAAAATATTTGGACCAGTACTATTTATGGTATCAAAGAAATGGAAACAAAGTGTATGTCCATTGACTGGGGAATACTAAACAAATCACAGCACCTACATGTAACAGAAATGTTATTGTGCTATAAAAAATAAATAAATAAATAAATACAGAGATACATAGAAAACTTTTTTGAACCAATAAAAAATGAAATAATAAGAGACAGAAAAACAATATATATAATGGCTTTGCCAATGTAAAAAAGAAAAATAGAACAGAAACACTCAAAAACTGAGTGCTGAAAAATTATAATAAGTTTGAGCCCAAAATGAGGTAGAAGACACCTCCCCAATTTCTCTTCATGGATGCAGAGAAAGGAGTCCATGAGATAGAAAACTAACATCAGACCTTTTTTATATGCTGGGTATTATTTTTTGCACAAGTTTCACTCATATTCACATTTTTTATCATCATCATTAATTGATTATAAAGGATAACTTTCTGGGAACAGGTATAGTAGAAAACATAGTTGATATAAAAACAAAATATAGCAATAAAATATATTTAATAATAGCCAGTGTTTAAATAGTGCCTACTATTTGACAGGCATTGTGCTAAGAGCTTTATATTTATTATCTCATTTGATCCTGACAACAATCCTTAGAGTGTTATCATTATACTCAGTTTATTTACAGTTTAGGAAACCAAAGCAGACAGAGGTTAAATGACCTCCCCATGGTCACACAGATAGTGTCTAAGGTCAAATTTGAACTCAGGCTTTCCTCACTCCGCTGCAGGTAAGGAGAGAATCATTATGAAGTGATAGTGATGATAAAAAAAGACACATGCAATCTTTTTCTTTGTAATTTTTTTTTAAAAGAAACTGGTCAATAATCTCAGGGGAGAAAAAAGAATGAATAGATGAAGTATCCCTTCTGAAGCATTACTATTTCAACTACAAAAGTCTATCTGCTTTCACTACTGAAGTGCTGAGTTGGGATGGAATCAAATCCCAGGCTACTCAAAAGGAAGAATAATTAAGGGTAACAAATGATATTGATTTGGAATGTGTGTGATATAGTTTGTTACTTTACTTTCCATTTAAATTTTTATTAAATATTTAGTTTTAATGTTATTCTTTGCCTAAGTTTGTTAATGTGGCACCAACTGAGTTTTGGTTTTGTTTTTTTTTACTTTTTTGTAGGGGGGAAGGTAGGGCAATTGGAGTTAAGTGACTTGCCCAAGGTCACATGGCTAGTTGTGTGTGTGTGTGTGTGTGTGTGTGTGTGTGTGTGTGTGTGTGTGTGTTTAGTGTCTGAGGTCAAATTTGAACTCAGGTCCTCCTGACTTCAGGGTGGATCCTCTATTCACTGTGCCACCAAGCCCGAAACTGAATTTTTATACTTGAGTTTAAGTTTAGAAGTTATGTCTTAAACAGGCAGGATCAAAATTAGATAAGAATAAACCTTTCAAGTTCCTATAATTTGAATCCAAATTCATTTGGTTTCAGGATGGGTTAATTCAGATAAGGAAAATGATTCCCAGAGAGGTATAGTGACCTGCCCACAATCCTAATTCTCTTCCTATCTCTCTAAATACTCCTTTTTCATAATCTTCACTCCTTATCCTCTTCCCAAATGCTCAATAGAATTCTTCCTCACAGTTGTGTCTTTGATTCTTTTCTACATTCTTCCTTGGCAGCTCATGATGACTACAGTTTCAATAATGATCTCCATGCAGATGACTCCAATATCTATTTTTCCAATTTTGACCTATCTTCTGTCCATATATGTCTTTTCAAATACCTACTTGATGTCCTACCTACTCTCAAACTATGTCCAAAGTTGAATATTATCCATCTCCAAAAACTGCTCCTCTTTTTTATTTCAATTTCTTCTTGTGGCACCACTGAAATGTTTAACCTAGAATTGTCTTTGACTATTCCTTCTCTCATCACTCATTAGTTGCCAAATAATTTTCCATGGTATTTTTTGCATCCATTTCTTCCTTTCTATTCCCACTGACATCCTTCTCTTACTAGCCCTCATCATCAGCCTGAACAACTGCAATAACTTCACCCATGTAATGGATCTTACGGTCTCCACTCTCTACTTCCTCCTTATTCTGGTACAAGAATAAACTTTCTCAGACCATGCTTATGCTCAAATATATTCAGAAGCTCTATATGGTCTAATGAATAAAGTTCCAACTCCATATTTTGATTCCTTGTTTATTTTTTATATTTTTATATTTTATATTTTTTATTCCTTGTTTATTCAATCACATAGACTTCAGTGGAGGGAAGTGATTGTGAAATTAATGGAAAAGTAACATTTTTACAGAGTTATGGGTTTATCACTAATTTGCCCTCAAACTCACTCTAGGGAAGAATTAGATAATTGCAACCTATCTCCATTTATTACCCACCTTTTCTAACATTTGCAAACAGTGTGTTATATCTACCTCTCCCTTTTTTTTTCAGACTAGATCTGTGATTTTATTGGTGTACAGTTCCCAGTAAGGAACTTCTTTTACTAATGAAGACTGACATTTTTTCTGTAGTTCATATTTTACATAGTTACCTTAGTTCAGAGAGTTTTATTATAATTTCTTACTGTTTTAAGAATCTCTGCAAATTTTATAAATGAATTGTGAAATGGCATATTCTGAAACTTGAGGAATATGAATATAGACAGAAATAGATCAAAGTGTATAAGGAGTTCAGGGCTCATCTAATCATCATTCAATACATTTTAATTTAGCCTTCTATGTGCAAGGCAACTCCTAGGCAAGAGTACAGGGATGAGAAAAAAACATGAGTAAAATGAGGACTTATTTCCAACTATATACTTGGAATAGACAGTATTAAGAGGAAATGCTTCCTGGGGGCTTCACATACATCATCTCATTTGATCTCGAAACAACTTTGATAGATATGCCTTGTGTATAAAATGAGTCTCCTGATTTTACAAAGAAGGAAACTCAGACTCAAGGAAACCAATAGCCTAAGGTCAGTTAGTACTTGAGCTGACCCCCAAACATTGAATAGAATCTGGATAAGAAGTTTCCCCATGTTGTAATGAGTGAAAGCAAAAACATGGATGAACAAAGGAATTTCCATTTGATATACAGGGAAATAAAGTAGGAAAAATCTTTCTCAAGAGCAAATTGAAATGTTATTTCTTTTTGAGGCAAGGTAGTTGAGTAAAGTGTTTCATATACATATGTTTTAGGAGTCCTTTCAGACCATGATTTGGCAAATCCCAATTTACTAACTTTTAGAGTAATGTGGATATTTTACCTTTTAAAACTTCTTTCCAGAAAGAACATTAACAATAGGTTTTGGGGGTGGCTAGGTGGTGCAGTGAATAGAGCACTGGCCCTTGAGTCAGGAGGACTTGATTTCAAATTCGGCCTCAGACACTTAACATTTACTAGCTGTGTGACCTTAGGCAAATCATTTAACCCCAATTGCCCTGCCTTCCCCCTCTCCAAAAAACAAAACAAACAAACAAAAAATAAATAAATTTTTGTTTTATCATGACAAATGTAGGTGATTTAATTATTATAATTGTAAACCCTGGAAAAAGATTCCCCCAAATCATGGTATTCCAGGGACTGCATACAATCTTGGTGGCTAATGCCAGGAAGGTCACTATCTCTTTTTGGTTTATTGCTTTCACTTGTATTTGCTCTGGGGGAATGGCCATTTCTACTCATGTCTAGGTTTTAACAAAGGTAAGTGAATGGATGTGTGAATTCAAGATAACAAATATATGAATGGGATAGAGAATTTATTTCTTCCCACAGAAGATGCAAAATACTCACAGCAGCCCATAAATAGACATTGAAAACATATAAGGAACTCAAAATAATCACAAGAGTCCATTAAAAAATAGAGAAAACACATGAAGCACTCATATGCTACATAAACTCCCCTTGGAAAGGAAATGAATTTGGGGTTGAAAGTTGGGCAACCTGTTGACCTTCTAGTGATTCCTACTTCCCCACAGGCTCATTGTGCCCCTTCTTGTTCTGAATATTTTCTGAAGGTAAATACACTTTTAGGTTGATGGACAGTTTACCCCATTCGTATTTGATCTAGAGTATCTGAAATTCACCATCCATAATATGTGTGTGTAGGTTGGAGTGAAGGGGAAAGAATCACTAAAATGCTGATATCTTGCTGCCCTATGTTATGTCTTTAATTCTTAGTGCTTCTCTAGAAGTACGGATCTTGTGGGTAGTCTTCTTTTTCCTCTTAGTGGAATACTTCTCAAGGAGTTCATTTCTTTAGAAAGTCTCTGAACTTTTGATCAATGAGTCTATTTTCAGAACATTCCCCAAAAGTGATAGAGCCCAAGAAATCTTCCTTCTCTAACAGGAGCCAATTCCATAATTACACTGTGTACAAAGTATTCTACTCCTCTATACTAAAGCCTAGAGTTCTGAAAAATTATCCATGAATTTCTCTCTTGAGCTCCATAAGCACGACGGTCAGCCTTCTCCATTTACTTCTATCATAGATCCAACTGCTTGCATTTCTGGCTTGGGGAAAGTCCATTAAAAAAAATCTCTTGAGGCAAATGAGCAAGAAACCTGTAGACCCATACCTGTAAGTTCCATTTGCTCCTATCCCAGTCATCATTACTGATTCCTGGGAGGATTATACTGTGCATATATAAGGACCTCCAACCCCAATCTGTCCCCTCTAGAAAACAGGTCTCATCTGCTCTACTCTTGTCAGTTTTCTGAACAGAGATAAGTGAGAAAAAAAATTGGCAAAAGGAACTAGCATGTTTATTAGGTCATATTAAGCTAGTGAGAAAGACAGCTCCTTACACCAGGACCTGACCTCCTAAGTCCTAGTCAACAAATACTCCATGTCAGTGGATAGTTTATTTATTGTCCATGAGCCTTGAGATTTTAAATACTTATATAAGAAAAAACTGTTTTTAACAATTACAATAGAATAAAAGTGGGAGAAAATTGATTCTCCCTCATTAGAGATCTTCAATGCTTGTACATATTGGATCAATAAGCACTAGTGACACTTGCTTCAGGATAAAACACACACTTTTTTATTTGGTATTTAGAACTGTTTTTCCCAAACTGTCCCCAGCTTACTTTTCCAGTCTTACTATATATTATTCCCCTTCATTCACTTTGTAATCCAACCAAACTTGTCTTCTTCCTATTCCACAGTGACATTCCATCTCAAGTCCCCATGTGGTTTTCCTCTAGTGTTTTGTCCACAATAAAAATCATTTTGTATTTGTAGATATTTTCCCCTGGGTTTTGGATCTTTGGGGATATATGCCCAGTAGTGAGATTCCTGAGTCAAAGTGTTACTGTTTAGTGGCTTTAGGGGTTTCATTCCTAAATTGCTTTACAAAATGGTTAGCTCAATTCACAGCTCCAACAACAGTGGATTAATGTACCTGATCATCCTTAATACTTCCAACAATGATCATTTTCCTTTATTTGCCATCTTTTTAAAATTAGATGAATGAGGGGTGGCTAGGTGGCGCAGTGAGTAAGAGCACCGGCCTCAGAGTTGGAGAACTGTCTATTCATATCTTCTGACTATATACTGGGGAATGACTCATAAATTCTCTATATATCTTACATATATGATCTTTATCAGAGAAAATTTTCAGCAAAAATGTTTTCCCAGTTCAGTTTCTCTTCTCATTTTGATTTCACAGTAAGGGTAAAGGTAAAGTAAAAGTAAAGACTAAGGAGTATGTATGTGTATGATGCCCATATAGATAATATGTGTCCATATGGATCTATCTGCATGGAACTCACAAGGAGTCTCTTCTACCCAGCCTTCTACAAGGAAGAATTTGATTCCTGCCAGGAGAAGAGTAGGAAAATGGAATCAGAATCTTGCCACTCTGTTCTCCTTAGAGAAACAGTATTGGGATAGAAATATCTGTTGTTATTGTTCTTGTTGTTTAGTCATTTCAGTAATGTCTGACTCTTTGTGTCCCTGTTTGGGGTTTTCTTGGCAAAGATATTAGAGTAGTTTACCACTTCCTTCTCCAGCTCATTTTTTCTGATAAGGAAAGTAAGGCAAATAATATTATGTGACTTGCCCAGGGTCACACAGCTAGTAAGTGTCTGAGGACATATTTGAACTCAGATCTCCTTGACTCAAGACCTGACTTTCTATCTACTGTACCACCTAGCTAAAGAAATATCTATCTTCCCCCAATATTGTTAGCCTAAAGAAAATAATTGTTAAATTCAAGGTGAGTTCCTGATTACTTTCCGTAAATGAGGAAGAGTAGCCCAGCTATATATCCAAGGATTGACTCTCTTCCCACCAAATGCTAGTTCCATGATGAATATACATGTAGCAAATAACAATGTTACTTGGATACAACAATGTTGGATACAACAACATAGAAAACAGAGATCAGATAAATTATACTAATGAGACTATATAAGAAACAAAACAGAGTGAATAAGTCATACCTTTGGAAGAGAGAAAGAGAAAGAGAGAGAGAGAGAGACAGAGACAAAGTCAGGCAGACAGAGAAAGAGAGAAGGAGAGAGAGAAATAGAGACAGAGACAGACAGAGAGACAGAGAAAGAGAGAAGTAAGATGGGGATAGGGACAAGATTGAGGTGCTAGTTGTGAGGAAAGTAATAGAAAGTAAGTAATAAAATAATTGATTGAAGGAGTAGTGATTACTCAGCTTGGAAAAAAGGCTACACAGGAACATGTCAGCTGTGTTGAAACATTTGGATGGCAGTCCTGGAAGAAGGAGTGTCTCTTTAGAGGTAGTGTATTTTAAGGGGACAGACCACAGGGAATACAGTTATGAGACCAAAGTTTGACTCCCAGATCTGACACTAAGTGGTTAATGACCCTGGGCAAGTGTCTTCACTTTTTGGAGACTGGATTTACTTATCTGTAAAATAGGGATAACAGATATTTACCACACAGAGTTGTGGTATTTAAAAAAAATGCTTTACAAACTTTAAAGTACTATGAAAATTCCCATACGTAGGGTAGTTTCCTATTCCATCACCTACTTCAGTGCAGAAATATATAAACAATTAGTCAGCCATCCTTCATCACGCATCTACACTACTATGCGCTAGACTCTAGAGAACAAAAACAAAAATGAAACATTCTTTGTTCTCAAAGAGCTAAATTCCACGTAGGGAGAAAGATTGCATTTGCATCCATATAAAATAAATCCAAGGTAGTTTATGGAAGAATGGCCCAAGAAACTGGGGAAATCAGCAAAAGCTGCAAGTAGAGGGTGATGCGGAAACAGTTTTGAAAACTAGGTATTGCAAAAGGTGTAACCCTGGAGTGAGAGCATTCCAGGCCCTGGAGAGAGTGCAAAACCCTGGAGATGGGAGGGCAAGGATTGGTGTAAAGAAGAAGGAGCAAAGGAGTGCAAGGGATCTCACCTTTATCAAGAGAGCCGAAATCAAGATGATTTAAAACCATATATGTGGATTTTTTTTTTTTAAAGCGAGCTTTGGGCAATTTCACGGATTGGTTGCTTTTTTTATGTTGCCACTTGTTAGAATGCTTGGATTCCTCCTTAAGAAGCAACAGTCAGATCACTCCGCCTTTTTCAGAGGCGGGTTGCCTCCAGTCCTCTAGTCGGTCTGTGATGGGCTAAAGGATGGAAAGACCAGGAAAGGTTGTCTTTTTTTTTTTTTAAGCACGGAGTCTCCGCCCAGACTGACCCCCGGTAGCAAAAGGAGAGGCTGGCGCGCAGGCCAGCTGGCTCCGAAGCCCAGGCGCTTCTCCTAGGAATTTGGCCGCACTAAGAAGAAGGGGGCAGGGTAGGCGAGGGGGAGGATCTGAGTGCAGGAGAGCGGGAGAAACGTGCGGGCAGGCCCTCGGCATCAGCAGCGGCTGCGGCTGCCCCACCCCCCGGAGAACCTGGAGGAAGATTGGAGGAGAAGGAGAAGAAGGAGGAGGAGGAGGAGGACAATGTGGACCCCGCTCCAGAATTCCGTGGAGGTGGCGTTGCGCAGGAACCCTCACCGCCTGTGTGCGGGGACCCTGGGGGTGGCGGTCAGCCTCTTCCTACTCGGCTTTCTTTTCGGTAGGCGCCTGCAGGCAGAACGCTTCCCCCGCTGGGCTGCAGGTCCAGTTTCCCCCATCATCCCCTGGGGCTCACCCTCTTTCTTGATCCCTGGGAAGCGAAGTAGGGGAAAGGGCTATCTCGGGATTGAAAGGGAGAGTCAGCACTAGCTTTATACTGGGGCAGTTGTAGGCTTTCATTCTCCGTCCCCTCTTTGCTCCCCAAAGGAAATTCTTGCATCTTTAAACTCTCCCGAGCTACTAGTGTCAAAGAATTAGTAATTACACAGGGCTGTATAGTGCTTCTTCTGGGAGGCGGGGTACTATAATGGGAAAGACTCTGGGAGTGCTGCAATTCCAGTCCTGGCTCAGATACCACCTGTGTGATTTGGGGCATGCCAGTCATCATCCTGGGCCTTGGCGACGATCCCTGAAGCCGGCCCATTCTGTCACTGAGTTCGTGATGCTCCTCACTCCTGCAGTCCACAGGGAACACCCTCTGTTTTAGCACCTGTGCATTCGAGGCCCAGTCTGCTTTTCAGGAATACCTAAGGTAGATACCATACCTAGGGAGCACACACACTCAGAGGTCCTTTTTGCATTCACAGATACATTTATTAGCACCAATATTTCGGGGTTATGAAAATGAGTGCTTGGCATCTTGCTTTCTTGCATGCTATGTATTGGTAGCACTCCAGGTCGTTGCAGAACCTTATCAAATCTCTTTCAATCAGTTTTCCAAATTGGAAGTAAAGGGAGCAGGAATTTTTCCCTGACTTTTAGAAGCCGTTAGTGCTCAAATGCTTTTTTATTAATGGTACTTAACATTAAGTAAAAATACCAAAATTCCAAAGTACCTCTCTTTTTCTACTGGGATATCTTCTTGGCTGTGGCTCAAAATTACAGACTTTCAGAGCCATAGAATGTTAACTCCGGAAGGGCCCTTGCAGATAAATGGAGTGGTGGTCACAGAAAGATATAAGTTCATATTCCACCACCTACAGTGACTAATTCTGTGGCCATGGTAAAGTCGTTTGTGCTTAGCTAAACCTTAGCTTCTTCACCTGCAAAATAAAATTAATACTACCTTCAATAACCATTCCACAAGGCGGTATAAAGCTTGGGTAAGCTGGCATATGTAAAGAGAAGTGCCATATATATACTACGTTATCTTTATTTAGTTCAGGAACCTCATATACATCTTAAATCTGGGATAGAACAGCCTGATAGTTTGATTAGCACCTAATAGATTGCCTCTACACAGTAGGCACCTAATTAATGGTTGTTGAATAGAATTGCCCTGAATTGACTTCAATTTAGAGTGAACCAAGCTGAACTAGGGGAAACACAGTCGAAGTCTGAAGCATGAGCTCCATTTCTTCAGCCCTCCACCTGCCTACTGTAACAGTGAGGTCTGCAGTTATTTTCTAGTATCATAATCTCCTGGTTCCCCAATTACAGATAAGGTTTTAAATACAAATTCTTACCAGGATAACAAATGCAAATTCTTACTAGGATATGAGAAATAGCCTCCCTACTCCCAAATGATATCAGATTATTATTTGAAAGCAAGTTTAGCTAAATTGGGTTAGGTAGAGACAGTTCAGAAAATGAGAGGTTGCTCATCCCTCTGCTAGCAGTCACAGTCAATAAGCATTGATCAAGGGCCTACTATGTGCTGTGAGCATTGTGTTAAGCATTAGGGATGCAAATACAACATTAGGTCTCCAGTTTAGACCTTGCTTCCTGTCCTGATTCTTCTATTAAATATCTCTGTGATCAGTAATTGGTGACTATTGTGTCATCCATTTCTCCCTCTTTGAGCCAGTTTCTCCATCTGTAAAATGAGAATGTTAGACAATAAGATTCTTAAATTCTAAAACCTTTTAGCCATAAATCCCAAGATTTAAAGTCAGCCCAGTTGATGATGAATAAAATACCTGTTTGAGCCAGTAGAAATTTAATTGACTTCTCCTCCCATCCCCCTTTCTGTAATCCTTGTGTGTTAAAATTATGTGCTTCTCAGAATTCTTTAACTATGAGGTTTGATGAGAGGTTAATTGACAGGTGGTGTTGTACAAATGCATTATGTAACTCCAGGCTAGAGTAGCAGTAGTCAGCACATCTAGCTAAAAGTGCTTATTGACATTGAATAGAACTTTGAACAGTGGATCAGTTGTATAATCTTAGCCTAATTTCATAGCCAGTTGTTTACACAATTAAAAGTTGTTTCTTTGAGGAGAATGATACTTATTAAAAGTTTCAATAAAGCAATTAAAATTCCCTAGATAATCTAATGATGAGCTACTATGTGACTTCTTTTCATATATTTTAATTAAAAGTAAAAAAAAAATAAATGCATTGCAAATATCATACAATGTTTGTGAAAAATTAGAGAATGAATTATGAATAAAAATAATTCATTTTACTAAATAAGTTAATCAGTGGTAAAATCAGGAAATTTAAATATACCTTCCATCTCTTCTTCCCTCCCCCTCTTCCACCTCTCCTTTTGGTGCTTCTCTGTTCCTCTCCCCACTTCGACATCTGGTACTCTTACAGTTGCTGAGTCCACCACATGGGTACCCTTCAAACAGACTTCCCTATTCTTGGGAATTTTACAGCCTAAGAGCCATAGACCTCCAACTCCCTACCAGAGGCTATCTTTTATCCTATCCTTTCAAGGGTTCAAACCTTTGGTGTTGGCTAATCTGATAGCTTAATCTGTGCTAATTTAGCTTTTTTCAACCTCACTTGAAAAATGAGGATAATAATACTGGTACTTCATACTTCCTAGTATCATGAAGAAAGGACTTGCTAAGCCTTAGAGCAGTATCAAAGTATAATTTAATTATAGCTATTTTTTTTAATTTTATGAACTGCCTTTGACCTTGACTTTTCTCAAGAAATAATATCTCTCCATAGGAGTTACTCTGTGTACCCTCACTCCATGATATCAATTGACCATTGACCTTGGGTGAGACTCCTTATACAAATTCCTACCCCAAATTTATCCCATGAGAGATATCTAGTAAACACAGTGGTGAGATAGTCAACAAACCATTAATCTTTTTCACCAACATTCTAACTGGAACTTTGAAAATAATGACTGAAAAAGCCGTTCTATTTGTTCTCCTTTGACTGTGAGGCAGAGCTAGCAAGATTTAGGATCAGGTCCAAACTCTTACTCCTACTGGATCTAAGTGATCCTAACCAAGTCAGGGTATTTCCATGTCTAGTCCCTACATTCATAAAACTACAGGCACAGTCCCTTTATTCTTCCTTGCCTACCCAGCATAGGGGAGAGAAGATAATAAATTACATTTTGTTCATACTAAGTCTGAACTGCCCATAGAACATTAAGTTGGAGCTGTCCAATAGCTAGCAATGTGGGACTGTAGATCAGAAAAGACACTGGGGCTTGATATGTAGTTCTGAGAATAATTTTCATAGAGAAAATAATTAAACCCTTGGGAAGAGATGAGATGACCAAAGGAGGGTATATAAAGGAAAGAGGATTCAGGAAGAATTATTCATTTCTTCTCAGCCCTTCCTCCATTCTCCTCTCTTCCTTTAATCCTCCTAGCCACTCCTTGCTGTTCTCCTCCCCTCCCCTAAGGGTTTTAATAGATAGAGGACTGCATTCAAATCAGGTCTCCTACACAGGTTGTGTAACCCTAGGCAAGTCATTTAATTTCTGTTTTAGTTTCCTCAGTTGTAAAATGGACCTAAGAACAGCACCTGCCTTCCAGGGACGTGAGGATTAAAAGAGATAATTTTTGTAACATGCTTAACACAGTGCTTAAAACATAGTAAATGCTTAGTAAAAGTTTATTTCCTCCCTCCATGCTTCTTCATTCCACTGTTCTTTGTTTCTTATGCGACATTAATATTTTATTTCATATTAACATAGTATATAATGTGTTTAGCCACTTCCCACTTGTTGAGTATCTACTTTGTTTCCAGTTCTTTACTACTAAAAGTACTGCTATAAATATTTTGGTGTATTTTAATATATATTGAAGCCTTTTTGTGAAGTCATAAGCATGGAAGTAGTATCTCTACTGTAGTATATAGACATTTTTATCACTTTCTTTTTATAATTCCAAATTACTTTCCAGAATAGTTGGACAAACTCTCAGCTCCAACCAAATGCATTAGTGTCTATGTCTTTCCACAATCTCTCAAATTTTTACCATTGTTGGGTGCAAGGTGAAGCCTTAGAGTGGATTTGATTTTTATTTCTCTTATTTTTTTGTGACTTGGAGCATTCTTTCATATAGTTGTTAATAGTCTCTTTTAAGAACAGTTTGTTTGTATCTTTTTAGCTATTTGTCTTTGGGGTTAGTTTTTTTAAGTCTTATAATTCTGTTGATTGTGTCTGCATATGATATGTATAGGAGATAAGTGTGTGTATGTGTACAGTTGTATATAGATATATCAATATACACACAAATGAATAATGAAAATTTTAGAGGTATTTGATATAAAGATGTTTTTCTAAGTGGACCACTTTTTTTTTATCCTAAATATTAACTTTGTGCAAAAGCTATTCCATTTTATAAACTTGAAATCTTATGTTTTTTTCTTTTGTAATTGTATCTACCCTTTTTCTGGTGAAGAATTGCTATCATACCCATAGCTATGAAAAATATGTAATCTATTTCTCTTTGAATTTTTTTTAATGGTATAGTCTTTAATATTCAGGGCAGTTAAGTGGCACAGTAGATAGAGTGTTGGGTCTGGAATCAGGAAGACTCCTCTTCCAGAATTCAAATCTGTCCTCAGACCCTTACTAGGTGAGTGACCCTGGGCAAATGACATAATTATCTTTGCCTCACTTTCCTTATCTTCAATATCAGTTGGAGAAGAAAGAGGCAAACCACTCCACAGTCTTTGCCAAAACCCCAGATGGCGTCCCAAAGAGTTGGATATACTGAAAACAATTAAACAACGACTTAAATATTCAAGTCATATATTTATTTGGAATTTATTGTAGAATATGATATAAGATGGTGGTCTATAGTCTTTTCTATTGACCTACTTTTCTTTATTTTTAACCAATACCAAATAGTTTTGATGATTATCACTTTTATATGTATTTTGTGATCTAGAAGTTCTATTCTCCCCTTATTCTTATCTTTCTTTTACATTATCTCTTGATATTTTAGTTCTCCTGTTTCTGCAAATAAAATTTGCTGTTACTTTATCTAGCTCTGTAAAGTATCCTTTTAGTAATTTGATTGGCATAGCATTAAATCTTTAAATTAACTTGGTGATGTATCATTTTTATTGTATTATCATGGGAGAGCCATAAACTCTGAATATTCTTCCAGCTTAAGTGAACATTTTGTATTTATTCTATACTGGTACTGTGTGTGCTTTGATAGATTGGTTCCCAAATATTTTATGTTCTTTGTAATTATTTGGAATAAGACTTTCCTTTTTATTATTGTCTCCTGGATTTTGCTATTAACATGTAAAAATTCTTTGAATTGTGTGGATTGATTTTGTAATCAACTTTGCTGAAGCTATTATTTGCTGATTTCCTAGGGTTTTCTAAGTAAATCGGCAAATAAATATAGCTTTGTCTCATCTCTCCTATCTTTATTAATCAATAAATGATTATTAAATGCCTACTATCTGACAGAAACTACACCAAGTGCTAGGGATACAAAAGGAGGCAAAAGACAGTCTTTACCCTTAAGTAACTTAAGTTTAGAAAATACTTTATTTATTTCAACATTCATTTTGAAAATTTTTGATTTCCAAATTTTTTCCTTCCCTCTGGTCCTTCCACCACCCATTTGGAAAACAAGCAGTATGATATCAATTATACAAGTGAAGTCAAAGAAAACATATTAAGGAGCTTGCTTTTATTTTCATTGAGAAAAAAATTACTGTCTTTTTGTGGCTTAGTGGGTATGATAGTGGAGACTCCATGGTGTAATGGAAAGGGCAACAGACTCAGTCAGAAAAAAAAAACTGAATTTCAGTTTTAATTGTTTTACCTTTGGTAAGACCCTTAACCTTTTCTCTCTGTATGTGTATATGTGTACATATCAATTTCCTCATTCCTAAAAGGCACGTGTACTATATTATTTCATTTGTTCATTCAGTAAGTACTTAATAATACATGCCAGGTATTGTTTTACTATTGGCTTTTAGTGAAATAATGTACTTTAAAATGTTTGTAACTGCAAAGTACCATATAAATTGAATGGTTACACAATCTTTCTTCACCTGTGTGGTCCTTTTGATAAATAACAATTATAGTATCTCTGCTCCCCACCCACCTGACAATTGATCATTATCACTATCAGAGACACCACTGCCAGAGTCAGTTTTGCTAAACTATTATAAAACTCAATTTGAAAGGGCAGTGATTGATATCTTGCCCAATTTCTACTCCAGACCTTGCCTGGAGAAGAGATCTTGTCTTTGTGGCTTATTTATTCAACTCCACCCTCACAATACTTTTGTGTTCTCAGATTTTAAATAGTCTTGTTGATAGATAATTATTATAGGCTATGAAATGAGCTCAGAATGCTTACTGGAGAATTGTTGTATTCATCAGATAATGTACCTCCTTGGGGAGTAGCTGTTCAAAACCTGCTTCTTCTGAGTCTTTCTTTTCCAAATATCTAAATCACTATATTTCTACAACTAATAAAAGAAAGGGAAGAAAGGGAAAACCTTCCTGTGTGAGCTTCTGAGGATCTCTTTAGTTATAGCCTATTTTTCTTTTCTCTATTTTTTAAGAAAAGGACAGATGTGGTTGCTTATACTTAGTGAACAAATATTTATACTTTGTGAACAAACTTGAGAATATCTCTCATTTTGAGAAATATTTGAATTTTTAAAAAATTCTACCTACATTAACTTTCACTTCTTATAGTGCCATTTTTAAAAAGTTATCTATTTTGTTCTGAACCTAAGAAATAAAACAAGCATTTCCATAACATAGTATAATAGAAAAAAAAAGATGATGAAGCTGCAAATCTATTTCGTACAACTTGCTATGCCTCTTAAATATATTATAAAGCTATCATGTAACTTTCCTTTTTTCCCTTTTTTCTCTGTCCCTTCCCTGCCCTAGAGATGGTTACCATTGGACACAAAAATGTATATGCACATGTATACATACATACACACAAACACACACACACACACTCACACACACACACACACACATATAAATATTCTATACATACTTCTTTCTCTGGATGCAGATAGCAGCTTCCTTCACATGTCCTTTGTAGTTAATTTGGGTATTTATAATAGTCAAAATGCTTTAGTCACTCAAAGTAGTTTTTAAAACAATATTAAAATAATACCTTTTGACCCAGAAATACCAGTACTAGATCTGTTTCCCAAGATGACTAGGAAAAAATCAAAAGAAACTACATTTACTAAAATATTTATAGTAGCTCTTTGTGTGGTGATAAGGGACTGGAAGTTGCAGGGATGCCTGTCAATTGAATGGCTTAAGAAGTTGTATTATATGATTGTGATGAATGGTTGTTGCCCTTTCTTGAAGAAGACCAAAATGATGTTATGCTAGAGTCAAATTTCAGTGTGTTTAACCATGACTGAGGAGAACAATACAAACTTGGAATGCTCTACCATAGGTCAATACTGCTATTCTAGAAGAAATCATGAGCTTGATGATCTTAGAAAAACATGGATAGACTTGCATGAAATAAAGAAGAGTGAAATTAGCAGAACCAAGAGAATAGTACATAAAGTAATAGCAATATTGTTTTATGGTACCATTTTACACCGTGTGTACAACATTGGATTTGGAGCCTGAAGATCTGGATACCAGTTGCCATCCATTCACTTATTATTGCACTGATATTTGGCAAGTCACTCAACATCTCTTTGTCTCTTTCTTCATCTATAAATTATTAATGGTCATTGAAATCCTTTTGTGTTTTTTTTAATCTTTCATTATTCTTAGCTCCCTCTACTGAACTTTGAGGGGTTTTTTTCCTTAAGATTATGCTTGAATTTAATAACATGCATTTGTCTTGGGAGAAGGGGTGGGGGAGTAGGTCAATGATTATTGTATTTAACTTTTGAAATATTAACTAACATCCTCAAAACAATTTGTTAAGTTGTATCATTGTTATATTAGTCAGAGGGCAGCTGATGTCCTGGCAACTGACTGAGTTCCAGTGACTGATCATCGCAAGGGGGAATGACTATCTTTCTGGCATTCAAAATAGGAGAGAACCTAGTTGCTTTTCGGTTTGATTTGTTCAATTCCAGTGTTTAAGTCACACTTTACTACCAGGTAACTAATTTTGCTTTTTCCCTGCTGACTATAAAAGCAGAACTAAACTATCACTTTTTATCAAATGTCTTATAAAGAGAACTTATAACCTGGTGATTTATGGCAATCTTTTGTTCAATGGGTGTTTTGAAAGCTTAGCTATTATTTATTACATGATTTCCTTTTGGAATGTAGGGAGTCTTTTTACATATCAGTTTCTCTTAATGAGAAACCATGAGACAATTGAAATGTACTTTATTTTGGCAGAATGAAGAATCCACAGCTTCTTTATCTTTCTAGTCTTGCTTTTAGCCATCTTAATCAATTTGTTATACATACTTTGTTCTCAGTCCCCTTCCTCTGATACTTTAAATTCAGCTTGTCAGGATCCTCAGACACATTTCTTCATCCCTTTATGTCCTATACACAGGAAATGAGAAGTTGGAAATAAATTTTTATTAGTATAAGGGTGGTTGAGGAAACTCCTTTTCCCAATGCAGGACAACACCTTCTCTACAGCTTAGAAAATTAGATAGTTGCCAGCAGGACAAGTAACTAAAGAATCAAATTGAGGCAGAATTTCAAAGGAAAAAGAAAACCCTATGATCAATTCAATGTTATATTGTACAATTACTGAATTGCTTCTTTTTGTTTGTTCTCCAGGATGGTAGATTTCTTAAAGGCAAGTCCCAAGTCTTGTCAGTCTTTCTATCCCTCCTAACCCTTCACTTTGTCCATGAAATAGTGATAGTATAAAAAATAGGGGCGGCTAGGTGGTGCAGTGAGTAAGAGCGCCTGCCTCGGAGTTGGGATGACCCAGGATCGAAACTGGCCTCAGAAAATGAGCACCCACACATAAATAATGACTAGCCGTGTAACCTTGAGCAAGTTACTTAACCCCAATTGCTATAAAAAAAAATAGCAAGTTTAAGGTTTGTGAAGCACTACATGTTATGTCATTTGATTCTCAACAACCCAGAGAGGTAGGTATTATTATGATAAGGATGATGCTAAAGAATTTTAGATTTAGAAAGTAGAAATAGACAAGGCCACTTTCTTTCTTCACCATGACCAGTGTCCCTCCAAAGGACAATATTAGCCCTTCTCTGACTCTTTGTCCTACCCAACACTCTGAGGAACCCCCATATCATTTAACTATAGTGTGAGATGCTTTTCATGGATGCACAACATTCTTCCAAGAGAGGTCTTCTTTTCACCTAGCAAGCTTTTTCTAAACTAAACCAATCATGAATGTCCCATTGCCCGCTGAAAAGCCATACCTCTTTCTCCATGTAAATTCATTTCAGGGGCATCCTTTCTTCTAATCTGGATGTATGCCACCCCAAATTCTAGTGCTAAAGTCCTAGACCTTCTCCTCTGCTGCATATATTCCCATTGTGTTAAAGATTTTTCCCTTCACTTCAATAACCAATCAATAAAAATGTATTAAATGCCTTCTATGTTCCAGGAACTCTGCTAAGCACTGGACTAGATTATAGGAATCATCAAAACATTACCATTCATTTGTGGACTTAGTAAATGGTATATTCCTAAACTCTTTCTGTCTCTTTCTCTCCCTTCTCTAATGCTACCTTCTACATAGCTCTTCTTTCCTATGAAAGACATTGATTCACCCTCATGATTTATTTATTCCCCTACTCATTAATTGAAAAACCTCTCTATTCTCCTATAATTTTAATGGGCATTTCTTTTATATTCCTTGGACCAGGAGGCCCAAAGATAAAAATTGCTTCAGAAAGCCTGGTGTCCAATTCCAAGGGTAGGCAAATTGGCATAGAAATACCTAGACTTATTTCATATTCTTCCCCTTCATACATTCTATTTACCACCAAACTAGATTTGTAACTGATCTTGAACCCCAATGGCCATCTCTTCCCTGCATTCATTTACATAAGCTGTACCCTGTGCTTTCAATATATTCCCTCTTCATCTCTACCTCTCAGAATCTTCATCTTTTCTCAAAGCCTCCAGTCAGTAACCACCTCTTCTATGAAGCCTTTTCTGAAACCTCCATTTCTTAGTGTTTTCCCCCCACTCAGTTTTTCTTGTTCTGTACTTATTTGGGTACATGTTGTATTTCTCCTCTTCCCTCCCTCAACCATATAAATTCATTGTAGGTTGGGACTTGCTGTTTTTGTCTGATTCCAGGTTCTAGCACATATGCATTAGTCAGTTATTTGTTTATTGGGTTTAGATGAAATTCATCAGAGGTTATATGTTATAATGAAATCATTTTATGGATTCACCATAAATATCAAAGAACATTAGATGTGCTTTGAAGAAATCATGTAATCTATAATATCTAGTATTTTAGAATAGAGGAAAATGAATCCCATGAAGATAGTGTGATTTTCCCAGGATCACATAACTAGTAACAGAGCGTATGTTCATTTCACCCCTTTGGAGAGAATGGTATAATGGTTACTAGATTTCAATTTTTTTTTAATTTGACTTTAACCATGTTTCTGTTACTTATTACTTGTCCAACCAGGTGCAAATCATTTGCCCTTTTTGAGTCTCAGTTTCTTTATCTGTAAAGTAAAGGGATTGAATCAGTTCACCTTTGGAATTCCTTATAAATCTACATATTCTTTGATCCTATTGTTTTTTTTTATATATAGTCTTATGAAAATGAAAATTCTGAAGAGGTCAGTTAGCCAAAATATTTATTGAGAACATATGCTTTTGTTCCTGGAACTGTATGTATACAGAAAGCTAGGTGACAAGAGTGCTGGACTTGAACTAAAGATTTGAGTTCAAATCCCACCTCAGCTACTTGGTAGTTGTTTAACATAGGCAAATCCCTTAACTTCTCACAGGCTCAATTTCCTTATCTATAAAATGGCATCATCCTCATCATAATAATACCTACCTCTCTGGGTTGTTGAGAATCAAATGACATAACATGTAGTGCTTCACAAACCTTAAACTAGCTATTTTTTATACTATCACAATTTTATGGACAAAGTGAAGGGTTAGGAAGGATAGAAAGATGGGCAAGACTTGGGACTTGCCTTTAAGAAATCTACCATCCTGGAGAAAAAACAAAAATAAGTAATTCAGTAATTGTACATTGTATTGACCATAGGGTTTTCTTTTTCCTTTGAAATTCTGCCTCAATTTGATTTCTATTCAATAAATTAATCATTGAATTAATATGAAAAGGGCTAAGCCTTGGGTTCCCATTGTAAATGCACGTGAGACTTGAGAGAATGGGAGACGCTAGCGCGCATAGAAGGTGACAGGTTTCTGGGAGGTTTACTTGAGCTGTTAGGAACGAACTTATTTGTTAGTGAGTGAAACATTTCTAAGTTCGGTCTCCATGATGACCTTTGGTTGTTTCCCAGGGCTTTGGAATGAGCCTCACCATATGCTATTGTCCTTAACTGGCAAAAAAGTACTAGGTACATGGTATAAAATATTTGGGTAGATCACATTCCAGAATGCATTTTGAATACACTTATCTACTTGGATTCTTTTTTTAATTACCTTTTTTGTTCATTTGAACTTGACAAACATTGATAAACATAAGCATTTCCATATACAAAGAAAATTAGAAAAATAGACTTGCCTGGGAAATCATAAATCCCTGTTATGTATAGATTGCATTTCTTTTCAAAATTAGATGATTTGAGCACATTGATTTGAAAACTGTTCTGCTTCTTGTCTGTCTACTTCTGAATCTCCTTCAATTTTCTTATGTGCATTTTAAATACTATGTTGTTCAGTCGTGGTCATATTTAACTCTTTGTGACCCCATTTGGAGTTTTCTTGGCAAAGAACTAGAATGGTTTGCCATTTCCTTTGCCAGCTCATTTTACAGGTGAGGAAAATAAGGCAAAAAGGATTAAGAGACATGCCCAGGGTCACACAATTAGAACATGTCTGATACCTGATTTGAGTGTAGGTCTTCCACATTCCAGGTTTGGCACTCTATCCACTGGGCCCTTTACATGCTAAAATAACCCTCTTTTTTTTTGTATTGTTGTCCATCTGTTACCTACTTTATCTCTTCCCCCAATGAGGGAAACGCAGTAATATCAAATAAGAACATTCAAGCAAAATAAATCCATACATTTGTCATATCTGAAAATATGTTTCAGTTTATACATTGAGATCCCCTTCTCTTTGTCAGGTGGTGGGTGGTGTGCTTCATACTTATTCCTCTGGAGTTATGGTTAGTCAGTGTGTGTGTGTGTGTGTGTGTGTGTGTGTGTGTGTGTGTGTGTGTGTGTGTAGTAATGTATTGGCCTTTTTCTTCTTTCTTTGATTCCTTTACTGTATAATACTAGTAGTGAATTTATAAGGTTAAAGGGTACATACAGTTTAGTGACATTTGGTGTACAATTCCAAATTTCTTTTCAAGATTACTGAACCATTTCATAGTTCCACCAAGAGTGCATTTATGTGCCAAAACCTTGAGAATAATAGTTTTCCTTATTTGGAAAGGAGTCTTTCTGATGGGTGTGGTATTGTTTCAATATTGAATCGTTTCAAATTGCATTTGTTATTGGTGATTTAAAGCATTTTATCATATGACTGTTGATTGCTTGGATTTCTTCCTTTGAGAATGCTTGTTCATATACAGTCAGTTCTCAATATTTGCACTTTAAACTTTTGTGACTTCAAGTATTTACTGGATTTTATCAGCAACCTCATTTTCACTCTCCTGTGGAGAGCTACACATATTTACACCTATGTTCAGTAGAGAAAAAAATTGAGAGGCATGATGTGCTTAAGTTTGTGGAGTGGCTGGTATCCTGCTAGCCACTTCACTGGTGTGTTTCACCCCACCATTTTAAAGAACACCCCATCTGTTTGTTGCATATTTTCATTGTTTGCCTTTTAAATTAAATTTTGTATTGAAATTATGCATCACCACTTGGACTCTAAGACCAAGCTTGCAAAGACAGTGATGTGACTCAGTACAAAAATAAAGATGTTAGATAAACTTTGCCAAAATGTCTGTAGCCCCTCTTGGCTGCCAGTTATATCTGAAAAAGAAAAGAAAAGTAGTTATGTCACTACAGCTTTCTTGTGTTATAGAAAGTGAATGTTATCTGAAATCAGTGTTTGTTTTTAATTGAGAAGTTAGCACAAAAGGGTCACAGAATTCTAGAATTACTTGAAAGAAAAAATGTTTTGCATGTTACCAATTTTATTTTGTGTACTGTATTTTACTTCATGATTACTATGTTAGGAAAAGTACATATCTGAATTAATGTTTTGTTATAAGCAACTATATGCATAAGAGCATATTTTCAGCAATCTCTAATGAAAGATTTCAGTTTTTCATAGTCAAGGGTACTTAACCCCATATTTCCCATAGGTTCAGTATATCCATATTCACATTTTTTTTACTTTCACACAATTTTTTAGGAATGTTATCCCTATGAAAATTGAGGATTTACTGTACTTTGTCCACCTGCTTGTTGTAGAATTGTTCTTCTTATATTTTCATATCAATTATTCTTGGATATTAGATCTTTATCAGGGAAACTTGCTGCAGATTTTTTTCCCACTTTACTTTCTAATTGTATCTGTATTGTTGTTGTGTGTTGTTTTTTTTTTCAGTTTTATATAATCAAAATTGTCCATTACTTCTTTTATCCTTTCTATCTCTTATTTGGTCATGAATTCTTCTTCCCTATTCATAGTTACAAAAGGTATCTCAATAATTTGTAGGATCCGTGTCATGCACTTATATATCTAAACCTAATTTCTATCAGACTCTTTCTTGATTTATACCATTAAGAAAAATAAACTTGGAATGTAATCAATACCCAAATACATATATGAACTGGGTGTGGAAAAAAGACAAATGTCCTCTATGTAATCAATACCCATCTAATAAACACATATATGAACTGGGTATGGAAAAAAGACAAATGTCCTGGTTTTGCCAATTATCTGACTTTTGGCAAACATGTATCACTTCTGTACTTTTATCTTCTCTATAAAACTGAATAGTAATGTATATTCTACTTCACAGGATTGTTCTGAGGATCAACTCAGAAAATCATAGATACAAAGTTGGAAGAGACCTCTGAGACAAACCACTATTTATTATACAAATCTCAAGGAAAAACCCTGGCAACCAGTGGTCATCCAGTATTTAAGGCATATTATGGAGTTCTCACTATATGCAGAGGCAATCCATAAGATTTTTAGACAAGTGTATTGTTAGGAAATTCTCCTTATGTTGAGCTAATGCAAACCTTTGTGAGAAGTGATTTTTAATAACTAATATCTTGGGGAGATTCTGAAGCTCTCCCTATTCCCTAAATTCCCTAGTTTAAAAAGTTCCCTTTTATTGAAGGACATCACTGATAATAAGATAGCATTGACTCTCCTAGATCTAGGTCAGACCCCACCCGAACTTGCAATCAATTTAATCTAGGGTGGGGTAGCTTAGGTGGAGACAGATCCTTTTGTCTAGATAGCTGAAGGAAGGGTGATGGTTCTGAGAGTTCTTCTTCCAGAGGTCACTCTCAGCCTCTGCCTCCTCCCCTCCCCTCCCCTGTTGAAAAGGGTATACATTCTTTGAATTGATGACCTAAAGCTATGCGTGGTCTAGTATAGAAATACTTTCCCTATCCTAGAGATATTCAGGCCTTCATTTTAATATAGCCCACCACCAAACACTTTAGTCAATTAGATTTGATTGTTGTTTAGTATACCACCTAATGTTTTGAAGGGTAAATAAACTGTCTTCAGTCATAATTGTCTTTGTTTTAAGAGAGATGTCCAAATGACTATCCTTTTATTAATAACCTGCTGACCTTATTAATAAAATGATTAAATTACACAGAAATTGTTCTTTAATCCTTTTTAAGCATGGCACCTCCAAAAATTTCTTTATCGTCCCAAATTTTGATTATATATTATGCTTTTATCCACATCAATGATGAAAAAAAATGTTGGGGAAAAAAATACTTACAAGTATTCAAATAGAAGTCACATTGTAGGTTATTGTTTTTTACCATCAGTTTCAATTTTCATCACTTGTATGCAAAAATTTCTCATATGCAAAAAATCCCTTGAAAGTCAATAGGGATTTCAAAATTTGGAAATGAGAGACCCTAGGTAAAATGGAAAAGACTGAGGCACTGACAGATCTTCAAGACAAGAAGCATTCTATGAAAAAAAAAAATACCAAATCAGTGGAGTACAAATGTGCTAACTGGGGATTTTATTTTCATCAGTAGCCTGCCCCCAAAGCACTGGAAGAGCTGTGGAAATTTAAGTCATTTTATTCTTTCAATATCATCTGTAAATGCTGTTGAGATGATCTCATTTGGTTGGGCCTTATGTCAAGTTCTCCATGGGCTCTTTTTTTTCTTCCACTTCTGTTCTCTAGCTTGTAAGATAATATTACTCATATCCATCTGTCCTTCTCTCTAAAGCTTTTCAAATTAGATTGTATTTTATTTTAAGGAAACCATGATAGTATTTATTGAAGAGATGCAAGGTCACCAGACTGTTAAACATCAACACAAGATTTGTGTTTGTCATGTTGTTGTCTTAAAAGAATTTGTTCAAACTATCTCCAAATCAATTAAAGGTATTGATATAGCAAGAAGCTTACTCATGCTTATTGCTAAATAGATGTATATTGAGTTATCTTGGGAGATAGTGGGTTCCATCTCACGAGAGGTCTTTGAGCAAAATCTAAATGAACAGTTGCTAGGTATAGTGTAAGGAGAGTATAGGTTGGCACTGAGGTCTTTACTGACTGAGATTCTGTGGTCTTTTGATGATGATAAGCAATTTTGGCAAATGTGGACAATATAATATAATGCAGATTTTTCTTTCAGAAGTTAATTATGTCATATCCATGACAGTAATGAATCTTTTAAAAGATAATCTTTTAAAGTGCTAATAACATAAAGAATGATTTACATATGTCTCACCAATTCATTCTGAAATTTGGGTATGTGTTACAGGATGGATTGCAAAACACCCTGCTGAAGTTAGTACCATAATTCCCCAAAGAAATATGAAGAAGGCATTTCTGGATGAATTGAAAGCTGAAAACATCAAAGCATTTTTATAGTAAGCATATTTTTAAAAATTAATATTCAGCATGTTAGAATAGTTCTTTCTAGAAATGTTCCTATATTGAATTACCTATTCAGGAAGAAACTTGGCATTTAAATGCTTGCATATATGTTGAATTATCTTGTAATTGTGTCATTTCACCAGGCAATAAAATACTATTAAGTGTACTTCATGATTTTCACCTTTCTGTTCTTCTCTTGAGAACTCAATGGAGCACAGTGTGATGATGGGCTGAGGCAAAGTGACAGTAAGAATGGGAGATATGTGTGAAGACAGAGATACTTAATCACAAAAAAAAAAAAATAGAGATGTGTTCAGGTGTGATGAGCTGTAAAGAATGCTAGATTTGGAACTGGATGACCTGGGTGTGAATCTTTCATTTACTATGTCTTTCATTTACTATGTATTTGACTTATACATATACAAAGAAAGAATGTAGTCAGAGACTCAGCTGTCAGGAAGACTTCAGCTGCAGGGCTGGAGTTGATGATATTTTTTTCAGTCAACTTCTTGCTGATTGCCTGGGGAAAGACTGAAACTTATTAAAAGATAGCTAAATTTCAGGTATTACTCCAGACTAGGTGTGTCACTGGGCAAGTCACTTAACTGATTGCTTCTCCACCCTCTGAAAAATCATCTACTGGACTGGATTATAGCTCACTGAGTGTTCTTCCAAATATATTAACAAAATGCTCTTTCATCTCTGATGCTATCATTGATCTCACCGAGCAGATACCCAATATTCTATGTTCAGAAACTTGGGGTTATATTTGTTTCCTCCCTCTGCTTCTCCTGTCACATATATGAAGTCCTACTGATTTTACTTATACAGTAATTTTTGCATCTCTCCCCTATTCTTGAGCTCCACTACTACCATCTGAACAGTTGCACTTATTTCCATTTACCATTTAGAATAGCCTGCTGACTGGTCTTTCCAACTACTTTCTCTCCCTACTCCAATCCAGCTCTCATATTATTGTCATGTTTTCTTCCTTATGTATGGATCCAATAATCATTTCTCTGATCAAAACCCTTCTATGACACTCTATTGCAGACCAATTAAAGTGCAGCTTACTTATTCCATCTTTCAAAGTGTTCTATATTAGCATTAGCATATATATTATTAGCACATATATAGTCTATAGAGAGAGAGAATATATATAGTCTATATAATATATATTAGCACATATTAGCATTAGCAATATTTAGTCTCAAGCAATTACCCTCCATATATTTTATGCTCCATCCAAATTGGATTATTTTATTGTCCTTCATGTCCACCTTACACTTTTCCACTTCTGTGCTTTTGCTTAATATATTATCTGATTTTGGGATCCCAAGAAGCAGAAACACAACTCCATACTAATGTTTGGTTACTGATGGCCTATAAACTACCAATAGTACATAGATGAGAAAGATAACATTGCTTCATATGTCAGTCTTCTGCACTGGCTACCCAAAGTCTCAGATGTCTAAATAGCTTATTAAAAATGAAGTAGCAAATAGATGTCCGAGAACCCAGCCCCTTCTAGAAGTGAAGGCTGGATCTGAATGGCCAGAACAATTAACATCAGCACTGTATCATATTCAAGAAAAGAAAGGGATTTGGAGTTTTCTTGTTTCGTTTTTTTTCAAACTTGTCATTCTGGGGTTAGCCTTTTGAATATACCCCTCATGAGTAAGGTAGGCAAAGATGTGCATGAGGGTTGAAAGAATTCCTTTGGCATCAGGGACTGTACTGACAGACTCATTAGTCTGTTTAAGCTGTTTTTACCTACATATTCTCCACTTCCCTTTGAATTAAAAGGCCTACGCTAGTCAGATACCATCATTTATGTTGTTCTGTATATGGAAAAATGAAAAAAACAAAACAAAATTCCATATCAAATAGTTATTAAAAAATTATAGAATCACAGGTGTATAGGAGAAATAAAGCAGGAGACAGTTCCCCAAAGGAGAGAGATATCACTTCTGGCAGAGGAGAATCAAAGAAAGTTTCAAAGTTTCATAGTTAAAATGACATTTTTTTCTGGGTTTTGAAGGATGGCCTATTTTTCTAGACTTGTAGAAATAGTGTAAATCAGGACTCCAAAGATAATGGAACTGAGCAAGTTTGATGAATGGTGAGGAGGCAATCTGACTAGAGCTTAAAGTATAGAGTTTTTGTTCATAAAAAGGACATAATGGGTAGGAAGATAAGTGAGCACAAGTTTGTAAATGACTATAGGTTTGGATTTTATTGAGTAGGTAATAAGGGTCATTGGAATTTTGTTTCAACAGTGAAGGGACATGACTAGCCTTGACCATTAGGATTAATCTGAGGGAAGGGAAAAAAAGAAATTGACATGGTAATTTTATTATAAATTTAAAAGAACTTGAAAGTTGTACATAAAAGATTTGCAGTTTCATGTGTAATTTTTTTCATGCTATGTTATGGAAATGCTTGTTTTGTTCCATAAATTAAAGATAAAATAATTTTTAAAAAAGATTAATCTGGGATCAGTTTATAGGATGGATTGATCTAGGGAGATAGTAAGGTAAGTGTGTATAGACATACATATTTCACTTCTTCACAACATCTCTACAAAGTAAGTAGGGCATAGCCCATGAACCCATTGTACAAATGAGGAAACTGATTCCCAGAGAATTTATGTGATTCACACAATAAAATCAGAACTAGGAAACCTAAGTCTCTTAATTTCTTACTTCACTTCAGATTCTTCCTCTTCCAGATTCTCTCTCTTCCTCACTTTTTCCCCAGTTGTTATGGATATCAAGAAATACTTCTAGAAAATGAGGAATATGGTGAGAAAAAAATCACATCTCTACATGGTGAGAGATTGTATTTGACAACAATTATAGTATCTCATCCATATGCAAATAATTATGTATTGCAAAGTTCTTTTATATTTCTTTGTATTCTGATGAATTAAAACTAAAGATGATTTAAATCAAACATTGTTTTTAACCATTATCTATTTTTCTCAACTAGTAATTTTACACGGATCCCACATCTGGCAGGAACGGAACAAAACTTGGACCTTGCAAAGCAAATCCAATCCCAGTGGAAGGAATTTGGCCTAGATTCAGTTGAACTTATTCACTATGATGTCCTCTTATCCTACCCCAATGAGACTAATCCCAACTATATCTCTATCATTGATGAAGATGGAAATGAGGTAAGGAAAACTGGTTGTTTGGGGATACTACAGAAGAAATCCTATATAAAGATAGAGCGTATCCACCTTGACCCTTGTACATGACAGATTAAGTAAGCTTGTCAACCTTAACTTGATCTTGTCATCACCATAAATGTACTCCTTCTATGTTTAAGAACTCTGAAATTACTTTATCTAATCACAGTCTATTAGCCTTTTGCTTCTCCTTCTGCCTTATCATATCAGACCCTATTCTTCATCTAAACCACGTTTTACAGACCATCACCACTGTACTAGTCACTTTCTCTTCTTTTCTTCATCTTGACTCCTTGCTGAGCCAATTTAACTCTATGCTATCATCTTCTCTTGTGTCCAAGACTCCTTGATCATATCCCGAGTTATTCCCTGCTAAGCCTCAGTCATGGATGATTCCTATGATCTCTACTGCCTTTGCTTCTACACATGTAGAGCTGAATGAAGTTGGAAAAATTCATGCAGCTTTTCTGACTGGGTCCACTTTTTTTTTTTCTGGATGCTTCCTTAGTACCCATAAACCTGCCAATTTTCCCTCTCCCCAAAATAGGTAACAAGGACTTAAGAAATGTTCCTTATAGACTCATAAAACATTAAAAGTAGAAGGTAAAATAAGAGGGTGGCACTAGGTGCAAAAACTGGGGTCTAGAGAAGGGAGTGACTTCTTGAATAAAATCACTGGAAGCCAGATTCCAGCATTTAAAAGTGAGTCAGAGAAGAGCAAGTGAAGATATTGAGTATAGATGATTTTCTTTGGCCAAGAAAAAGAGGAGAGAGATCATATCATAGCCAGTGAGGATAGCTAGACTAAGACAAGGCTTTTTTTTAAGGATAAGGAAGACATAAGTGTGTTTGTAGGCAGCAGGGAAGTGTCCAGTAGATATGGAGAAATTGAGGATTAGAGATTGAGAGAAGGAAGAGAGATGAGAGAGGAATTCATCTGCTGGAGAATAGGGGAGAAGTTGGGATCAAGATTTCATGTTTTGGCATTTGGAATGTCAGGGAAAAGGGCCACCTTTTCATCTGACACTGGAATAGAGGGATAATGGAAGTGGGTTGTTTAAGTTGTATAAGATAAGGAGGAGGGGAGAAGAGAGAGTTTTCAGTAAATTGTTTCAATTTTTCATTAAGTACCAGATGAGGTCTTAGACTGAGATAGTATGGGAAGAGTGCATTGAAAAATTTAAGGAGAAATAAGAAAGCCTGGAATAGCTGCCATGGAGTATGGGATAGCTAATCAATTAAATGAAAACATTAGAATGTTTGTCTTGCTGCAGTGAGAGCTCAGTTAATTATAAAATAAATTGGTAATGGACAAATTCATTATGGTTCATGATTTTCTTCATGTCTGTTTAATATTATCTAAATATGAAGGAAAGAAATAGATGTTGGGAATAATCCAGGATTGGCATTGTCAAGGACTGATCAGCAACTACAGGACAAGGAATCAAAGGGATTAGATGGTATAAAGTGCTGGAGAATGGATTCACCAAAGAGTTAAGATAGTGAAGGGAGGAGATTAACTAATACAGAGAGGAATGTTGGCACTTGTACAATTTGTATGGGTCCACAAAAGGCAGAGGGGTGGCAGAAATAGTGGATATGGTAAGGATGAAAATCAAGATTAGATTTTATAAGGCATGGAGAGTATGAAATGATAAAAGATGATAAGATAAATGAAGTTCAGAGTTCATTCATGTGAAAGTAGAATACTTGTGGGTGATGACAAGATCATGGATATGACCATATATATGAGTAACTTATATGGATGGAAGAATAGATCATAGCACTAGATTGAGCCATTGGCATAATAAAACATTTAAGGCAACATCAATATGTATGTTGAAGTCCATTAACATGAGGGTGGTAGAAAAAACTGAGTCAGGCACCAAAATCATTGAGGAAGGAAGAAGAATATCTTGGGGGTTGGTAGAGAATAGCTACCAGTATCTGGATTATTCTTTATAGTAAAGTAATATCCCATTACATCTATATATTAGCATGTTCAGCCATTTCTTCCAATCATTGGGCACATTTCATGATGACAGGTAATGACACTATTGACTTTACTGTAAGTAAAAAATGAAAGTAATTGAAAAATGGTTTTCTCACTTTGCCCTGGACAGTGAAGGTGAATTTCTGCCTCAGTCCTGTTCTTCATCCCAGGGTGACTTCTCTTCTCCTCCCCTTCTGCTCATCCCTGTCATGCTCTGCCCTCAGCCAGCTCAATGGATTGAAAAGCGTCTGGGCTTAGGAGTCAGAACACTCCATTTCCTGACTTGTTCTGCCACTTACTAATTGACTGACCTTGGGCTCGAGGACTCTTTAAGTCTCAGTTTAGGGATAATAATACCTTCCCTGTATATGTCAAAGTATTCCTAATAATAAGATAATGAAAAAGGCTTTAAAAATAGGAAGCAACATGCAAGTGGAAGATGTTATGGGCATTTATAGCTTAACAGAACCCCATTTCCTTTGTGAAGATTTCTGTGATTTGGACTGCAGAAATAGTGAGAAAACTAAATTGTTATTCGCATTGGAAGTAGTGTTTATTTTGGCACTTAAGAGGGTGGTTGCACCAATAGTTATCAATCTAAAGTGCAGTAATCAGGGAAAGTTAATTTCTGATCCATCCTGCCTCAGATTCTTACTCCTGGGACACCATGATTGTCACAATCATGAGCCTCATGTTTGTTTTTTTTTTTTCTTGCTGAGCCTCAGTTGTTTTTTCTGTAAAATAAAGATAGTAATAGCATCTACTTCATAGGATTGTTGTGAGGATCAAATGAGATTATATATTTAAAATGCTTTGCAAAACTTTAAGTACAATATAGATGCCAGCTATTATTATTGTTGTTGTTGCTATTGTTATTTTTATCACTTGCCTATTATATTCTATTGATCTACTTTTCCCTTTTTTTTTTTGGAGGGCAATTGGGGTTAAGGAACTTGCCCAAGGTCACACGGCTAGGTTTTTGTTTGTATGTGCATTAATTGTCTGAGGCTGGATCCGAACTCAGGTCCTTCTGACTCTAGGGCCAGTGCTCTACTCACTGCGCCACCTTGCCACCCCTACTTTTCCCTTCTTAAAAGAGGAACAAGTTGGTGTGATCATTACTGCTTTGTTATGGAGTTTGAATTTTAAATGTTATTCCCCCTTCATTCCTACTTGTTTTCATTGTATCCCTTGATAACACTGTATGTTTCCATCAAGGAGTCTAAATCCAGGCATTATGGAAAGGGAATGTGTGTCTCAAAAACTGCTGGCAGAAATTCTCCTTCCCTTGGCATCATTATAAAATACCTCCGCCAATATTAATAACTTCAGCAACAAGTGAAAATCAGTGCTAAGTTCAAATCAAGTGATGTGATGGTACATTCTCGTATGTATCAAGTTTGCCTCAGTTTTGCATTTTATCTAGTATTGTACAGTGAGCCATTGTAAGCTGTGAAATAACGCATTACTCCTCCTTCTAAATTCCTAAAGTGATTTAAGATGCATTTTTTCAAATTTCTCAAAACTTCTTGGCAGTATTTTAAAAATCACTTTTATTTCAGTCTTCATTGGAATATTGACTCAGATTTGTTTAGCAAAAACCCTATAGCTATCATTATCTCTTCTGTTTTCTCCACCTTCTCTGAATTTTTATGAAACAAAATTTTGTTTTCCTAGTTTCTATTGTCTGCTTGACAGCATCTGAAATCACCTAGCAAATGGCAATGATGCCTTATACTTTCTTTGAACTCTCCCACAGTGTATAGCACAGTGCTGGACAGGTACTAAATAGGTCAGTAGGGGCTTGATACACTTTTGTTTCTTGACTAATCCCACCTCTGTGGACATACCACCAAGAGTTTGTGTACTAGTTTTAATGGAAGGACCATTAGATTGAACCAAACTAAGACAGCTATAAAAGAAAAGGTCAGATTTTTATTGTAAATTTTAATAACTGTGATTTTTTTTTTTTAGATTTTCAACACATCATTATTTGAACCACCTCCTCCAGGATATGAACATGTTCCAGATGTGGTGCCACCTTTTAGTGCTTTTTCACCACAGGGGATGCCAGAGGTGAAGAATACAAAAAAATATTAAATAATAGAGGGTCTCTATCATAAATTCATAGAGGCTTGAACATTCATCTACTTTATCTTCCAGCATTAAAACAATCCACAGAAATGCAACTGTTTATTGTTTTTGAAAAGAATAAAACATAAGGAACAACACCAAAATTTAATAACTACCTTGGGCAACAAACTTTTTTCTTGTTTTTGTTGTTGTATCTTCTTAAAAACATATCAGAAAGGGCGGCTAGGTGGTGCAGTGAGTAAGAGCACCAGCCTCGGAGTTGGGATGACCCGAGATCAGATCCGGCCTCAGAAAATGAGCACCCCCACACAAATAATGACTGGCTCTGTAACCTTGAGCAAGTTATTTAACCCCAATTGCTTTTAAAAATATATATCAGAAGGTGAAATTTTGAAAGCTAATAAGAAAAGATATGTTGGTGAATTCCTAAGAATGTCATTTAGGGGGCAGCAAGGTGGCGCAATGAATAGAACTGGCCCTGCAGCCTCAGACACTTGACACACTTACTAGCTGTGTGATCTTGGGCAAGTCACTTAATCCCAATTGCCTTGTCTTCCTCCCTCCAAAAAAAAAAAAAAGAATGTCATTTAGGAAAGTGTTGGATTATAATGACAATTCCAAAGAATGCTGGACAGAGGGATGATATCACCCTTGTATTCACTTAGCAATATTACCAAGGAATCTAAAGTTGTATCCTACAGCATACAGCTTTTCTCATGTTGTTGAAGAGACAGTAAGATTAAAGTTAGCATTTCATCCAGTAGAATTTGATATATCTGAGCATGGTCATTTCAATAATACCCACAGAATACCTCAGTGAAGTAATTGTAACTTCCATTATATTAACATAGAAAGGGGAAGAATGGTAGAAATTTTATGAAAATAGAGCAATGTAAATCTGGGAGGCTGTGTGGTATGGTAGAAAGAACATTGTACCTAAAGTTGAGAGAACAGAATTCTAGTCCTGATTTTGCCACAAAGTAGTCATGTGACATTGGACAAGTAAATTAATTTCTCTGGGCTTTAATGTCTTCATTTTTTCTCCTTCTGTATCAGTTTGTATTAATAGTCTCGTGTTTCTATGAATTTCTCATATTTGTTGTTTCTTTTTGTACAGTAATATTCCATTATGTTCATAAACCACAACTGAAGATATTCCCCAGGTAGTAGGCAGCCACTTTATTTCTATTTTTCTGCTACAACAAGAAGTGTTATCAATCAAAACATGTTTATGAAGTGTATCATGTGTTGTATATGTTGAACCTTTATATTTTGACCTCTTTGAGTTGTTTGCACAACAGTGGTATCAAAGGTTATTAATAGTTTGGACTCTTTTACAAATATTTATAATTGTTTCCAGAATGATTATATCAATTCACTGCTCCTTATAGCAACAACCTCTCTAATATTAGTTATTTCTATTTGTTTGTTATTTGTGCAAATTTCCTGAAAGTGAGGTATATTTTCAACCTTAGAATTGTTTTATTTTGTATCTTCTTATAATTAGTGATTTGTGGTTATTTTTTCTATGATCATTAATTTTTTTTTGCAATTCTTTTGAAAATTATTCATTCAAATCCCCTGACCATGAAATTAACTTTAGGTTCAGTAAATAAGCAAGTAAATCAGTAGTGAAAGATACAAAAATATATAGTACTTAACTTACTCCACAAAGATTGCTGAGTTTGTGAGTTATCTTTTTTTAAGTCACTTTTAGGGAATTCATACTAATGGAGGGAAAAAGTTGATGGAGATAATTAAACATAACCAAGAAACATTTATTACAAACTTGCTATGTACCAGGCACAGAAGATGAATTTGCAGATAGAGAAGTTTCTCATTTTGTTATCCCTTTTTAAAATGTTTGTTCAATTCCTCCCTGTAACCCTGTAGAATGTGAGAGTTAAATATTATAGGGTTTCTTTGAGACTGTTCCTTAGAGGTATTGTGTCAAAATGATTGAATTCTGGATTAGGAAGTAGGAAAGCAATGTTTTACCAATCTGTGTAGTATCTTAACATGGACATTAGATACTCTTAATTTAACTCAGTTTTTATCTAATGACTTTTCCCATCTATACTTATATCCAGTTATTGAATTCTTCATAGTGGAAAAAAAAAAGATAGGGGCACAGGACAATAGAAGGTTGACAGGGAAAAGAACAAATTCTCCACACAATGCAAGAGTGTGTTTATTCCTAGGAAGAGAACAATAGTCCACTGTAAATCATACAAAAGGGTCACTGTATGTAGTCAGAGAACTAAAGTACTGTGAGAGGATGCTCATTATAGTTTTTCTTCTTTAGTTGTTTCAGCTAATTTTTTTCGTAACCCTGCTTTATAATTGATTTGAACAAATTTGTTAACATCTCAGAAATTGGGAATTGAAATTAAAATGAACTTAATATGTTAAAGAATTGGTGCAGCAAAAAGGTGATGTAAAGTAAGGAAGCAAAGGATCCAAAACAAATTAATAAGAAATAAAATAGGATATGATTGTGGTATTCCATAATGTATAGGTATATGATATGGGAAACATTGAAGTTAAAAAAAAAAAATAGGCTTAAGGGGCGGCTAGGTGGCGCAGTGAATAGAGCGCCGGCCCTGGAGTCAGAAGGACCTGAGTTCGGAGCCGGCCTCCGACACTTAACCCACACAAACAAAAACCTAGCCGTGTAACCTTGGGCAAGTTACTTAACCCCAATTGCCCTAAAGGGGCGGCTAGGTGGCGCAGTGAGTAAGAGCGCAGGCCTCGGAGTTGGGATGACCCGAGATCCGGCCTCAGAAAATGAGCACCCACGCATAAATAATGACTAGCCCTGTAACCTTGAGCAAGTTACTTAACCCCAATTGCTTTAAAAAAAAAAATAGGCTTTTGTTTCAGATAGAACCTTAGGTTCATTGAAAATGCTGCAGTTTTGCAAATACAATGAATCCTACTCCCATCTTCCTTTTTAGTTCTGGGCTTAGTATATTGTCCATCTGTGGTATTTTTTCAAGATTATATATACTGATGAACCAACTGATTGAATTGTTGCTCTTATTGTCTATCTATATCATAGTCTGAACAGAAGAAATTCTTCAACAACCTGTTTATACTTATGTATATATTTAGGCTATACTGAGTAGTTAGGGAGCTCATTAAGAGGGTTTTGCATTTGTTCCAGATGATAAAATAATTAGCAAAATATGAAGAAGAGCTACCATTTATGTGAGGTTACTCAAGTGTGAACTCACCACTAGAAATCCTCTAGGTAGCAAAAAACACCTTTTGATGAGCATATTGTGTAATACCTTCCTTAATATCAATAACGAGAGGATTGTGAAAGTTTTATCTATTGTGAGGTCATCAAAGAATCTTTTATGACATTAATATATGTTTAATTAAGCATGATGATTTCCACTTGTACTCTGATTAAGTCACAGAAGACCAAGGTTTCTAAATTTGATTAATCAATCAACTTAAAAGTATCATAATGGATTTAAGTCATTGATTAAAGCAGATGATGCCATGTAGGAAATATTTAATAATTAGTTGAAGAGTATCAGCCCTGAATCTTAGGGTAATGAATAAAACAGCCAGCCAGTTTGGAATCCTGCCTTCCAGCAGCAGGACAGTTAAGTGATCAATGGTGTGGAACTCCTGAGATGGACTGCTTTTAGGGATGGTGGAAGGATTAAATTTATCTTCACATACATCACACCATTAACTAAATGATAACTTTGTGAAATTCAGAACAGTTGGGAGATCTGGAATTCTGATTTGGCTGCAGTGTGTGCCAGTTTCATCATTGGTTGACAGCAGTGTCATCAGTAATAAAGAGACTTGTCAAGGATAAACTAGATGTGCTGTGGATAAAATAGCTTCAGTACTCTCCAAGGGCACCAACTTTGATGCTTGACAGAGAGCCTAAGCAGACCTCCATGTGTGCTCTGTGAAATAAAAAATGACTTCTAGTATCCAGGCACCATGAATTTATGCTTTGGCCACATTTGCTCCCCAAATTTGAACTCATTCTTCCCAGAGATCTTTTTTTTTTTAATAATTTATTTATTTTTAGTTTTCAACATTCACTTCCATAAGATTTTGAGTTTTAAATTTTATTCCCCTTCTTTTCCTCCTCCACTCTCCAAGACAGCATGCAATCTGATATAGGCTCTACTTATACATTCATATTAAACATATTTTTACATTTCTCATGATATAAAGGAGAATTAGAACTAATGGGAGGAACCACAAGAAAGAAAAAACAAAACAACAAAAGAAAAGGAGAGCAAGCAAAGAGTATGCTTCCATCTGCATTCAGATTCCAAAGTTCTTTTTCTGGGTATGGATAGGAATTTTCATCATGAGTCTTTGGGAATTGTCTTAGATCCTTGCATTTCTGAGAAAAGCTAAGTCTATCAAAGTCAGTCATTGCCTATTACTGGGTACAGTGTTCTGGGTCTGCTCATTTCACTCAGCATCAGTTCATATAAGTCTTTCCAGGTTTTTCTGAAGTCTGTTCATCACTTCTTATAGCACAGTGGTATTCCATTACATTCATAAAAAACAACTTGTGTAGCCATTTCCTGGTTGATGGACATCCCCTCAATTTCCAATTCTTTGTCACTACAAAAAGAGCTGCTATATTTTTGTACATGTGGGTCCTTTTCCTGTTTTTATGATCTCTTTGGGATACAGACCTATTTCTGGATCAAAGGGTATGCAGTTTTATTATAGCCCAAATATAGGCCCAAATTGCTCTCCAAAATGGTTGGATAAGTTCACAATTCCACCAACAATGCAATAGTGTTTCAATTTTCCCACATCATCTACAACATTTGTCATTTTCCTTTTTTGTCATCTTCCCAGAGATCTTGTGGGAACAAAGGGAGACTATACCCCTTTTTGAGAAGTGTTTCCATAATAAATATCCTTATTATAAAGACAACAAATATTATTTTAATAAGTAAGCTTGGGCTAATAATCAATGGGGAACACACTGGTAGGTCCTTATAAGAGATAGTCCTATGAAAATCTACCACCTTTAGAGCTATGGAGGAAACAATTAGGATTGATCCTTTGGCAACTCAATCTTCCAATACAAATGAGAATTGGGAAAGTAGGTCTATAGGAGGAGTTCTGCATACAGGAGATATACTATTTTGAAGGAGAGCCTTTCAAGCATAATTTTGCTCTGCCAAATGAAATTCTTTTTCATAAGGTAACAAACAAGTAAAGTAAGCTTTTGTTTTCCCTACACCTTCCTAAAAATTAACTGTAAAAATGTAATATGTAGTAGTGTATAAAACATTATTGTTCCTTCTCATATTTTAATGAAGAATACCCTCAGAAAATCTGTTAATTAAATTATTCTCATGAGATTTTGTAGGGATGAGAATTAGTATCATCTTTGGGAACTTTTGTTAGTACTAATATGCATAACTTTTTATAATAATATCATATCTTTCAGATATCTTGAGAACTGGTCACTGAACCCTTAAATCTGTGTGACTTCTGAGATATATTTCTTCTCTGTACACTTGATTGAATTCTACCATCATTCCTATCTTTGTTTTCTTCATTTTTCACACAGGTGCCAAAGTGATTTTCCTAAATCTTGTTACCCTTTGCTCAAGAAACTGCAGTTGCCACTAGGATCAAATATAAACTCCTTTATTCGACATTGAAATCTTGTCACAACCTGGACCCTTCCTACCTCTTCAGCCTTCTTCTCTTCACACTTTGAATTTAGCCATACTGACCTATCACTGCTCAGAATTTGTAAAATTATGTCTTCTGTCTCCATGTAGTAGCTTGTCTCCCATGCATGTAATGCACTGCTACCTCACCTCTGCCTCTTAGAATTCCTGATTTCCTTCAAGGAAATTTCCTGAAGTTTATTTCAAGATTCAGCTCAAGTGGCACCATCCACATGAAATCTTACCTTATACATGTTGTTAGTGCCTTCATTCCAAAAATTATCTTGTGCAAGGTGTGGGAGTTCCATGTCCCTACTTCACTAAATACAGAGACCTTAAAACTTTTCTTTGAATCACTCAGGGCTATATTCACACATAGTCTATGTGTGAATGAGGCCTAGCCATCTCTATTGAATCAATTAATCAAAGGCTTCAGACAAGGTACAATCTTAGTAATCAAGTCAAAAAGGAGTACCTCAGACAATTAGTAGCAATGGACTGCTGCTACACAGAAATTATTTTAGGATTGACTAAGGATACTCTGTCACAGGCTAGGGGGTTTATATAAAGTAGCAAGTAAATATGGAGGCCAAATATTTTGAGTGGTGGTCATCCTTAAAGGAGAAAATATTTCCACTCAAATGCTAGAAGAAACTTGCTAAGAGAACGTTGGGGAGGGTAGAGCATCTGACTCCTCCCATCTCTTAACTAGAGAATGACATTGTAAACTTAAAAGGTTTTGTAATCTTCTGAGATTCTTAAATAATCTCTGTTCTATAGGAATAAGATAACAAAGTTCTCACTACCCAAGACCTTCACACCATCAAATGTTTCAAAGGATATAGTCTTTTTTTTTTTTTAAAGCAATTGGGGTTAAGTAAGTTGCTCAAGGTTACACATCTAGTCATTATTTATGTGTGGGTGGTCATTTTCTGAGGCCTGTTTTGATCCCGGGTCATCCCAACTCCGAGGCTGGCGCTCTTACTCACTGCACCACCTAGCCGCCCCAGCTTGTTTTTTGTTTTTGTTTTGTTGTTGTTGTTGTTTTAGCATATAGTCTTTTAATGGAACTTTCCTTAAAGAAGATGCATTATTATTAACTTGGCCTCTGTCCTCTCAGGATTACTGGCTCCTTTTGTCTTGACTGACAGCTGAAAGCTCTTATATGCACCGCCTCTCTGTATTTGAATGTGAGCCTCTCAAGAGTTGAGTCTCTCTTATTTTTGTTCCTGTGCCCAATACTTAACACAGTGCTTTGTATATTGGAGTACTTACTAAGTGCTTTTTTATTCATTTATTCATAAATAATAGTTAACATTTATATAGTGCTTTAAGGTAATAAAAGGAAAATTCTTTGTTCAGGCTTTCATCCTGATTAATGAGGGAAAGCTCAGGAAAAGGAGAATTAAAGGAGTTTAGTGAAAATATGTCAAGGAACATATTGATAAGCTGAAAACTGGAGATCAGCAAAAGTTTCGAGGTGGAGCCAGCTTTTGTAATGAGATAAAGACACTTTGGATAGGTCCATATTAATAGAAGGGAATGGGCCACTGCATCTCAGCACCTTTCCAATTTCTGGTATGTGAGGGCTAACAGGTACTGCTATGTAATGAATAGTAGCTAATATGAAACTCAGGCCCCAGCATGGGAGGGAAGGTAGCAAAGTATCATTAGGACACCCCCATCCCCCACCATGGGCAAGGGAGGGCAAGGCTCTGGCAAAGGAGAGAAAAGTTCAACCTTAACACAGAAGAGCAAAGCTTAGGGTGCACCTTTGGAGGGTTAGTTTTGGGGCTGATAAGCCAGCAACATGACCAAAACAGGAAATTCTGATCAACTAGTGGATACTTTATTTTCCATGAATATCATTTCCTTTATCTGGATATCCTTCCCCTTCTATAGCTATATAAACCTATTTTATTACCTGTTAGATGGACTAATTATGTCTCATTTTATTCTAATTTTGAACCTGAACTACCAAGCTTGCCTGGTCAGTACTTGCTTTCTACAAAAGGAAAGATCACCAAATTGTCAGGAGATGTGACTTCTGACCCTAACTTCTTGGTTATCTCCTAATGCACGTGACCTTGGTCAGGTTCCTAATGAGTTATCTAATTAGTGAAGTGAGTTGACAGTTTCTTCCTTGTCTACTTCTTCTGTTAGTAGTAAGAATTGAACTAAGACAGCGAATATGAAACACCTTGAGAAGATCTGCTTTAAAGTGATAAACTTTATGTGTAATTTCTCTGCTTCAGAAAATGCATTCTAGTATTAAATCATCTTTTTTCCCAATAGGGTGAACTAGTATATGTGAATTATGCAAGAACCCAAGATTTTTTTAAATTGGAGCGGGATTTAGGAATCAACTGTTCTGGAAAAATTGCCATTGCTAGATATGGAAAAATTTTCAGAGGAAATAAGGTAAGTTCACCTTCCTTTCCCTCCCCCCAACCTTTCTCCCATTTTTCTGCACTCCATTCATTTTATTGAAATTATAATATCTCCTTATTTCTGACACTATTTTGCATTATTGTTCTGTAGCAAGTCCTTCCTGGGGTCAGAGATGGAGCTCCTTAGATTATTACCTAAGAATGATAGAATATTTGGGACTAGGCTGTTGTAGATAGTGAAGATGGACATAACATATACTGCATTCCACAAATCATTTCTGTAATTTCAAGAGGGTACATTGCTAATTTGCATCAAGGGGCATCATTTATTGTCATCTTGTAAATATTTTATTATTCTGAATCATATAAAATGAGCTAATATTTAATGTTAGAGAAGGAGCATGATATAATGGGGGTAAAGAATAAACCACTAAACTAGAAATCTGAAGACTTGGGTATGATCCTGACTCTGATACTTATTGGCTGTATGACCCTGGACAAATCACCTAACCTCTGAGCTTCAATTTCCATATCTGCAAGATGAAGAGAATGTTATCTACCCTGTCTTCCTCATAGGTTCATAAGGATAAAATGAAAAAATGTACATGAAAATGCTTTGTAAAATATAAAGTACCACTCAAATGTAAAATAATACTATGTTGCTACATTGTTATTATAAGATATAATTTAAAATTCAATAATGTTTTTTAAAGGAAAGAAGATAGAGATAAAACAGATGTTTAGCAGCCTTTTGAGACCTGTTCTGTTACCTTACTCTGATTTACTTGTGGATTTTTAGAGGAATCAGATTTCAAAGTTGCTCACCTACCATGGAAAAGTTTACCCCAGGGAAAAGTTGGGAAGGTGGAATGTGGGGTAACTAGATCTTATGGTCTTTTTATATTAGTAGACATGGTATATTACTACTTGGAGACCCATCACAATGAAGATTTGCCTGATGTGTGTGTATGTGTGTGTGTATTTGCACACAATTCAACTCTTAATGCCTCTTTTAAAATATACTTTTTTGGTAGATAAAGTATATAGATCAATATATTTTCATTGGAGTAAGGGTCAAAATAAATTTGATTATAATATGTGGCTAGGCTTCCATGTAAAATAGTGATGTCTTAGCTCTGGAATCTGGTACAATTAAATTGGAATATTTTTTTAAAGAGTAACTTATTTTACAGGTTAAAAATGCTCAACAGGCAGGAGCCAAAGGGATTATCCTCTATTCTGATCCTGCTGATTATTCTTCCCCTGGGGTAGAACCTTATCCAAAGGGTTGGAATCTTCCAGGAGGTGGTGCCCAGCGTGGAAATGTGCTGAACCTCAATGGTGCAGGTGACCCTCTCACTCCAGGTTATCCAGCTAATGGTGAGTCATGAATCCTCAATCAGCACTGGAGACAGAAGGGAATAAACAAAAACAAGTGCTTTGCCAAGTAAAGGAGCAGATTAAGGTCCCTGGATATCCTTGGGCAGGCAAACACAGGGAACTGCAATGTAGATTCATCTGCAGTATGGTTTTTCATTTCCTGAAAAGTGGAACATAGACCTCAGAATGCTGAAATATGTGATCAGTTTATAATCAGCTTCTCTGCTATTTTAAGTCCTGTGATGCCAGATTTAATGCCAAGAATTCAGGGAATGTTCAGTGGGCATAAATTAATACTGATTTAGGAAAACTGATCCTAAATTCCATTGCTTAGAACAAGGCCATTGTTAAAAATAAAATAGTTGTACACAGGTATCTTCTGCTAATGATATCATATATTTTACTTATAATGGATTTTTATAACATCTGTGAACTAAGAGAATGCAATTTAGTTGAATTGGACTAGATGCCTACTGAGGTACCTTGCAGCTCTCAAGTTCTGTGATTCTGTGAAGAGCCAAAATGGTAGTATAGTTGTTGTTCTAATAAATTCAGCAAATATTTATGAGGTTTCTCATACTTCCAGTGCGGTATGATAGGTAACAGCCCAGCCTGGGAGTCAGGAGATAGGAGCTTAGCTCCTGCCCCTGAGATATACTCACTGTCTGGCCATGAAATTCTCTCAGTGCCCCAGGTGTCTCTATGACTAAATCACATGGGATTTCCCAATTTAGTGCCTTCCTTCTGATTATTATCTCCAACATATCTTGTTCATATGTAGTTCTTTGTATATTGTCTCCCTCATAAGATTATAAGCTCCTTGAGATCAGGGACTGTCCTTTATCATTCTTTGTGTCCCTGACATTTAGCACATGGTCTTGCACTTAGTTGGCACTTAATAAAAATTTATTGACTGATCAAGTTGACAGTCTGTATTATTATAGGGAGTTAGCATACTGGTAGTTCCTCCTCATATGAATTAAAGGATCAATCCCCACTTGACCTCTAAAATATGTATATGTGGGGGGCGGAGTCAAGATGGTAGAGTAGAAACAGCACTTCTGTGGTGCTCTTGCCCACACCACTTCAAAATTATGTAAAAGGGGGAATCTGAATGACCTCTGGAGCTCCAGAACCCACAAAATGACACAGAGAAGCTAACCTCCCACTGAGGATAGCCCTGCATCCTCGCAAGGAACGGCCAGCACAGCGGTCTTGGGGCTGAGCCCAGGCCTGCATGAGTCTTGGTTTTAGCCTGAGGGTGGTCAGACCAGCAGCCAGCTGGAGGGACCCAGAACACCAGTAGCTGTGGAGTTTCCAGAATTATCAACACATAGATGCCACAGACAAAGTGAGAGGTCAGTGCCCTTTGGACTTTGGGACTGGTTAGGAGAATGTGTCAGCTTCTTCCCCTGGGGGCGAGAAGGTGCTGAGGAGTGGCCACAGCTTGCACCATGGTGCCACATTGCAGCTTCAGCTCCTGGCCTATGAACTGTAGGGGGATCTGACGATCAGTCTGGGGGGTAAGCACTCTTGCTTTACCCTTCTTAGATCTGGATTGTGGTCTGTGGTGGAGGTCTTGGGGTGTGTGACCAGCTTGCCAGAGTGTGTGTAGGCTTCACAGTGGCCACCCAACTAATCCCTCCAGAAGTTGAGAAAACCCCAACGTTTGAGACGGAAGTTCCCCTGGCTGGTGGTAAAGTCCTACTGTGGCAACAAGCCCAAAAGTCAAGTAATTGAGTGGCGACATGCCTAGGCAAAGGAAACAAAATAAACAGAAAAATGCAACATTAGACTCCTATTTGGGAGGCAAAGAAGATCAAAGCATGGAACAGGAGGAGGACTGTGAGGTCAGAACTCCTGCACCAAAAGCCCCAAATGAAAATATGAGCTGGCTACAGGCCATAGAGAACCTTAAGAAGCAGATAAGAGAAGTGGAGGAAGAATTGGGAAGAGAAATTTGAGAAGGATGCAAGAGAAGTATGAAATGAGAGTCAACAGCCAGACTGAGGAAAATAACACCTTAAAAAATAGATTAATTCAAATGGCAAAAGAGGCTCATAAAGGCAATGAGGAGAAGAATGCCTTAAAAAGCCTAATTTGCCAGATGGAAAAAGAGTCTCTAAAATATGGATGTGTGTATGCACATATATGTATTCACACTCAAAACATTGTGTTAGGTCCTGGACATACAAAAACAAGAATGAAACAGTTCAAGCCTTCAAGCTTAGGGCACCACACTTCAAGTGAGTGGGAGGAAGAGATGTATTAAGTACAAAAATATACATGAAACCACATAGAGAATAAATGGGGATGCAAAGGAGAGATCAAAGTGTCCTTGTTAATTTTAAGAAGTTATTTTGGTGGAGGTTGAGGAAGGAGAGCAAACAACTATTGGCAGCTAAGATGAACCTTGAAGGACTCAATAAGTGAGTATTTATTAAGTTCCTACTGTGTGCCAGGCATTGAGCCAGGTCCTGGAGATATGTATAGTTACATTGAGCTTATATTCTGGAGGAGGAGACAAGTACATAGAAACATTTGAACAAATACAAATATATTGAAGGTAGTTAAATGTAGTGTAGATAGGGAGGGAGGGCTTTAGTAGTTGAGGGAATCAGGCAAGGCTTCAAGCAGTATATGACATTTAAGCAATGTCCTAAAGGAAGAGAGGGAATTTGTTAGTAAAGAGGGAGTAGATTCTAGGCATGGGGATCAGCCAGTACACAATTTAGGAGAGGAGATGGTAGGTGTAATGTACTGTGTGAGGAACAAAGTGTCATTTTGGATAGATTGTGGAAATCAAAAATTTGGAAAGTGTAAAGAAGGAAGTGCATTCTAGGCCTGTGTGTCTACAAAAAGGTAGGAACTAGTCTGTCAAGTTCAGAAAAAGGCTTGTAGTTCAATTTGGTTAGAACTTAGTGTCCATAAATGGATATGAAAGCAGATTGGTGCTTTAGTTGTGGAGTACTTTAAAGGCCAGGCCAAGAAGTTTTTATTGTATCCATAGCCCTGAGAGACTCAGGCTCCCTTCATATCTTGAACTCAAAAGGCAACCACCAAGGCTAGGATTGTTCAGCTTATGATCAGTATACATGCTAAGGAGAGAGAGAGAGAGAGAGAGGGTGGGGGGGGATTTTTACTCTCTGTTACCTGAATGCTAAAATTTGTAATAGTATAGTTCAGATCAGAGATAATGGTATAAATTTGGTTTGAAAAAATTGTTTCACCAAAATAGGCTTAGCTCTTCTCAACAATACAATAATCAAAGACAATTTCAAAAGACTAATGGTGGAAAATGCTATCCACATTCAGATAATTATGGAGTCAGAATGCAGATTTATGCATATTATTTTCACCTTTTTTTGTTTTTTTGTTTTTTTTCTTGTGTTTTCCCTTTTTATTCTGATTCTTCTTTCATAAAATGATTAATGTGAAAATATGTTTAATAGGATAATACATGTATAACCTATATCATATTGCTTGCTATCTTAGAGAGAAGAGAGGAGAGAAAGGGAGAAACATTTGAAACTCAAAATCTTATAAAAATGAATGTTGAAAACTATCTTTACAAGTAATGGGAAAAAATAAAACACTATTAAGTAGGTGGAGGGGAAGATTTTATATCAGTGATAAGCCCCAGCACCCAACACAGTGACACAGAATAGATTCTTTTTTTTTTTTTTTTGGAGGGCAGTTGGGGTTAAGTAACTTGCCCAAGGTTACATGGCTAGGTTTTTGTTTGTGTGTGCGTTAAGTGTCTGAGGCCGGATCCGAACTCAGGTCCTTCTGACTCCAGGGCCGACACTCTACTCACTGCACCACCTAGCCGTCCCACAGAATAGACTCTTAATAAATGTTGATTGACTGCCCGTCTCACTTGTATATTTTTATTTCCAGTACCTGGCACTTAGTAGGCACCTGAAAAATGTTCATCCATTGTTGAGGGGAAACAGAATCCTGAAGGGAGTTCAATCCATTCCATTGAGGATCCACTAAAGGAACTGAGGGCATTTACCTTTTAGAAAAGACATCCAGGGAACATGATAGCCAGTTCTTTGCAATAACCAAAGGACTGATATGTAAAAAAGAGATTAGGCTTATTCCGGTTGGCCACAGAGGACAGAACTAAGAACGGTGGGTGGAAATTGCAAAAAAGCAAGTTAACTTTAATGTAAAGAAAATCTTTCTGATCTTTAAAGCAATCCCAAAGTGGAATGGGCTCTCATAGTAGCTAGTGAGTTTCCCCTCCTTTTAGATCTTCAGAAAAAGACTGGATGATTGCATGTCAGGGATATAGTAAAGTAATTACTTCACAAGTATAGAATGAAGTCGATGGCTACAGAGGTCCTTTTCAACTCTGAGATTCTGTCACGCCTCAGAAGTGGAGAAAGGTAAATATTGTCATTATCTGCATTGCTAACTGTGTGCTTTATTTTGTCCAGGACCAAGTACTATTCTCACTATAAATTCTTATTTCCTTGTTACAATATTTTCCCTTTCCTGAGATTTTTTAAATTTTTTCTGCAAGAACCAGATAGCCTGGGAGGAATCATCTACCCAGATTTTTCTAGTTTTTTGGCCAAAGAGTGAACCAGTTATACCCAAACCATCTTTTCTGTTGCATACATTTAACTTCAGATCATGGTGATATGCTTTTTTGCACTTGCAAAATACAGTGATTTTGATTCTTCCTAAAAAACTCAAAATCATCTCTCCAAGAAGAAAACAAACATTGACTATAAAAAAGGTTCTGCATTAAATAAGTTTTCTTACTTAGAATATTGAGCTCTAAAAGAAAAAGCAGGCAATTTGTCTTTTATTCAAAGATATGACTGTATATAACAGAATCATTGAAATGACTTGATTGTCTTGGTCATAAAAGGTAAATTCTCTTTTTTCCCCAGAATATGCCTATCGATATGATATAACTGAGGCTATTGGTCTTCCAAAGATTCCTGTTCATCCAATTGGATACAATGATGCCCAGAT
>WOXC01001922.1:0-122500 GCA_011680675.1 Gymnobelideus leadbeateri | reverse complement strand
TAGCTGCCAGCTATTTCACTAAGTGTTGGCTGTACAAATAAATGCAAAGAAACAAAACAAAAACAAAATAGAACACCCAAAACAAAAAGCAATCCCTGCTCTCAAGGGGACAACTAAGTACAAAGGAGATATATACAGTACAAATTAGAGATAATCACAGAGGGAAGACATTAGAATTAAGGTGGACTAGGAAAAGCTTCTTATAGAAGATGGACTTTTGGGGCGGCTAGGTGGCCCAGTGAGTAGAGCGCTGGCCCTGGAGTCAGAAGGACCTGAGTTCAGATCCGGCCTCAGACACTTAAGACACACAAACAAACAAACAAACAACAAAAAAAAAAAAACAGCCATGTGACCATGGGCAAGTTACTTAATCCCAATTGCCCTCCAAAAAGCAAAAAAAAAAAAAAAAAATTTAGGGGCAGCTAGGTGGCGCAGTGAGTAAGAGCGCCAGCCTCGGAGTTGGGATGAACCGAGATTGAAACCGGCCTCAGAAAATGAGCACCCACACATAAATAATGACTAGCCATGTAACCTTGAGCAAGTTACTTAACCCCAATTGCTTTAAAAAAAAAAAAAGAAGATGGACTTTTAGCTGGAACTTGAAGGAAGCCAGGGGATGGAGTTAAGGAGGAAGAGAATGCCAGGAATAGGAGACAGCCAGTAAAATTGACTGGTGCCAGGAGATGGAGTGTCTTTTGTGAGAAAGAGTAAGGAGGTCAGTTTCACAGTAAAGTACTCTGTAAAAACAAAAACAAACAAACAAACAAACAAAAACTCTGCTAAGTCTTTCTGTAGCATTCAGCAGCCCAATCTAACAAGTATTTATTAAGGTCCTACTATTTCTAAAGCAAGAGGCATAATGGTTTCAACAATATGGGGCTGACTTTGGAAGAAGGAACATCTGGATTTGGTGTCTCATGTATAATTGCTGTGACTGTAGTCAAGTTACTTGTTTTCTCATAAGCACAGGTAACTCAGGCAAAATGATATATAGTTTACAGATGAGTTGCCAACTCTATCAGTGGAAGGAGTTTTCCACTCTGGGAGTTCTCTATACAATGAAATCACAGGTCTAAAAGACATATACTCCTGCAAGCACCCTAAGTTGTGAAGGGCACTGTGTTCAATTTGGGGAGAAAAAGATAAAATACAAGACCATATTTGTGCTCAAGAAGTTAATATTATACTGGTGAGAGAATACTACATGTAAAGAGATATGTGTATCCATACTCCTGAGAAGGAAAACAATGTAATTAGTTATGAAAGACTTCATGGAATAGTTGATACATTAGTTGATGTATTGAAGGAAGCCAGTGTTTCTAAGAGATGCAAGTAAATGTGTCTGTTACTGGGAGAAAGTCTGCTTTTTCACAGAGGTGGGAGAGAAAATGCTGACATGAACCTACAAAATGTAAAATGTGAAATAAGCTTCAAAGGTAGACTGGAGTGAGACTGTGAGAGACTTTAAATGCTAAACTGAAAAGTTAGTAATTTATCTTAGAGTTAACAGAGTTGCTGAAAATTCTTGAACATTAGTACCCTCGTCTTTGATGCTTTAAAAAGTTTGCTCTGGGAGCTAAGTAAAGGATGAATTGGAGAAAGGAGAGATTTAAAACCAAGAGACTAATTAGGAGGGGAGCTGTTGCAATAGGTAGTGAGTTGCCAACTTGTCTATAGGGGAGTAGTTAGGTGATTAGAGAAAAAGGTTGACTGTAAGATATTACTGTGGAGGTTGACTTTTACATGTTCAGAATCAGGTAGAGGGAAAAGTCAAGCTTATGAACCTGAGTGAAAGAAAAGTAGTAGGATAGATAGAGAATGAAAAGTTTGGAGAAGAAATAGTGGAGTAGCCCAGAAAACTCTAATTTTTCTTGTCTAGTCTTTCTTTGACCATAAGGCTCTCTCTTTCCTAGTCAGACCTCCCTCCTAACTGGTACTTCCTCCTATCTATCCTGCCCCTTTCTCTGGAACCTTGTCTCTTCTGTATCTGGAAATTTCTCTCTTTGGAACATTTTAGGCCAGTAATTTCTAGTTTCCTAGCTAACTGGTACATGCACCAGTGGGAAATGAATCAGACCCATGTAAGCAGATTCCTTTCCCTTCCTGTGGAAGCACATTCTAATCCTGAAGTATCCACAAACCTTGAGTGCATATTTGGCTAATCTGGGAGTCATTCTGACCTCTGCAGGTACCATTATCCCAGAACTGCCTGATCTGCTCTCAAGTGTGGACCCAGGAATCCTAGACCATTACAGACTGCTTTTTTCTTGCCATAGCCCAAAGATAATCATGCCTGATGCTACCTGTTAATGTCTCTGCTTCCATGACCCTTCCTAGGGTGTTAAACAGGCAGTTCTGTGGTGATGCAGGGCTGGAATCATTCTAGAGATTAGGATTAGATATGCAGATCTGGAAGATCTGGAAACAGATTGGGTTATTAAATGAGATTATAGATAGAAAAGAGAAGGGAAAGGATGGAGCCCTAGGGTATAATTATAAATGAGGGAGGTGACAAGGAAAATGATGTAGCATAGAAATCTGAGAAGAAATAAGTCTGGTGCGAGAAGAATGAGGAGAAAGCAATGTCACACATACCCCCAAAAAGAACCCAACAACCCAAGGATGAGAGAGACACCAGGAGGAGGGTGAACAATGCCAAGTACTGCAGATAGGTTCAAGAAGAATGAGAAATGAAAACAGGTCATAAATCAGAGATCATTTTATAGCCTCAGAGAAAATAATTTCAGTTCTATCCTAAGGTGGTAAGGCATGCTTCACAGGGTTCAGGAGCAAATTGGGGGGAGGGGAGTTCTACTCTATGCAATGTGTTTTGAAATTTCTAGACATTTCTAAATTGTGAAAGGGAAGAGAGGTATAGGATCATAACTTGACATTGTTCAATCAATTAGTCTTATCCAGCTTTTCATGTCCTTCTCTAAATGAGCTGGATAATTTGACTTTATAGACTATTAGAATAGCATCTTAACTGGCCTCCCTACTTCCAGTCTCTTTCCTCTTAAATTTGTCATTTACTCAATTGCCAAATTAACATTTCTGAAATAGAGGACTGAACATGACTCTCCCCAACTCAAAAAGCTTCTTCAGTGGCTTCCTATTGCCTTTAGAACAAAATTTAATTTTCTCTTCTTGGAATTTAAAAACTCTTCACATTCTGGTGACAGGCTGTTGTTCTAAAGTGATTTCTCAATCCTGCCCCTCACATACTAAGTTTCACACAAACTAAACTATTTGCTGCTTCTCTTGCCCAGCATCCTGTCTCTCCACCTCAGTACTTTTGCATATTGGCTGTCCTCTCTACCTAGAATGTTCTTCCTCCTCCCCTGTGTCTCTCAGAATCCTTTGCTTTATTTAAGGTTCACCTTTGGGATCCCCTTGATGAGACCTTTCCTGATCCTCCTCAGTAGTTAGAATTTTCCTCATCTCTAAATTACTCTGTGTACTTGGTATTCTGCTTCTGAGAGGCAGGATTTGAACTCAGATCTTCCTTAAACCAAGGCTAGCCAAGTGACTATAAGCCTTGCTGCCTGTCACAGATACATGTTCATATACTTATATACACATCAGTATACATGTGTGTATAGACAGACATGGACACACGTGGCATTGTGAGTGGCTATATACAAATGCATGTACACGTGTGTGCGTATGAATATGCAAACACATATACATGCATATACACATACATACACAGGAAATAAGGAGGAGAAAGGGAAGAAAAAGGGTAGGATGAGGAAGAAAACTACACAAATCAGTGTGTTTTGGTGACTATGGACTCACAATGCTAATGTGTGTCTTTTTTAATTGCATTAGAAAAGTCAAAATGAATATTCACAGCAACAACAAAGTAACCAGGATTTACAATGTGATTGGAACTCTAAGAGGAGCAGTGGAACCAGGTAAAGCATTTATTTTCTAAATAATCAATGTGAACAGGGACCATCATGAATAAAGAAAGAAGGTTAAGGATACATCTATCTGTATAATGGGATCATAAAATTTTATACATGGAAGGGACCTTGCATACATCCCGTTCAATTCCTTCCTTTATTTTACAAATGTGGAAACTGAGGGCAGAGGGCTTAAATTAACTGGATTAAGGGCATAAAAGTTTATAGTGTCAGAATTGTAATAAATTTTTTTTAATTGGTGCTTCTTTATAATACATGAACCCAGTGTCTGACTATAAAACTATTGCTTTTAGAATCATAAGATATAAAGAATTCGAAAAGAGATGTTGAAAATCATTCATTTCAGCACCTTCATTTATAGATGAGAAAACTGAGTCTTGAGAGATGATTAGACTTACCTAAGATTACACAGGTATCAAGTTGCATGGCTAGGATCTGATTCTTTCAACACCAATGACACTACCCTATATTTACAAATAATTTAATTTTTTAAGTTCCCCATTAGTAATCAGAAGTACTTTCAGAATTGCCTTTAAGATTACATATATCTTTCCTGCAGTTTCATTTTCTATTAGTGAAATCACTCTTTTGAAAACTCTGTATGTGAAAGCTGTCTAGTTTGAGTCCTAAAATTAGTCTGATTTTAATATTTGATAATTTAATGTTTTGCTCTTATGAGGACCTCTGTATAAACGTGCATCCCTCAAATTATTCTAAGACCTGCCTGGCATGAGAAATGAATTTTACAGAGGAATTTTTTCATTATTTCCTAGGTTTTCCACATTGCATGTAGGATTTAGAAAAGGAAAACGGTGTAGAGGATGTCTTGTCCAACCCCCTCGTTTGACAGATAAGGAAACTGCCACTAGGGAGATAAAGAGTCTTCCTCCATATAGTAAGAAACAGAGCAAGGCTTTAAGGCTACAGTATTCAGGCTTCCAAGGTTGTTCTTGCCAGTGCAAAACAGTTGCCTCCATTGAAGCTAGAGTGAGATTGTCCCCATCACATTTCAGTTAATATTGTGTCTCAGTTTCAGGTTCAAGGTTTAAAAAGTTACTTCCTGGAAAATATTTGGTTTCACTATGTAACCATTCACTCACATAAACTATATGATTAAATTATATTCCTCTCTTACTAGCAGGCATTCTGTGGATATGGAGTTTTTCCTTCCCACAGTCACATTTTAAATGAAATTTTACTTTTGGCCACCAGACACCTAATACAGCTTCCTATGAGGTCTAATTATTGTCATTCTCATCAATCAACAGTGGTTGACTTTCTGTATAGGAGTATTTCCTTTAGGAAATGATTGTATGGCTGCAACCATAACTGCTTTTTGTAGTAAGTCATACCACCCTGTTGACAGAATGAAACCTCAAAAGCTGATCAGATAGAGGTAATTACCAAAACCTGAGGAGTAAATGTAAGAAGATTCTTCCTTGCCCCTGCCCAGGAAACAGGAACCAAGGAGCAAGAGGTTTAGTGACTTTCCCAGTGTCACATCATATAGCAGAGGCATGAATAGCATGTTATTCTTTCTCACTCTAAGGCCAGCTTTCTGTCAAGCTTCTGCTCATAAACTCAATGGGAGTTTCAGGTAGTGGGAATAGCCACGTATTTGGAGTAAAAATATCTGGTTTTCAATCCCAGAAAACTATTGTAAATTCTTTGGCTTGAATAAGTCACTCGCTTCTCTGAATCCATTTTCTTCATTTGTAGGAGAACTAGAAGAACGGTTCTAAATCCTAAAAAAAACCTTTGTTCCTCAATTCAGAATATCTGAGGAGGGATTGACCTGGATCTACTGCAGATACCAAAAAAAGTAGCAAATACCCAGTGGTATTACTCTCCCTCACACTCCCCATGCAAATAGAATGCCTTGTTGGTGATTTGGAATTCAGAATGGATTCTTCTCAATTCACTTAGCATTTATTAAGTGCTTTCTCTGCTAGTTTCTGGTGACTAAAAGAAGAAAGAAATCTCAAAGAAAACAGAACAAACAATTGTCTCCAGCCGTAAGGAGCTTAGATCCCACAGAAACAATGTTATGAATAATTATAAGGGGTAATTGGAAATTGCTTTAGAGGCACTATTCCCTTCAAGTAGACTTTTTGTGCACAGATCTGGCAAATACAACCATTTGTAATATTGACTGGATGTGAAAGAGCTTTTCTGATTTCCAGAGAGCCAACAGCAACAACAACAAAGTCTTGTAAGTTGGAAACTATCATGTATTATGATTAAATTCAGTTCAGCATTTATCAAGTACCTACTGGGTGTTTGTTTAATACAACACTAGGCTTTGTGCTAAGGAGATACAAAGTTTTAGATACATACTTTCCTTGTCCTCATGCAGCTACAATCTAAGAGAATGGGATTTCTCTGTTTTTAGATGTAATTGAACTTCTTAAGTTTTGCACAGATACTTTTGAAATGCAGTAGCCCTTCCACCTCTTCTTCCCAAAATAGATTTCCCACAGGATAGCTTCCTTAGGTTTAAGGTACTTTGTAAGTCTATAATCCTAAAATAATACCTGAAGAGACCCCCACCAGTGTGCTCACTTTTTATAGGCAGTCAGTAGACAGTCAACTCAAAGCTAAGCCATTTATTATAATGGCATAGTAAGGATAGTGACTATAAAACCTTTCTCCCATAAACTGGGGCATACTTTTCCAAAACTGCATAATACATCAGTGGGATAAATGGACATACACATAGAGTTCACTAATAGAGGGGCACACAAGAAAAGAATGTGCATGTGACTAAGGTACTTCATACCTACAACATAAGAGTGAAGCCTATTTTTAGAAGGTCTCATTGTCTAGACACGTTAATTCTGTCAGATTTGACTGATGGGCTTCCTCCTGTCTTATAAAAGACTAACAGTATAAACTCTTTTTTCTATTTTGATTAAGACTTTATTACTTCATCATTTCTACGACCTTCCCCTTAGATTTTGTGATTACTGGAGAGTAATTTTGTTATTACTGTGTACTAACAGTATTGGGGAAAAATCAGTTGATTACGGGTCTCCTGATCATCTCTCAACCCTCATATTTTTTTGTGTAGACAGGTATGTAATTCTGGGAGGTCATCGTGACTCATGGGTGTTTGGTGGCATTGATCCTCAGAGTGGAGCTGCTGTAGTACATGAGATTGTGAGGAGTTATGGAAAACTGAAAAGGGAAGGTAATGTAACTCAAGAACTAAAGAGGTAAAGATTCAATTAAATTCAAATCAGTCAATTAGCCCACTTGTTGAACTTAAACTCTGTGTAAGATACTTTTGAAATTGATATAGGGGTTACCATAGATGCTTAAAAAATGTTTAAGATTGCATGTTCTTGACATCAGTCATAGAAGCTGAAAGTTGAGAAGGACCAAAACAGTCATCTACTAAAATACATAATGGGACTCATTGTATATTATCCCCTTATACCAAGAATGCTAGTGATGGAACACACCCTTCCTATGGAAGTAGAAGCACTTGATTCCACTTTAGGATGACTGCAATTGTTAGAAAGTTTTTCCTTATATTGAACTGAACTATTCCTCATTGTAACTGCCACCCATTGTTCATAGTCCCACATTTTAACCCTATACATACTTGAAATCAATCTGCATGTTACCCAGTCCTTTCTCCGCTGGGCTCAATGTTTCCATTTCTTTCAATCTATCTTCATATGGCATATTTTTCACTTTTTTTTCATAATTCTGCTCTTCTCTCCTTTACCATAATTCAGCTTCTCAATGTTCTTCCAAAATATGGCACTTGGAACTGAATGCAACATTTGACATACAGTATGACCCAAAATGGGACTATTCCCTCCCTCTTTCTGGACAGTCATGCATTATTATTGTAGTCTTGGATCATGTTAATATCTTTGGCCGCCATTTCACAATACTGATTTATTAGGGTTGTATTCCACTAAAAGTCTTAAATCTTTTTCATGTGTACAGTTGTCCAATCTGTGACTCTTCCATCCTGCTAGAATAACATAGAACTCTGCCAGCCAGGATCATAAAGGCTGCCTCTAAAAATGATATAATGGAACTATTTGGAATTTCCAAAGTATTCATAAGTAAATTAGCAAAGATTTGTCAAGCTTTTTTCAGAGTATAAAAAAAGTTAGCTAACTTTACTATAATATATTATGGGTTTATTCAATGCAAATCAATTCACCCAACATTTCTTATGCATTTGCTATGCACGAATCACTGTTCTAAGATCTGAGGATACAAGGACAAAAATAAAGACCCCATGTTTTCAGGAATGCATATGATCCTGGAGCCATATAATATATACAAGGACAAATAAATACAAGGTAATTTAAGGAAGAAAAGAGCACTAGGAATTTGAGGGCATCAGGGAAGTTTTCACCTTCTGTGACTTTAAGGAAGGTAAAGATTCTGACATGAATGAGGGGATGAGGAGAGAGTATACTTCAGATGGGGGAACAACTTGTTACAAAGCATAAAGGTGGAGGATAGAATATTGAATTTAGTCCTAGGTAGCTGTGATATAGTACAGTGGTGTCAAGCATACTGGGATAACAATACTACTGAGTGCACTGGAACCACATTAATATGTAATTGGGAAATGTTTTAACAAATTAAAATTACAGTGAATTTAGATAATGTGAATATTTGGTTTTCTAAGTCAATATGCAGCCTATTGATCTGTCTGTATGGTTTTGTTATCTCTATTTCTATTTGAGTTTTATGCCACTATTGTAGATTATTTAAAGGGAAGCAATGTGAAATAAAAATGGAAAGGTAGGCTAAGAAATATGTAATTTATCTTAGAGGTAATGAAGAGCCACCAAAGATTGTTACAGTAGAGTTTTGCAGTTTTGTTTGGACTGTCCCATAGTCAGTTTGGCAGGAGCATAGGGTAACTACAGAATACTGGGAGAGGTAGTATAATTACCTTAGAAGCTGGGAATGTACTATCCAGAGGAAGTGCCTCACTCCACGTGAACATTTGCTCTACATTTACAGTAAATGGATAGAATAGATCCTTAGAATGCTATATCTGTGTGAGCCACAAGATGGAGCCCAAACACTGATTTTCCAACAGCCGAGGTCACTAACTACACAGGTAGAAGGCTCCTGTTCCTATTCAGTCAGTCCCCTTGAGTGTATGTATGCACCCTTCCTTCTCCTTCTCAATCTTTCTCTTTCAGCTAAGGGTATAAGTAACCAAACAATTAATAATTTGTGAAATTGTGAAATAACTCCTCTAATCCCACTGAGATTCTTATCTCTTTCCCATCTTCTGGTGACTGGAAAGGATTACTCAGTAATACATAGATGAGTTTTAGAATCTTCACTTTGGTACATAACAAATGTATGATGTTACCCAAATCTTAGAATATTTCTTAGCCTCAATTTCTTCATTTGTAAAGTGAATATAATGCTTGCCCTATTTACCTTACAAGGCCATTATGAAGATAGTACTTTACAAACTTAAACTATAAGGGGATTGTGGGAATATGGCAGCATGTTGGGATCCAGAGAAATCCAGACCTACACAGCTCTAAAACTATACCTGCCACCAATACCAATGAAGATCTGGTCTGAAACTTATATCATACGTTTAGATTTAGATCATACATTTAGAGTTAGAAGGAATTTTTTTGTTTTGTTTTGTTTTGCTTTTTAGAGGGGGGAAGACTGGGCAATGGGTTTAAGTGACTTGCCCAAGGTCACATGACTGGTTATTGTCTGAGGCCGGATTTGAACTCAGGTCCTCCTGACTCCAGGGCCAGTGGTCTGTTCACTGTGCCACCTAGCTGCCCCTAGAAGGAATTTTAAAGGTCATTTAGTCCAGGCTCCTTATTTTTCAGATGAGGAAAAATTAATTCCAATGAGATGAAATAATTTTCTCTTACTCATACAAGTAGCAAGTAGAAAGACCCAGATTTAAACCAACCAAATGTCCTTACTCGAAATCCAGCACTTGTTCCACCATCCTACCACAGGCAGAGAATTAGAGTTCACTAAAGCACTGAGGAGTTTAAGGAATTGTTCACAGTCATAAAGACTATATGTGTCAGAAGTATGAAGTCAGTATCAAGTCAGAAGATTTGAACAGAAGTATGTTTTCACGATTGAAAGTTTGGCCCTCTTCCTACTAACTCACCTTGCACATGGTCAGTACTTAATAAAAGTTTATTGAATGGAATTATCACTAAATGTTACTAAATGTGATTTTTGAGGCCCACAATAACTAAATTAAAATTTTATTCCTCTTAACTGAATTTGGATTAGATTTTTGTGTTCCAGCTGATGGTTTGACACAGCCTATCTATCTAACCTGTCAAATCAGCTCAGCAATATGCTGAGACCTTTTAGTCCAATATAGTACTTACAAAGCAAATAACGTATTTCCAGATCAGCTCATTTGATGTGTGGAAATGACAGCAGCATGTAAAGTTTAAATACTATATTTATTTAACCTAATTTTTAGGCCCAGGAATTGACATTGTTATAAAACTGTGTTAAAGTTACATTTTAGTACATTTTTCTATCATTCATCAGTATTTTAAATCCATTAGGGTAAGTTCTCTAAATAGAATCAACAACAGAGACTTAACAGTGCAATACTTTATACCCATTTTCCTTCATGGTTGTTTTTTGGGTTTTGGTTTTTTTTTTATGAAAAGAGGATCATCCATTTCCTTCTCTCTCTTCTTTGGTGACAAGAGTGGTAACTAAAACCACATAGGATTTGGCTTTTAGTGTTTTAAGCCTACATCATGCAATTTCTTGTGTTGCTTTGTCTTTAATGATAAAGCTATGGAGACTCTGTGTTTTGAGTTCCTAAGGAGAGTATGAGAAATGGGTCTGAGATGCTTTTTAGAAGATATAAATATGTCACCCTTGAGTTGTGGGTTGAATTTTCAAAATTGAACATATGCCACAATAACAAATTGAAATACCGAGAGAAAATTTTTCAGCCAAAGTCTCTAATATTTTCTTGATTATAGATAAAAATTAAAAGACATTTATGACTCTTCAATTTCCATAAATATTGAGAACTCATAAAACTCATAGAATGCTCTGAATTTAAAGGATCTGCTATACAATTGTGATATGCATTAAAATCTCTTGGAATTGGGACCCAAGATAAAGACCCAACAGTAGAACTCTCTGGTATTGCTAATACTGCAAATACTGGCATCAACTGGAATGAAGGCATACTTTAGGACTGATATTGAATAATCCTTCATCTATCCCAGGAGCCACAGGGTGAAGCTGTAAAGAAATTCTAATCTGCTGTCTGTATGTGACTAGCAAAATGATCTGTCCCAGTAGGCTACAGAAATTCTATGCTGCCTCTGGCCCCTATTATTTTTTAGCCTCAGAACTTAATTAATCACTTCAAGAGTAGATAATGATAATAATAGTAACAGCTTACTTTCCCCCCCTCTAAGATTTTATTTTCTTTTTTAATTGATTTTTGTTTTAAATCCATAGTCCTTTCCCCTTGAATACCCCACTTCATTTAATATATGCTTATAAGCAAAATTAGTTGCTACAATGACCGTGTTTGACAATGCATACTCTATTCCATTTCAAAAGTGACCAACCTCTCTATAGAAAAAAAGGAATTATTATTTCTTCCATTCTCTTAACCAGGATTTGTTATTTTAATTAATTAGAACTAAACTGATTTTAGTGCCATTACTGTTTAGATTAAACAATTCACATTTTATGCTTTAAAGTTTGCAAAGCTCTCCTCACAGTAGCCATCTGACATAAGTAGACACAGAGGATCAAGATTAAATTACTTCCCTAGGTTCACCAAACTAGTAAATATCAAAGGTGGGACTCAACCCAAGTCTTCATACCTCCAAGTTTGGTGCTCTTTGGACTGTTATTTTATGAGTTAGTATTATATTCACTTTACAAATGTAGGAACCAAGGCTCTGAGAGGCCATTACTAAATTTTCCTCAATAAAAAAAGGAAAAGGGTTATTTGATGCTTTTCCATAAAATTAGAAGTGTTTCTTCTTGCTTATGGAGAAGGGGATAGAACCATGGAGAAAATGTAGGATCATGTTTCACTACACTTACATACTAACTTAACTCATTTGACTTGAGTGTTTTCCTGCCTACCAGAAAGTTTGCATAGGTACAAATTTATGTCACAAGGTACAAACCCTATAATTCCACTATTGATTTTAAGGAGACTTCAAACACTAGATATGTATCTTAAGACCATGAATCAAATTGCATTCAACCTTTCCTGTCTCTGCTGTGCTGACCTTTGCCTGGAAACTAGTATCTCATAGCCCTGTAGTTATATAGGAATCCTAAGGCCAGAAATCTCAAGATAATCTTCAGGACCCATGACAATGCCTTGTGCATATTAGATGCTTAATAAATATCTACTATTAAATTTGTGCATTAAATTAATATGTCATGGGATAAAATGTAATCTCTTTAATGGCAGGGACTAAGTTACTTATTTGTCTTTGTATCCTCACTTCTATACATAGTGCCATAAATGTATTAGGTATTTAATAAATATTTTGTCAAATGTAATTGAATTGAAAATTTGAATTAATAAAAAATAGGAATGACAGTTTATCAATGTCAAATTGGTTTGTGGGCATGACAACTATTAATAAACATAGAAATTATTATGATCCTGACTCTCACTTATATGGAGTCTTTTCTAAAGCTCTGTATATGTTGCTATTGTTTCCAGGATGGAGGCCAAGAAGAACGATGGTATTTGCTAGCTGGGATGCTGAAGAATTTGGTCTGTTGGGATCTACTGAGTGGGCTGAGGTTAGTCAATACTGTGTTGTGATGAAATCTAACAGAGTAGGCAGACTTTTACTTTCTTATAATCACCTGGAACTTTGTATATGCCAGGTTGACTATGTGCCAAGCATACAAAAGCAAAAAAAAAAAAAAACAGCTCCTTACAGTAAGGAGCTTACATTCTACTGGGAGTAGAGGGAAACAACACATACATAGAAGATTGAAATAAATTTGGGGAGAAAACATGCTTTGAATGTTAAGAAAATTTTGGTAACAGCAGAACAGGTTTCTGAAAGGTAGAGCAGAAAGGTAGGCTAGAGTGGAATAGAGACCCCAGAGGGATGGGAACCACATGGATTGATATGAGAGATTAAGGAATGTTGACTGTAAAAGAGTATTTTGGCCTAGGCAATTTAGGATTCAGATTCATATCGATTTCAGTGGAATCATAGAGCAATAGATTTTTACACAGTTCATAGTAGCAATGGTAATGTTGACTTGATCACTGAAGAAAGCTGTAAAGGCAGTAGGGTGTGGGCATGTACTATGGTAGGAACAATTAGAAGTTTCTGGTCTTGTTTGTCATTTAAGGAAGGGATGGAAGAGTCCTGGGATTTGACTGGTTATTGAAGGATTAGACATGTTTAGGGCTGCTAACCATCTAGTCCTCAACCAAATGAACTCTGTTCCAGGACCTGCTGAAATGGTGATAATATGCTTCAGGGTAGTGAGGCTAAAAAGGATTGTCAGGGAGGGAATGAAGTAGAAGGTGGTTTGGGAGGAGGAGAAGCAGAAGATATAAAGCAGGTCCAAGATCACAACTATGAATCCACAATTAAGGAGGTTTGGGCTCCAAAGAGGACCAAGAAGACAAGAATAGTCATGTGTCTGACAATTTTCCAAGAAAGTGGTATACAAAATAGGGCTAAGTTTGTCTAAAAGATAAAAGCTCCAAATTGATTTAATTCATTCAGTGTAAACCATTACTCCCTTAAATACCAGTGTTTGGGGTTATCTTCAATATCTTTGATTTCTTTATAGTATTCCATGATTTTTATTGCATTTTAGAAATAGAAATGATTGTGTTCTCAAGCAAAGGAGAATATCATTATTCAGTTTAAATCTAAAGCTTTATTACTGTTTTTTCATTGGAGGGGAGATAGAGAAAGCAAGGGGAGATAATATGTTTATGTGTGTTTCTTCTTCTTTTCTAGGAAAATTCCAAAATACTACTAGAACGTGGAGTAGCTTATATTAATGCAGATTCTTCTGTAGAAGGTGAATATTATTTGATATTAAGAAAGGGATTTATTTATAATTTTGTGGGGGGGGGTTAAAAACAATTCTATTCAACAGCAGTTCAGATAATTAAGTGCAGAAATAGCTCAAAAGAGACAGACTGCCATTCCCTAAGCATATATTTATTATTTCTGAGGTAGGGAAGTCAATAGCTATCCATTTAGGACATGTATATTTGACATTTATATTATAGTCCTCAGAGGTAATAGAGGTATCAATCATGAAATTAAACCGAAATAGAGAAGCCTTGACTCTGTAGCCTATGTATCTAACAGGATAGAAGACCTGACTTTGAAGTCAGTTCTGATTTGCATAGGAAAATTTTACTGATGTTTAGAAGGATATAGAAAATTATACATTTCTACCTATTTTTAAATTCTTGGTTATATTTTTTAAAGCCTCTCAAATACCTTTATGGTGCTGTACAAACATTAAGCCATTTTGAAAAATGAGTAGGAGCAAAGAACTAGAAAGAACTCAGTTTGAATACTGATTGAAGCAAACTACTTGGTCTTTTTCTTTTTCTTGTTTGGTTTATTTCCTCTTTACCATTTTTCATCCCATCTGGTACAATCCGCCTTTGTAACCTGACTAATGTCTGATGTGAAAGTGTTTGCAGATCTTATACTTGATTGTATACTGTCATGGGGGGGCAGGGGAGGAAGGGAAAGAAAATTTGAAACTCAAGGAATTATGGAATTGAATCTTGCAAACTAAAAGTAAACAACAAATTAATAAAGACAATAAAATAAAAAAATATTGATCATTTGAAAGAAAAATGAGTAGGAGCACAAATATTCTCTAACTGATGTTTTATGGCTTTTAATTTTCAAGAACCTAATAGGTTCAGAGCATCAAAGTTGTGAATGACTCAAAGGGCAGTGGAGAGAGGCAGGGTACAAGTAGGCAGTAGCCTATTTCCAAAGATGATCTGCATAAAAGGGATATCATTGAGCAAATGTTTAATTGGAAAAGGAGGGGACTAGTCATATAGAAAGAGTGAGGCATGATGGATGGACAGGCTAAGTCCTGCACTGGTACTCACAAAATATGAAAAACCTAGAGAAAAGCCTCCAGCCCCATTAGGCAGGCAGACTCTCTGCTTAAGGATCTGAGAGAGAAAATGGCTAAGAATTATAGAGAATAAGAAGGAATGGGTGGGTTACAATGTGGAGAATATCCATACAAATAAAATCAAAGATCCTGTGAAGAAATATTCAAGAAAAGAATTTTAAAACTAGAAAAGAGTGCTTATTTCCTATAGTTGTGAAAGTAAATACCAAAGAGTTTTTTAAAAATACTTTAATATTTAGCTTAATGTTTATTTTGTTGAAGTGATGATGACAATATCTGATGTTTATATAGGACTTTAAAATTGCAAAGCATATTCTGGACATTGTTAACTGATCCTCATAACGAATCCTCACCTATGAAGGAGGTACTAATGTTATTATCCTTATTTTGTTGATGAAGAAAGTGATTCCTCGACAAAGTGTGACTTTTTCCCTCCTCAAATTCACAACTAGATTTAGAACCCACAGCTGATTTCTAGTTCTGTGCTCATAGGTTACTACCGATGAATACTCTTCACCAACCCTTTTCTTTTACTCAATTTCTTTGCATATTTTCTCTTGTTTTTACATGAGAATTGAAAGATCCATTCAAAGCTACGTCTATTCCAGTTTCAATAGTTAGTAGCTTTATAAAGACAAAGCAGTTCATCTCCTCTCTCAAAACCTGCTCTGTTATCTATAAATTGGGAGTAGTTATGCATGGACTTGCTCCCTGATAAGATTGTCATGAGGAAAGCACTTTGTAAACATGAAGAGAAAGATTGATGGATAGCTGGATGTTCACATCAATAAACAGGTTATTAGATGGAGAGATAGACATTCAGGTAGAGTGGTGGATTGATAAACACTCTTAGATATATAGACAGACATATAGAAGGAGAAGTATATAGCACTTACGATGTGCCAGGCACCATACTAACTGCTTTATAAATATTAACTCATTTGAAGCTCATAACCCCATGAGGCATGTACTGTTATCTCCAATTTACAATTGAGGAAACTGAGATAAAAGTTAAATGACTTTCCCAGGATTACATAGCTAGTAAGCATCAGAAGCTATATATGACCTCAAATTTTCCTGACTCCAAGCCCAGTGCTGTATTCACTACACCACCTAGCTGTCAGACATACAGATAGAAGGGGAGCAGGGGGAGAATGGACATGTGGCCTCAAGGATTCTTCTATTAATGGGATGAGACACCCTCACAGAACAGTGGTTGTAGAGATAGATATATAGACACTCATAGAAAGATGAATAGATGTAGATATAAATAGATACACAGGTGCTCCTACATGAATGGATATAGAAATATATAGACACTTGTACATCGATAGATAGACAGGTAGAAAGCTGGATTTTATAGATATATACACATTTTATATAAAAGTGGGTTATAGATCGCTAATCCTTCCATTACATAATCTTCTGATTTATATCAGTGATTTTGTGTTTTTTTTTCTTTAGAATCATATATTCCCACTTGGGAGAATGGAATTTGATTCCTAGATGGGGACATTTTTATACTTTAGAGGAATCTTCTTTGTGATCTTTAAGTAAGATTACAAAGCATGTAATTGATTAGTTTTTAAACCATGGGAAAATTCACATATTTGTTGTCCTATTTTCCTTATTTAGAGTCATATATTAAGTTGATAAACTAATGTAACCCTAATCCCATAGTCTTCTATGGTATGAAGTACCTTGTTTATCACTGGGGACAATTTCTCTAATTTTTAGTGAGAGCTTCACCTTGGGAAAATCAATGCATTTTCATTTCCATCCTTACAAGCATAGTGGCTAAAATAATAAGAAAGGCAGATTTATTATAACAAATCACATATAAAAGAGGATAAAGAAAAAGAAAGACACATTGTTTACTTGAACAGGACTGAGGTCACAGTGAACAATGCATATTTTCCTTCAACTTTCCTTTATATTTTATTTGTTGTAATAAAACTGCCTTTCCTATGTTCCTTCCCCCCTGCCCCCAAATGCAACCTTTAAAATAGGTGCTTCAGGGAGTCACGATTTGAAACATTATTAGTCTGGTTTGTGCTGAGGACCTCTACTGAATTGTAGCCATTCCAGTTCTACTGAGTCAAGCAGAACTTTGCATGCACTTCTTTCCAGGTCCTTGAACTTTGACTGTTCTGCCCAGCTATTGAAGATCAGCATTTTTTTTTTTTATTAAGCAATTGGGGTTAAGTAACTTGCTCAAGGTTACATGGCTAGTCATTATTTATGTGTGGGTGCTCATTTTCTGAGGCTGGATTCGATCTCGGGTCATCCCAACTCCGAGACTGGCGCTCTTACTCACTGCGCTACCTAGCCGCCCTTAGAAGATCAGCATTTTAACATTAGTTCAGCTCAGTACAGATTTCGTACATGAGTGCTGCTCTTTTCTGCCCAATCTAACTTAAACCAGCCCCATTTATCAATAACCTACCATGTACAAAGCACTGTGTTGGGTACTGAAAATAGAAAGAACAAAAAAACAGAAAAACTCCCTGCCTTTTAAGAGATTACCTTCTGCTTGGGTGGGGGGGTAGGGATACAAACATCTTCTCTTTATTGAGAAGAATCAGAAGTCTGTCAGAAAAAAATATTTCAAAATATGTTCATGTTGATGTTAATCTCTGCTCTTAGAGTCTGTGCTTAGATACTGAAAAAGGAAAGCCAGATTTTCTTGTTTGTACTTTGTTTTGAGATATTGTGTCCCTCTATTCTCACGTTTCAGGAAACTACACTTTGAGAATCGATTGCACACCACTAATGTACAGACTGGTATACAGCCTAACAAAAGAGGTAATTTTAAAAGCCCTCTCCTATTTGTACCCAAAATCATTTTGAAATGACTTTTCAGTTACAAAGTTGCTATTTTCTTAAGGTATCACATTATACATACAGCCAGTTTTATACATTGTTTCAGAATGTGTCATTTATCATATTAAGATACCAAGTTTATCATGAGAGATACTAGGCCTAGGGAGACCTGAAACAAGTCGGAAAAACAATTTCTCTATAAAAAAAATTAAAAGTTTAGTTAACCCAGGTATCTATTTAGGGAACAAAGGAGTAACATAAGGGTGTATGGCTAGCATCTCCACTTCCAGAGTCCCTCATAGAGAACTATTTTACCTTGAAATGAGTCCCTTCACCTTGAACAGGAACAACTTTTTATGTGTTTATGTTATGTCCTAAATCTGAGGGTCCAGGCAAGATTAAGTTTCAAATGATGCTCAGGACTCCCAAGTTAAACAATTTATATTCTCATCATTTTAGGCTGAACTGAATTGTACCAATATCATATGGGACTTTTTTTTTTACTTTTTTATTTATTTATTTTTTTGCTTTTTGGAGGGCAATTGGGGTTAAGTAACTTGCCCAAGGTCACACAGCTAGGGTTTTTTTGTTTGTTTGTTTGTGTGTGCGTTGTCTGAGGCCGGATCCGAACTCAGGTCCTTCTGACTCCAGGGCCGACCCTCTACTCACTGCGCCACCTAACTGCCCCAATATGGGACTTTTTAAGGTTTACAGAGTACTTTATAAATGCATTGGTTCATATAGCATCATATAGTCTTATGAGAGTAAGTACTACAACTATTATTATACCCACTTTACAAGTCAAGAAGTTCAGAGAAGTTAGCTGATTTTTTGATGCTCAATAGAGCTAGTCATTGTCAGGCATGATTTGAACTTGGGTCTCTCCTGAAATTAGAGCCTAGTTTGTCCTTCCATTATACTTATACTTTCCACTTTACAAATTACCAAGAAGTATCTGGGAATGACACTCCAACCTGACTGATCACTAGAATCAAAGTCAGTAATATTAAGTGCTTTTATCTGCCAGGCACTATAATGAGTGATGGAGATGTAAACAAAAGCATAAGATAGTCCTTGCCCCTAAGGAACTCATCATGTAATGGAGAAAAACAACACATAAAAAGAAGCTGAAAAATGGGGGAGGGGGAGAGAACCAGAGTGGGTTATGATGCAGTCCTATAGCTGGGGTGGGAAATTAGCTGAGCAGCTGTTAGAGTTGAATTCATTTTCAGAATAGTGAGTTACTGGGAATAGAAATGAAAGGTGAATTCTCTGGGCACCCTCCTGAAACACAGGGTCTGGAGGGAGCTCCTAAATGTTCACCCCCTCCCTCTACAATCAAAGAGAGGGAATAGTCCCAGGAGGAGGAGGAATGAATTTCAGAGTTGATTTCATCTTAGAGAATAATAAGTTTCTGGAGATCATGAAACTCAGATCAGCTATAACCAATTAAAATTACATCACTGTGAAATGATTGACTTGAATATACAGACTTTCTGTTTGAGACATTCATTCAACATATTTTTGTTTAGTACCTTTTTTGTCCTAGGTACTAAGGGAGATGTAGAGATGAGATGATCTAGATAAGAAAGAACCCACATGGACTGTATGATCAATTAGAGTAGAAAAACACAAATAAAAATAACTAAAACCTAAAAATTATCTGGAAAGGGAATCAGAGTTGCAAAACTCTCTCAGAAGACAGCATTCATCCATTTCAAAAGAAGCCACACTAGGGACTTCTTTCTAGTGTCCATCCTTCATACTCTGGCAAATGACACAAGAATAACAAATTCCTCAGCTTCAAGTAGAAACCTTCCATAAGTCTTTTTTTGTTTTAGTTCCCAAGTAACTTTTAGAGAATTCCCAACATTCTAGCAAAGAATCACTTTCTCTCTGAGTTTCTTCATCTCCAGCAAGAGATGATTTTTTTAAAAAATTGTTTCTAGCTCTTTAGATCACTGTTATTGCAAACACAAAAATTACAGAGTTTTCAGGGAATTGAAACTGAAATATTAACTTTCATTTAGAAAATAGATTATAAGCAGTTTTTTAAAATAATTTTAAAAGCTTTCCTGCTAAATATATCATCATCACATGCTGTTATAATATTTTATTCCTGGAATATGCTGCATTAATTCATTCAGAATTGTTTTGGTTCCAAGATGCCTCTGGTAAATTCCTATTATACTATGCTTCAATTATTTGTCATACAGTACTCCCTAATTTGTTTTATTATTACTTAATGAGTTTGGTTTTTACAAGTAAGTGACAATTTTAGAGTAAAATATTCTCTTACTAATCTGTATCTCTCCTTTTCTTTTTCTTCTTTTTTTCCCCTTCCTTCTTTTCATTATATCTTTTTTTCCATTATCTTCCTTCCTGAATATGTACCATCCCCTCCCATTCCCAGGAGACTATCCCTTATAATTAAAGAATAAAAAAGAATGAAGGGGGGAGGGGAACTGTTTAAGAAAGCACTATATTAACCAAGTTGATAGTTTATACAATACTGGACCCCTTCCATCTTCATAATAAAGAAGGAAGGTGTACCTATAATACCAATTTGATATTCACAACAACCACAGTGGCTATGGATATGCTAGTGTAGTTGTAAATCACAAAACATAACAGGATCTCCACATAGAGGACAGAACCAAAGCATTTATTCAGATACCAGAAAATGGAGTCCCAAAACCTGAAAGTCAAATTCATTATAGTAACCATGAAGTTGGTACACATAAGCAATGCAGCAAACACCTACATTCCTAAGCCTTCCCAAATCTTCCCTCAGTCAGGCCTTCAAAACAAAACAGACTCCCTCAAGCAACGATCCTGATCAAATTTGGTACTGCCCTTTGGCAGTACCACTGTCTCGAATTTTGTTGGTTCAGGATTGAATGGTGAGTTAAGATAAGTTTCTCCATGCTGCCTTTTGATTCTAGTTTCACCACCTAGTTGTGGAGCCAAAGGAGCCTAGTTTATGGAATCTTTGTCTTAAAAAAAAAAAAGTGTGATTGGTTAAGTACTTACTGACCACAGACCTAGATTAACAATATGGACTAAACAATAAAGGGGAGATGGGGACAGTGTAGGGACTAGAAGTAGCCAGCTATCACATAACTCCCTATAAGTTTGATTCCAACATCATTATTCCATAGAAACTATTTTCTACAAAGCAACCAGCTATCTCCTAATTCACAAGTTAAATGGCCTTTTCTCATTCCTTATTCTCTCTGCAGTCTTTGCATTGTCAATCACTTTCTTCTTTTTTTATACTTTCTTGTTTCTAGATCTCCAGAATAACACTCTCTGCTGGTTTTCCTTCTACCTATCTGACTGCTCCTTGCATTCTCCTTTGCTAGACTCTCATCTAAATCAAGGCCACTAATTGTGGGTGTCCCATAACACTCTGTCCTTGTCCCTCTTCACTTTTTCATCTATACTACTTCACTTGGTAATCTCATCACTTCTTATGGATTTAATTATCTTTATGTTGATGCTTCTCAAATCCAACCTTTCATCCCTAACCTATCAGCTGGCCTCCAGTGTCACATCTAGAGCTGCCTTTCAGACATCTCAAACTCAACGTCCAATAGAACCCTTAAGCTAAACATATTCAAAACTGAACTCATATCTGTCTCCCTCAAATTCCTCCTTTCTAAACTTCCCTATTGTCATTGACAACAACACCATCTCCCCAGACGTGGAACCTACATATGTCAATAAAAACTTAACACTGTCTCTCATCCTCTATATCTATTCTGTTGCCAAGGTCTATTGATTTCACCTTTGTAACATCTCTTGAAAAATTCCTCTTCTCTCCTCTGATGCTGACACCTGAGCCATCTTTGTGAAGGCCCTCATCATCTTATTCCTGGACTATTAAAAAGCCTGCTAGTTGATCTTCCTGCCAAAAGTTTCTCCCCAGTCCATTCCATCTTCTGTTCAGCCACCAAAGTGAGTTTCCTTAATCATAAATCATAACTTATAACTATATCATGCCAAGCCCCCACTCAGTAAACTCTAATGACTCCCTATCACTTCCAGGATCAAATACAAAATTCCCTATTTATTGTTCAAAGCCATAGTTCATAGCCTACCTACCCACCCTCACCTTTCTAACCTTCTTATATCTTAAACCCTAACATATGCTCTTCAGTCCAATGAAACTGACCTCTTTGCTGTTCCACTAACAAGATACTATATATCTTCATTCTGGACATTTAGTTCCAGCTAAACCCAGTCCCTCTTAATTCTAGTGATTTCTTCTATTAATTATTTCCTATTTATCCAGTATACAGCATTTTTTGTACATATTTACTTGTCTTCCATTATAGGTCTAACTAATATGATCCTTAGTTGACACAGAAGATTTCCTTTCATCTAAGAAATTCTGCTATCTAAGTAGGACCCTAAGTTCCTGTAACCATCATCCTTTAGGAGTAACCTAACCTCAAAAGTGAGTTGTTGAGTGGCCCTCTGAAGACACAAACTCCCATTCTCACTTGTTAACCATTCACAAAGCTGCCGTTTGTCAACAAAAGGAAGATTAGCCTTAAAAGTGGGTAGAGTGAATGACCATTCAGTATAGGTGGACAAAATAACCAAAAAGATGGAATTACTTCAGAAGCTCCAGTCAAGCTTCCTCTCCCCAAAAGTACTGCAACTGTCACATGTGATGGTGCCAAAAATCATACCATTAGAGATTTTTTTCTTTGGTTCCAGAAGGATATTCAGTCTTTTGAGAGTTCATTAATATGCAAATTATTCTGATGAGTTGACAGGTCAAGTCCTGAGTTCAAGTTTTGGCTAAGCAATTTTGTAAATATCTGAGCCTCTCCTCATCTGTGAAATAATGATACGTTGGTGTAAGAAAGGAAAATAACCTATGTAAAAATTCTCTGGAAAATCCAAAGCTCTATATAAGTTTAAGCACTATGTCTTATTTTAAATTGGACATGTTTCTAATGCATTTTTTTTTTTTAGCTTCGAAGTCCTGATGAGGGTTTTGAAGACAAATCTCTGTATGAGAGCTGGAAGGAGAAAAACCCTTCAACAGAATCCAGTGACCAACCCAGGTAAATGAATGAATAATTCTATTTAATTCAATAAAATTTCTCAAGTGTCTACTAGTGTGGTAGACACTTGGGTAAGGCACTGTAGACACACTGGGTAAGGCACTGTGGCAGGTAAAGAGAATACAAAGAAAAAAAAAAACAAGACTAAGAGACCTCCAACATATTATATTTAATTTAAGTATTTAAGAGATAACACAGAGGAGAAAATACAAAGTACATATAAACTTTAGGCTCCTGTAATAAGTTTATATATTGATTAGGAAGTGAGATGTCACAGGATATTAGAGCCTTAAGAAGATTTGGTTTGAAATTTGATTTCAGACACAATAACTGAATAACCTTGAGCAAGTCACAGAAGCTGTTTGTCTCAGTTTCCTTCTCTGCAAAATGGAGGGGGGGAAGGTGATAATAACATGTACCTCCTGGCGCTGTTGTGAAGATCAAATATGATCCTATTTGTAAAGCTCTTGGCACCTGGCACATAGTAGGGACGATATAAATGCTAGCTATCATTATTAGCATTTGCTGTAACTCAAAATATTTCTTTTTTTGCTTTTTATGGCTTATTTAATATTGTTCAAATTATTTTCTTTTGCATCTTGATTTAAAAAAAAATAGAGCTTTAGTAGAACATAACCCCAAAGCAAAATATCTGGGTATTTAAATGCAGTTACTTATTGTTAATAAATATCATGTAATAAATACTAAACATTCAAGCAAATTCAACTGCATATCTTTGATATTTGGTGACTTCAATTTCCATCACTGAGAAAAAAAGAGAATAGCAAAAACTATGTTGAAAAATATGAGGAGCAAGAATGGGAGAAGCCAAATGTAGATTACCCATGAAATGACACCATATTCAGCTGGCATTCCAGGTAAACACTTAGAAACTTAATGTGGCCCTGCTAGGCATGCATGATGGAGGGATTTCTCCTCTTCCAGCCCCTACTTCAGGACATGCATAGGTATGTTTTGAGTTTTTCCCATTGGCCATGATGATTCATGAGTACCAATTAGATGGTTTTGAAAAGTCTTTTTAATTTACTGCTGAGCTGGAATTCTGGATTACTAAAAGGATAATCCTGCCCCTCAAGTGTCTGCTTCTTGCCAGCTTTGGAACATGAAGTCTATATCTCTTGGTTTGGAGAATCAGGTATAGGAGAGTGACCCTCTTGTATCTTCTTTTCCTTTGCAAAGGACTTTGTGAAATCTTGAAAGGCAGCTGGTGTCTTCCCTGTATCATGTACCCAGGTAGCAATGTAGCCCTATAGCAGCCACCAAGGCAGCTAGGTTTGCAACAGTCACAGAAGAAAGTAGTCAGAAAGACCATAGAAAGAGAAGTCAATGGAAATTAAAAGTTTGTTTGATGTTGTTTGGACTATGCTGAAGGGAGGAGAAATACACACTGGGTAATGAGCAGCCTTACAAAGAAACTCTATCTCAGTGATACTTGAATATTATCCACTGATTGTATTAATGTAAAGCCAAGTACAAGTAGCTTTCCAGAGGACTGCTGCTGGAAACCCCTTCAAGGTTCTGATTACACAGTATAGTGAACTCACTATTCAGTAACAAACTAAGACAAAACATTCACAGAATTCACAATGTTATGAAATAACAACTTATCACTAAAATGGCCACATAGTTTTCACCAAAGGGGCTTCATAGTTTTAAATAAAGTCCATTCATTTAGTAACTCAACCATTTAGTAACTCAATCATTTAGTAAGTCCTTAATTCAATAATCCTTAAGGAGGCTAGTCTCCTTAATGGACACAAAGTACAAAGGTCAAAGTTCTCCACCCCTAGGTCACATTGTCTTAATCTCTTCAGTCAAAAAGTCTTCTTTCTTCTTAATTGGAGAAGTCCTTAACTCAATCATCTAAATGTAAAGGTCAAAGTTCACCCCTAGGCCAGAGTAAATCATGATCTTCTCAGTTTGCATTAAATACCCAAGGAGAGGTCTTTTCATCTTGATTCAAGGCAGGCTCTCAGTTTCCATGGTTCCTCTTCAATGGTCCCAGCTCCTTGTGCTCCAGTTCCTGTTCCATATTGAAGCTCACAGTGTCTAGTCCACCTCAAGTCCTTCACAGTTTCTGTTCCTGGGAAGACAAATCTTAACAAAGCCACAACAACATTCATACACATTGACGACATCCTCATCAATTCAATTTCTGCCTGTGAAATTAACATAGACCCAACAACAAGGTCTGAAGAATCAACACAAATAATCAGTATAGTCCCAGGGACCTGTGAAAATGTAGGTAAGACCCTCCTCCAGGATTTCATTAAACATACAACAAGAAAAGCCTCTTTTAGGGTTTCTGGACAAGCAGTAAGGTCCCAGAGCTTCTGTAACATCAGCAACTTCCTCCCACTGTGGGATTCACAAGTTCTGGGTCTTAATACTTGATACAATCATGAACTTGAAACAAGGTACTAAGTACCTGTTTGATTGTCAATACAAGGGGCAGGGAAGATCTTCAAATCCCCATTACCATTACAATTAGTCATAAGTTACTGGCTTCTTTTCTAATCATTCTGTGATTCTTTATTGATTATTATTTATTTTCTGTGTGTTTTACCCTGTGAATCAGGATACATACTTGATTCATACTTGTACTGTGGGTACCAGAACGGAGAATCTGTTAGACTTCAATTTCATAACTCTTTCTATAATTGAGAACCAAATCAAATAACAACTTTCTGTGCAGTACCATGGTTGGGGACATGAGTCCATGTATGTGAGAACTAGAAAGTTTACTTCTCCTCTAGAGGAGTGAAGCAGCCTCCATAGCAATGAAGGCAGGGCAGTCCTAGGGGACAGATTAAGTATGGGAACTGAAGCAGGTTGTCTGCTCCTGGCACATCAGCTTAGTCTTATCTAACTAGTCACCATGGTAGACTGATCTCTATATGAGGAGCACTTTATTTAGGAAGAGAATTCAAAACCCTGGTCAATGACACCATAAAAATTTTAAATTAACTAAATATTAACAGATAGGAATTGAGTAGTTTTAGACATCAAAGGCAGTTCAGAATCAACTCTCTGCACAGTAAGAATATTTATTGGTTAGAGCAAAGGTCGAAATAAACACCAAACCAAAAACCAAAATAAATAGAAGACAATCTTTATAATTTTAGCAGCTTTTGCCTGACCTGCTTAAATGAATTCGTAGCTCTGAAAAATCAGAAATTGGCAAAAATAAAGACATTAGTTATCACCATTTCTTAGAGGCCTATGAATCATGCAAAGTAGCACAACAAGAAAGCTAAACAGCCCTAACATTGCTTCAGACAATCTCCTTGCTAAATGCAGAGCTATAGCAGCCAGGGTTAACACAGGTTTAAAGTTCAAGGCCTTTTTTTTTACAAAGGAAGATGACAAAGATTATGTGCCATATCATCTCCCAAAGTATAAAAAAAAAATAAAAAGACAAAGAGAAAACAAGCCTTCAGGTACCCTGGCATTTGAACAAACATCTTAAAAGCATTTATGGATGAAACTGGAAAACAGCAATTGGATGGAAAGAGAAGAGATCTGTGAAATCTCTTCGTGTATACATTAAAATTAAACAATGCTATCACAGATGTGACCATAGTGGTAACAGCTTAGTGATCCAATGTGTTGACAGTAACGGAGGTATAAAATAGGAAAGTAATATGCAACTATCTGAAATGTTCAGCTATCTCCTGGAAGATGCCCTGTCCAGAAAAACAAACAAACAAACAAAAAAATCTATTATTGGTGTGGTTCTCCACATATTCTTAGTAACGGATGATACTGAATTGATTGCAACAAGTATTGGATTGTTACACTTATCAGTGAAAGCCACAAGAATATGAAAAAAGTTGGTCTGACAATCCACACTAGAAAAGTAAAGTAAATGAAAAATATATATTGTATTACTTTTTTTTTAATTTAACAAATATTCGTTTAGTTCTTGATATGTGAATAGCACTGTCCTAGAAATACAAAAATGCAAAACAATATAGTCCCGCGCTCTCAAGGAGCTTATATTATATTGAGGGTTACACCGTGATAGGTAAGAATAGTACATAAGACAGAGGTAGAAGCAAGGTGCTCTTAGAAAATATGAAAAAAGCCTGTGCATTGTGGAGATCTGGTAAAGCTATACCGGGACCTTGGTTTGTTGACAGCTTGTCTAATAACTTTTACGTGATATTTCACTGAAGCCCTCTAAGCATAGGTGCTCCACAGAGTTCTGTGTTGGCCCCTCTTTTCTTCTCCCTTTCTATATTACTTCACTTAGTGATCTCGTCTGCTCTTGTAGACATAATTACCATACTTATGCCATGGGTTCTCCAATCTACCTACCCTGCCCCAAACTCACTTCCCATCTTCAATCTCACATCTCCTTAGACATCACAAAAAGGATCCCAACAGGTATCTTAAACTCAGCATGCCCAAAATCTAACTCATTAAATTTCCCCTAAAAGCTCCACCTCTCCTAACTTCCTTAATACTGGATTGGGGAACACTGTTCTCCCAGTGCCCCAGATCATAACCTAGATGTCATCCTTGACGTCTCATCATCAGCCTCCCCAGCCCCCTCATCCATTCTGAGGCCAAGGCTTATTAATTTCACCTTTTATACATTTCCCCAATATATTCTTTTCTTTCCTCTGACACTACCACCACTGTGGTAAAAGCTTCCATCAACTCCTGTCTAAACTTATTATAACAGCCTGCTGGTGGGTCTGCCTGCTTTGTCTTTCCCCACACTGGTGCATACTCCATTTTTTCCTAAAATATAGGTCTGACCAAGTCACCCCCCTTCTCAGTAAACTTTAGTGGCTCCCCATAACAAAGCCCTTCATAACCTAGCTCCCTCCTACAATTCCAGTCCTCTTCAATCTTATTCCTGCCACATATTTTTTTTAATTAATTTGTTTGTTTACTTTTAGTTTACAAGATTCAGTTCCACAATCCCTTGAATCTTGAATTTTCTCTCCCTCTCTCTCCCCCCACCCTAGTCACATGCAATCAAGTATAGGATCTGCAAATACTTTCAAATTAGACATTACTCAGATTATAAAGGATTGTAACTGATTCAATGAACAATGGGAAAGAGGAAACAAAAGCAAACAAGAAAAAGAAAGAGCAAGTAGTTTCCTTCAATCTGTATTCAAACTGTTCTTTCTAGTTCTTTCTCTGAATGTAGACATCTCCTTGCATCTTGAGTTTTTTGGAGTTGTTTTATAACCCTTCATTGCTGAGAAGAGTGCAGGCTATCAAAGTTGATCATAACACATACATTGTGTCTGTAATTGTGTACAAATTTCTCCCAGTTCTGCTCTCCTCACTCAGCATCAGTTCTTATAAGCCTCTCCAGGTAAATATGAAGCCTGTCTGTTCCTCATTTCTTATAGTACAATAGTATTCCATTACATTCATACACCACAACTTGTTTAGTCATTCCCCAGTTGATGTCTGCCACATGCTTTTCAATCCAATGACCCTGGCCTCCTTGTTATTCCATGAACAGGACACTCCTCTCTCAGTACTGTTCATTTTCTCTAGCTGTCCCCCATTCCTGGAATGCTCTCCCTCCTTATTTCTGCCTAATGTCTTCCTTTGTTTCCTTTAAATCACATAAAATTCCATCTCATACTGGACACTGTTACCAAAACTTCTTACTTCTAGTAATTTCCTTCTAATGATTAATTCCTATTTATCCTCCTATTGCTTGTTTGCACATAGTCTCCTCCCTAAAACTGAGGTCCCAGAGGGTAGGGACTGTCTTTTGTCTCTTTTTTTTTCCCGTAATGCCTAGCATGGAACTTGACACAAAGTTGGAGCTTAACAAGTGTTTATTTACTAACTAATGAATTCATGTTGATCAGCTGTCTATTAAATTAGCATGTCAGTATTAGTTTCTACACATACACACACACACACACACACACACACACACACACACACACACTGAACAATAAATAATAAACTGAACCCAAATATTATAAGAGGAAGAAATTGGACAGTGGGAAATAGGGCATTGCTTTCAGTGATTCTAAGCTAATTAGCCCTGTAAAAGTTGATCTCTTTAACACCAATAATCATTTCAGTAAATCAGGTATTTTTTAGGCATTTACTGTCTGCCAGAGATTTTGCTAGGTGCCCAGGATATAGACAGAAATGGAATAGTTGCTTCCATCAAGGAGTTTACCTTCCCCTGAAAAGAAACATGTACAAAGAAGAATAAATACAAATGATAAAATCTGTTAGGAAAGTAGGGAATACAAACACCTGGAGCAATCAGAAAAGCTCTGTTTGTAGAGGGTGACGTTCAGAATGAGGCTTGAAGAGAGATGACCTCCAGAATTCCATCCAGTTCTCATTCTAGGACACTGTGGTTAGATCATTATCCTCATTCCCTTCACTGTGTTTAGCTCTCCTCAAAAGTTTATTCTTGAGAGCTTCTAATTCCTAAACTGATTTAACTTTTAAGATTATGTGACTGTAGGATTTTGTTCTGAATCCCACTTTTCCAAAATATAGTATTGGGGTATACATGCCAAAGCTATCACTGGATATGGTGCAGAGGCCTAAGCTTTAGAAATTAATCAGGAAGCACTGATTAAGTGCCAAGGAAGTTGAGGTGTCTTACCCAACATCCCATAACTCTTCAGTGACAATTCTAGGACTGAAAATCAGGTCTGCAGATTCCTAATCTAGTTCTTTTATTGATAATAAAAGGAACAAGTACTTCCTGTTACCTAAACATCTGCTTCTCTGTGTAACTGTATATTGTAGGAGACAGAAAAATGGTGGTGGTTTTAAATCCAAGATCTTATACTTATTAGGTCTTTAACCATGGACCACTAATTTAACCTTTCTGACCTCAGTTTTCTCATCTGTAATTTGGGAATAATAATAATATTAAATTTGCTAAGAAATGAAAAGTGAAGTGAAATAATGCTGAACAACAATTGAGATAATTTAAGACAATTGATAGAAAGACTTGTGAACTAAATTATGTGGAGAATTGTCTCTTCTGTTTTATCAGATAGACATTGCCAATGTTAATAGAATGTTATTTGCTACAAATAGAAGTGACAGAAGTATTAATTCAGGAAGCCTAAAAATGTATTCCAAGTCATATAGATCAACTAGAAGAGACCATCTAGGTCATTTCTTCTAACCTATTGTTTTCCATTATGGAGGGAGGTGGTGTCATTTAACTGTAAATGGTTTTACAGATAGTAAGGGAGGGTTGGTATTCAAACTCACTTCCTTGAGTACTAAATTCCACTGCCCTGCACTGCCTCCATAGTCAGTTGACTATATGAGGAATCTTGTCTTCTGCCACACCAAAATATTTTGCAGCATAAGAATAGAAACATATCCTGGAAATAGATAGATAGATAGATAAGTAGATAGGTAGGTAGATATAGATCTATTAGATATTCCTGGGTAAGAATATATATCCTTCTACTTATTCCGAATCAACAGGTCTAGTTTTGTAAATTATGTTTCTAAGACTTTAAAATATTGTTAGAAAATTAATTTTTAATCAGAAAGGATGTCTTAACTCAAAAGGCTAAAATTTCCTCATATAGAGTTATTGTACTATAGCACTTTCACAGTTTTTTAAACTGTTAAACATTTTTTTTATGTTTTTCTTCTTACCTTTTCAAGGATTAACAAATTGGGATCTGGCAATGACTTTGAAGTATTTTTTCATAGACTTGGCATTCCTTCAGGCAGAGCTCGTTATACTAAAAACTGGGTAAGTTTGAATCCACCAGTGACTTTTGGTTGCCTATCTACAGTCTACACCAAGCATGATCATTCCAGACAGCTGTGACTATAAAGGGATTAAAAGGGTGTGAATAAAGGTAGGCAGTTGTGGGTTGATGGCTGCCATAGTAAAGAAACTGTAGGTGCTAAATCTTTTCCACAGATTATTTCTGCTAGTCCTTGTTCCAGGTTGGCTTACCTAAAATGTGTTATGTTGATATCACTGACCTACCTAAAATTAGTTATGTTAATCTGACACCTCAAAAAAATATTCATTTAGAATGCTTTTGTTTTAGAGTAAAACTCCTATAAACCCACTTGATGATTTTCTTATCTTGCACTTATGATGATAACCCACATTGAGAATGGTAGAGTGTAAGCTTTTAGAGGCGTTTTGATTTTTTCTTTATATCCCCTTAGCCTAGAAAAGTACTTAGCACAGAGTAGATTCTCAGTATGTATTTGTTGAATTGGATTTGTAGTTAGTCTGAGCTTTAAGGTACACCATTGCCATGCCCAACTGCTATGCTGGGTTATTACTCAGGAAGGCAGCCACTAGAGAACAGGTTTAAAGTGGGAATATACTTTATTTCTGTGACATGATATTGGTGTTTCAGGGGAATCAAAAATACCATGCAGAGTCTATATTTAATCATTTTAATTAATTTTCCTATAACTGTCACATATATGAAGGAAATCAAAGAATACTACCTTGTAGAAGAATGGTAGATGACCAATAACTAGAAATATCATAGAGGATATCTGCTCCAGTGTGGGTTAGTAGATGATATTGAAGGCCTTTTATAATTTTGATAACCTGTGATTATATGGAGAAAATCACCTGGCAGGTAGTGACAGCACAGTACTAGTACAGAGGTAACATAGCACTATGGAGGGGTGGCTAGGTGACACAGTGAGTAAGAGTGCCAGCCCCGGAGTCAGGAGGACCCGGGATAGGTTCCGGCCTCAGACTTAGCACCCACACAAAAGTGACTAGCCATGTAACCTTGAGCAAGTTATTTAACCCCAATTGCTTTAAAAAAAATTTTTTTTGTTCCTGATTCATTTTCAGTCATGACTAACTCTTAGTGGCCCCATTTGGGTTTTCTTGGCAAAGATACCAGAGTGGTTTGCCATTTCCTTCCCCAGCTTCTTTTACTTTTAAGGAAACTGAAGCAAACAGGTTAAGTGACTTGCCCAGGGTACTTACCTACTTACTTACTTACTTACTTATCTGAGGCCGAATTTGAATTCAGGAAGATCAATCTTCTAACTCCAAGCCAAGCACTCTATCCTCTATACCACCTAACTGCCCTGGAGTCATGAGACTTGGATACAAATGCCTTCCTCTGACACTAGTAAATCCCTCAACCTCTTTGGGCCTGTTTCCTCTTCTTTAACATAGGATTAATAATACCTGTAATATAAACTTTATTGGGATGTTGTGAAACTCAGATGAAATTAGTAAATTTTAAAGGGCTACCAAAAGATCTGTGTTATCATTTTTGCCAACAGTTATTTCAAGTATGACTCCTTAGCTGTCACATCATAATTTTCTCAGTCTTATAGGAGAAGGGTATCTGGGACCATTTAATTAAGGAAATTAAGGGACAAAGAGTGTCATTTTTCCAAGATTACACATTACAAAGGAAGAATCACTTCTTTTTTTTTTTTTTAATAAGCAGTTGGGGTTAAGTAACTCACTCAAGGTTACACAGCCAGTCATTATTTATGTGTGGGTGCTCATTTTCTGAGGCCAGACCAATCCCGGGTCATCCTCACTCTGGGGCCAGCACTCTTGCTCACTGCGCCACCTAGCCACCCCGAAGGAAGAATCACTTCTAAAACCAGATTCTATCAACTGCTTGTCCAGTGTTATCCATTAATAATGGATTAATGAAATTTCAAGGATTAATGTTTTGGGGTTTTCATACTTTATAAATTTAGAACTGTTTGCTCTTTGCAGAAATAAAGCCCAGTTATTTAATAGGGCCTTCTTTTTGTTCATAATCAGTCTAATATTATCATTTACATCAATTAAAAATGTTCCATTAGGTGGTGCATTCATGTTTGGGTTTTAGATCATTATTACATTTTTTGGTACTTTTATGTTTAATTCAACAAGAATTTATTAAGCAACCCACAATGTGTGAAGCATTATAGATACAAGGACAAAAGTAAAACACCCTCAGCTTGCAAAGAGCCTGCATTCAATTGGTAATTTTACTTCCAGTGTGGGGAAAACACTGAGGAGAGGTGAGAATGTGTTGGGGGAGAAAGGGAGGGATAAGCAAAGATAACCTATTTGAGGAGTACTAGAGATGAAGCTTAAGAAAACAAAGGATTGAAAAAGGCAGAGGAATGGAGTTTTGTTGTGTGTTCTTTTTTTCAGCAACTGGCCATGAAATTTCTTTAGACATCAGTGATAAATTTCTCTTGTTTTTCAGCTTCATATTAATTTACTATGTGTTCTATTTCAAAGGTAATGAGAATTGTATTTTTTCTTACATTTGTAGAAAACAGACAGATACAGCAGCTATCCAGTATATCACAGTGTCTATGAAACTTATGAAATAGTGGAAAATTTTTATGACCCTACTTTTAAGAATCACCTCACAGTGGCTCAGGTTCGAGGAGGCATCCTTTTTGAATTGGCTGACTCCATCATTCTCCCTTTGGACTGTCAAGACTATGCCAAAGCTTTACAAAAATATGTTAACAGCATTTATGAACTGGCTCAGAAACATCCAGAAAAGCTGCAAGCATACAACGTGTCCTTTGGTATGTGATTTGGCCAAAACACTTTTTTCTTGAATTTGCTTTTGATGTATCTTCTCTCATCCAAGGATCTTAGAGCTGGAGCTGCAGGGGGACCATCAATAACAATATTCATTGTGCAAACACTGAGTAGGAAATACTATCCTTATAGTATATAACTGTAGCATTTCTTTTGTAGTAATCCCTTTCTATTCATTATATTTATTAACAGAAGTGTATCCTCCTTTTCATTCAGGGCTTTTTACTATAAACTCCTGGAAGACAGAGATAATATTCTTGTGGTTCTCTCTATATAGAACTTGTCAGTGTCAGGGAGAATTAGACTTTAAATAATTAAATGATTTTTATTCCAGATCCACTTTTCTCAGCAGTGAAGAATTTTACAGAAACAGCTACTAACTTCAGTAAGAGATTGCAAGACTTAGACACAAACAAGTAAGCAGAACGTGAATACATATTCTAAGCATGGGTAATTATGTGAGTAGGATGTGAACATATTCTAAACATATTTAAATAGAAGAGATCCAGTCTGGCACAGTGAGTAGACATTGGCTTTAGTAAAGTCAGGGAGAGCTTGGGGTGCAAATCACTTGGCCTCCAGTGCCACAAGCAAGTAAGGCTATAGATAATCTCAACTTTATATTTTATAATGAACATTAGTGGGAGATTGCACATAGGGGATTCTCAACATCAGATAAATCACAAAACAAATAAGCAGGTATACCCACTTATCAAATGGATCTGTGATCTCATCAAGTCAGGATGTAGTCCTGACATAATCAGGATCTAATCCAACAGTGTAAGGGTGGTGCTGGTAAAGAAGAAAAAATGTTCACACATCACTTAAATCTTAATCTGAATTGTTAACACTCTCTACATCACTTTCTTACTCTCTGGACAATCAACCAAACAATAATTCAAGCCTGGTTGTTTGTTTGTTTTAGCATTTGCCAATTTCCAAGGTGTAAATGCTCACACTGAAAATTTAAGAAGCTGGTTCTAGCACACCACTGCATCCTTGCCTGCCCTATCCCTTCTGATTCTTGCCTTAGTTCTTCCAAAATTTTGTAACAGGGTATCCCTGCCCCACAACATGCTAAAGACCTTCTCTTTTTCCCAACATCAAGAGGGTACCAGTGGAGTACTCTGGCTGTCTATCTGTTATTCTTCCCTCTTAGCCATTTAACCCACTTGTTTTATCAGTGTTAAAATAGCCTTTGGGAATCAGTGACCCATTTATCAAACAATTTTAAAACTTATTAAGCATCTACTATGTGCCAGTCTTTGTACTGGGAATATAAAAACAAAAGCAAAATAGTCACTGCCCTGAAAAAGTTCATTTATAAAGGAATTTAACTTCCTATTCTTCCCTTAGGGTAAATATTCAATGATGTGATGTTTCTGGGCCTCAGTTTAATCATCTGTAATATAAGGGCATTTGGACTACATGACCTTTAAGGCCCCTTCAATCTCTTAATTCTGACTCTATGATTCTAACTTTCTGCTGTCACTGGTCTATGAACACCAGACTTACTACCTTCTCCCCTAGCCAGTTGCCTCCTCATTCCCTTCTGTCTGGTCCATCTGCATCATTTTTTAGATGAGGAAACTAAGGCCAACAGAAATTACATGATATGCCCAAGGATGACATGACCAGAATTTGAACTTAGGCCTTCTTACTCCAAGTGCAGCATCCTTTTTGCCATACTATAGAAGACAGATTTCATTTGTTCAATGTGGAAACGGTTGATACAAAGAAAATTCCATTCAGATAGCAGTTAGGGCATTAATAAGTTCTCCATGAAGCTTTGGACTATATATGGCTCATATGTTGATTGTCAGTTATATTACTCACACTGTAATACACTTCTTGCCTCACTACCACCTATTCCCAGCCTCCAAAAGAGATATGTAGGCCTGGTTTCAACTCTGAAAGTGAAACTTAACCATGTACTTGACTTAGCTGGAGTTTTGACTTGAATCAGCCAAATATTTATCACAGTTCACTTCATGATGCTCATGGTGACTTTACTTCAAGGTGTGTAGCTGAAGAACACAGGATTTGGAGTCAGAAGACCTGGCTCTAAATTCCTTGTCTTCTGCTTATTATATGTCACCTTTAGAAGAACAAAATCTAGGACAGGTCCACTGGACTTTGCTGTAGTGCTGATGTATACAAAGGAATGCAGTTCCTCCCCATGATAATACAGAGACACTGCTATCTTTGCATTTTTTTAGAGATAGCCCTCCTGGCACTTTATCATCTTCCCCTGGCTTCTCTTACTTGGTACCACAGCCAACATCCCTTTACAAAAGAGCCCCTCTGCTGGGGACCCATGTTCCCAACTATATTCTTGGGGGACTAGGCCACTTACTTTCCTTGTGCCAGTACAACTGCAGTTTGACTGGCCCACATTCTCTCACTGCTGCCATTCCATCTTGCTCTCCATTGTTCTTCCCCATTAATATCCTCATCCCCTGGAAAACTTGGGGCCACCCTTTAAGTGATACCTACTCCCTCATCCCATGGCTCTAATATCAGCCACATCATTAAACCTCTCTCTGCCCCAATTTCCTCCTCTATGAAATGAAGGTATTTGACTAGATGATCTCCAGAATCCCTTCCTGTTCTAAACCCTATGATAATGTTCTTTAAATTCAGGAATATGTGGTTTATCTGTTACGTGGGCCTTTATATGAAGTCTTCATGGGCTGCTGGCCTAACTGATGAACCTTTTCAGACAGTTATACCATCAGATTATAGACAAAATGTTTATTTCTGTGTGTGTCCTCAGAGCTCTTCTGACTTTGTAAGATATGCTAGAACCGAAGTTCTGTGGATCTTGGCCTTTAGGAACTGAGTTACTTCTGTGCCATGACAAGGAAAAGAACTATATTTTTAAAACTATATTTGCTTTGCTTCTATTGTGAATGTGTAGCCACCTGGCTTAAAATGTCCATTTTCAAATATACTAAAGTATGTTTCTTTGCCTATTTTTAGCCCAGTCTCAGTGAGAATTATCAATGATCAACTAATGTTTTTAGAAAGAGCTTTTATTGATCCCCTTGGATTGCCTGGAACCCCATTCTATAGGTAAGGGGAAAAAAATTTACTGCAGCTTATATGTTATTTTTTTTCAAATGTCAGCTTTTGGAAAAAATTTTAGAGGATAGTACTTGAGAATGAAATTAACTCAGAATTCTTTTTAATGATTACTCATACATGATTCTGGTGATTATTCTCAGGAAGAACATTCCTTAAAGGTAATCTAAGTTTGTAGTTTAATTTTTTTTTTTGGAGGGGGAAGACAGAGCAATTGGGGTTAAGTGACTTGCCCAAGGTCACATGGCTAGTTTTGTGTTAAGTGTCTCAGGCCGGATTTGGACTCAGGTCCTCCTGACTCCAGGGCTGGTTCTTTATTCACTGCACCACCTAGCCACCCCTGTAGTTTAATTTTTAATGCTTTAAAAATAGCATGATTTCTTGGAATGTAACCATATGTTACCATATGTACCAAGGCTCAGAAGTAACTTTCCAAAAGTCAGAGGTCTAGGATTAGATCAGGGCATTCCCATCTCTCCTTTATGACTTGCATGTTTGTGCTTTCTGAGGAATACCTACAACAATTGTTAAGACTCATTAATGAACAAAAGAATAACTACTTTTGATTTTGGAGTGTGGGAGTTGTGAGGTTTTGGGAGGTTAGGAGTTATTTTAATGCTCATGTCAGAATAGGTTAAAAGAACTGGGCATTTTGGGCATAGAGAGATGAGAACTTGAGGCAGACATAATGTCACAATGAAATAAAATGTCATAAAAATGTATTAAATATTTACTGTATATAGAATATTGTGCTAATCTTCAGGGAAAACATAGACTTTAGATATGACAGTCTAATAAGGGAAAATTGTAGAAACACAGATAAATATAATATATATAGGAATTAGAGAAATGGCAAACACAGACCCCCATATAAGGTCTGTGGGGGCAGATTGTTACCACCTTGGAGAAATCAGCGAAGGCTTCGTGGAGGATTTGCTGTGATGCTGGCTTCAGATATTTGAAGGTTTGCTGTATGAAAAAGGGATGAGATTTCTTCTTTTTGAAGTGGGAGGGCAGAATGGTGACCAATGGATTAAGGTGTCCAAAAGAGTAATGGACTATTTTTATTTTTTTTTCTATTTGGAGAAGGAAGGACAGGGCAGTTGGAGTTAAGTGACTTGCCCAAGGTCACACAGCTAGTAAATGTTAAGTGTCTGAGGCTGGATTTGAACTGAGGCCCTCCTGATTCCAGGGCGGGTGCGCTATTCACTGTGCCACCTAGCCACCACCTGGCTAAGAGGGAAGAATAACAGATAGACAGCCAGAGTACTCCACTGGTACCCTCTTGATGTTGGGAAAAAGAGAAGGTCTTTAGCATGTTGGGGGGCAGGTGGCACAGTGCCACCTAAAAAATAGACTATTTTTTAAGAAGTGAGTTTCCTTTCACTGTAGAACTTTAAGTAAAGGCTGAATAGCCACTTATGGGGATATTGTAGAACTGAAGGGAAGAATTGGACTAGATAGCCTCTGAGGTCCCATCTCAGTTCTGAGATTGAAAGAGTCTATAATGTGTCACTTGCTTTCTAGTGATTTGGGGATCAATAAGCTCACTTGGTTAGACTATCATAGCAACCAAAACCAAAATTGTAAATTTAGGCAGTCAGTTAACATTGATCAAGTATCTACTATGTGTCCACATTATGCTGTGTGAGAGATACAAAGAAAGGAAAAAAATAAAATAAAACCAAGAGATCCTGTGCTCAAGAAGCTCAGAATCTAACGTGGGAGATAAAATTCAAATGGCTATGTACAAACAAGAAATATTGATATTGAGGTAGAGATATATATGGACAGAGAGAGAAGAGGGGGATGGGGGAGGGAGGACAGAGGGAGAAAGACAGAAAGAGAGAGAGACTGGCTGACAACATATATAAAATCACAAATAGGATAAATTGATGGAAGAGAAACTGCAATCCTTAGCCTGTACAACTCACCTATCCAAGCTGTTGGCCACAAACAGGATTTACTGAGAAACTATGAATGAATGGTTTAGGCAAATCATTCTCCACTACTTCATCATAAGATTTAGAGCTGTAGTGGACATTAGGGATCAATTAATACAATCTTTTAATTTTTCATATGATAGCACAGACTCAGAAAGATAAGGCAAGTCATGTAGAGTAACACAAGGAGCAGGAAATAGAACTAGAATTCAAAAATATATTTTGTGAGAGGCAGCATTGAATAGAGAGCTAGCATCAGAATCAGCCAAGACCTGAGTTCAAGTCCTGATTCAGAGATTTCACTTACTATCTATCAGCTTCAGTTTCCTCAATTATACAATGAAAGGATTGGATTTGATTGCCACTGACATCCTTTCTACTTCTAACTCTACCCTGTACTGTATCTTTTATAACACAGTACATAAAAATCACTTCATAGACTATAGAATTTGAAAGGGACTTTATATGTACCCTAGAGTTCAGCCCTCTCAAATGAACAGCTCAAAGCCCATAGTTTCCTAGCATGATAATTCAGTATAATCATTTTCTAAAAGAACTAGAGTTTTCCTTTCCTGCCAACCAAAACATAGTGAGCTACCAGACTGTTCATTTCCAAACCAGAGTTTGCAAATGTTTCTCAAACAGATATTCATAAAATTGTATTGTACCAACAGGCACATCATCTTTGCTCCGAGTAGTCATAACAAGTATGCTGGGGAGGCATTCCCAGGAATTTATGATGCTCTCTTTGATATTGAAAACAAAGAAGATCCTTCAAAGGCCTGGGCAGAAGTCAAGAAGCAGGTTTCCATTGCAGCCTTCACAGTGCAAGCTGCAGCAGGCTCTCTGAAGGAAGTCGCATGATAGCTGGAGCAAGGGATAGCATGTAAAAGCTGAGCATCCCTCCAAAAATGCCCAATAGCAGAATGGATACCCACCCATTGGGGAATACCTCAACAAACTGGAACAGGCATGTAAAGGAATATTGTTGTGCCATAAGAAGTAGTGATTATGAAGAACTCAGTGAACCATGGGAAGATTTGTTATGAAGTGATGCAGAATGGAATAAGAAAGACCAGAAGAAATGTATCTACAATGGTTGTAATAATTTAAATGAAAAGATTACTAAATGGAAGCCAAACTGAGTAATTGTAATGAGCATTCTTGGTTCCAAAGAGCAGGTAATGAAACATACCTTTCTCCTGGCCAGTAGGAACAGAAGAGGAAAGTACAGGAGCAGAACACATTGAATACATTCCCAGATACAAACTGGCTGATTTTACTTAACTATTTTAAGAGGAAGGTTCAATAACGGGTGTCACAGGAGAAGCAGGGGAGCTTATATCAGGAATGATGGTCATGTAAAAATACAAAAGGTATTGATAAATTTTCTTTAAGAGGAGGATTCAGGAATGGGTGGCAGAAGAAAAGCAAGGGAGATGATTGTCATGCAAAAATACAAACAGTATCAATAAAACTTTTTTTTTAAAAGGTGCTATATAGTTCATTGTAAAGTGGTTAAAGTTAACTTATTTCTGTGAGAACTCAGTTGCAGAGACTATCATTTATTGATAGTCTCCCATTTTAAGGGTCTCAAAACATGTATGTGATATATACTTATTCCTTTATTGTTGAAGAGCATTTGGAAGTTGATCTCAATTTTAAGATACAATTTGAGGGTGGCTAGGTGGCGCAGTAAGTAGAGTGTCAGCCCTGGAGTCAGAAGGACCTGAGTTCGGATCCGGCCTCAGACACTTAACACACACACAAACAAAAACCTAGCCCTGTAATCTTGGGCAAGTTACTTAACCCCAATTGCCCTCCAAAAAAAAAGCAAAAAAAGATACAATTTGAGGAACAACCAGAAACAGAAAACTTTTACCTGGCACAAAATGTTGTGGTAAGTCACATTTTCTGATTGATAATACAAAGATACATATAAAGAGTTTGGCATAATGGATGAAGGACTAGCCTTGGAATTAGAAAACCTTATATATAACATCTTAATGTCATGGGCAACTTTCTGAGATTACAGATTACAGAAAGTTGCTTGCCTGCATTTGTGGAGGGAATAATCCATAAATACCAGGAGTTCCCTACAATGATAAAATCACAAGTCCAGACTCATCCTTCCTTTCCTTTCCCCTCACCTCCATCCAAGATACACATAACACTAATGCTATGCTGTTGTGGTGGAAAGTGTACTAAATTAGGAGCAAGGAGACCTAGGCCTTAGTCTCAAGCTCTGCCAATATAACTCTGTGACCTTTGGCAACTGATTTCTCCTCCTTAGGTCTCAGTTTCCCCTTCTATAAAATAATCTGTAAAGGCTCTGTGAGTTTATAGTCTTCTAAAGCCTTCTATTATTTTAGAGGAAGTGTTGTCTGGCTATGTTTCTCTGTCTTGTAAATGTGATCTTTATTTTCCTAGCTAGGCAAGTCCTCACAGGACACACAATACAGCTCATCATTCAACCTGTCCAAAACTTCCTGCATGGTAGGACCTGCAAAAGTAGTGTTCAGCTAGCATAACTCTCAAGAACCCAGTCACCTGTATCAAAAACTGACTTAGTGAAAAGTAGTTCAGTGCATTAAGAAGAATTTTGGATTTGAAGTCATGAAAGGCTCTTGCCCCTACTATTTACTAGCTATATGGCCATTGGCAAGTCATTTAACCTAAGTCTCAGTTTCATCATCTTTAAAATGTACATAATACCTGGAGTGCCTATCTCAAAAGAGTTGTCTTGAGCCTAAAATTTGATAATGTATGTAAAGCACTTCATGCCCTTTAAAATGCTTATATAAAGGTCAATAACTTCATTTTTGTTCTTGTTATGTTTCCCAGAAGACAATTTCTCTTCAGTAAAGTTCCCTTCCTATTTCCACAGCTCTTCTCATAATGATACAGCTATTTTTTTTTTTTTGCTTTTTTTGGAGGGCAATTGCCCAAGGTCACACAGCTAGTAAGTGTTGTGTCTGAGGCCTAATTTGAACTCAGGTCCTCCTGACTTCAGGGCCAGTGCTCTACTCACTGCGCCACCTAGCTGCCTATGATATAGCTAACTTAATCCAACATTCTTCCTTACTAATCACCTGCAGTCTACATTCATTCATCATGATTTAAATTCATCCTGCCTACCTGGTAACAATAATTCTACTCTGACATCATTCTCATGCTAGTGTTCTGGAACAGTCCAGTAATAGCTTTTATTGGGTATCAAATCCAGCCTGTCATCACTGGGACCAAGAAGCATCTGCTCAAGACTGCTAATGGAATTCTCTGGTTAGATTGTGAAACTACTGGCTGAACTGAAACTGAGCCTTCTAGATGACTACTGAGATACAGTAATAGGTCCGTGCTCAGGGTAGTCCCTTGGTGCTATCATCAGAATGTTGTGCTACAAGGACCTCGGGTTAGACCTCTTGCTGTCAGTTCTTATGCCTTTTAAGTTCCATTACCAAACAGCCACCACTCTCCAGGCAGTATAGTGGGCAGAGTGCTAGACTTGGAGTTAGGAAGACAACTTTAAATCCTAACACATAATTAGTGGTGTGATACTAGTCAAGTCACTTGTGCTATCAGTGTTTCTGTTTCCTCATCTCTACAACGGAGTTAGTAATAGTACCTTCCTCATGGAGTTGTGAAGATGAAGTGAGATAATTTATGTAAAGAGTTTAACATAATAAATCAATGTTAGCTATTGTCACTATGTTTTTTTTTGGGTTATGCTGTGTAATGAAAGCAGATTAAAATCTTGTTCAAAATTTATTTTTAAAGTGCTGTTCTATATAAGGGATAGGACACTTCAAGAAAACAATCCCAGAAAATCTGTATCCAAAGTAATTTTCTAACTGATGACCAGTGACCATGATACCAGACAGAAAAAAAGGGCTATCAGAAGGGTAATCCCCTTCATTCTTAGCTGAACTTGGGGTTTCCGATTTCTTTTAGATTTACTTCAGGGAGTTATGGACTGGGTTCCTGGGTTATACACTTTGGTTGCTGCAAAGAGGAAGGGGATGTGTGAGAGTGTATATATGGGTGTAGGTGAGTGTGTTGGGGGCACAAGGTGATCTCAATTACCTCACCAAAGTGATTAAAGAAAGAGAATTGGGGAACAGTTAGAGTACCTCAGCCCCTGGACCAGTGGCCAGTGATGTCAGAAGACAGAAAAGACAATAGAGAGTGTGCCAGTCCTTAACGTCAGTAATGGAATAGCAGTTCAAAAAAGAATCAGACCAGATCTTGCAGCTTACTAGTAGGAATGACAGGGAACTTGGAATATTGGGAAGCCTCTTCCTTTTGCCAGTTACCTGAACATCGACCTCCTTCAAGTTCTAGTAACAAATCGTGCATCCTTCCCTCTTTGCTTTCCTGTCTAATGTTCCTGGTCATTTCACTTTAGGTTTTGATCCTGGCCTTGTGTGAGTTATAAAGTAAAGAACCACTATTTTATACATTGCTGGTCTGATTTTTTTTTAAACTGCTATGTTATCTATAAAGATCAACTAAAAGCATTTTTTTTATTAAATCATACATTCTGCTTACTTATTCTTCACTTCAGATTCTGGAGAGAGCTCATATTCTGTTCTAAATCAAGAGAGTTGTGGTTTTCCATTCTTATCAGTATTTTTTATACAAACAGGTTTATATTCCTAGCCTACATTATAAACATTAATGGCTGACATTCTGAATTGATTAAGGCTACTATAAAAAAAAACCTTGATCAAAGTGCCTTAAAGAACAAGAACCTCATTTTGCAATTTTAAACACATTGACCTGATGTCAGATATTGTGTGGACAATCATAGGGAACAGAATATCAGCAGAGAGCAGGAGTACTACCCGTAAATCTGTCCAGAAGATCGTGTCCCCAGTAGTTCACAGAGGAATTTAGGCATAAGGAGAAAATAGTGTTCTTAAAGCAGAAAAGAAACTTACCTTCTAGCTGCTGCTTCTCTGAGTTGAAATAAAATGTCTTTTCCACACTCAGCTTCAGTTACTCAGCATTTGTTAAGTTTCTACTGGCTACCTTGTCAATAGAAAGAGTAATTATTCAACTTATATAATTGGTGAGAAAGGAGGGGGAGGAGGGGTTAAGGAAACACCAGAAGAAAATCCAGGGCTAGGATCTTGGGGTCTAGGGAAAAGAAAATCTTTCAGATTGTCAAAGGAAATCACACCTTCACAAAACTTAAGTGAAGACTAGGTTTATTACAAGAATGAAACATGAATGTGAAAATCAAAGCAGGACAAAGAGTTCAAAATTCTCGAAGAAGTTTTCACTTGTATAATAGCAAGACAAAGGGAGGAGGGGATGCCAGGAAGGGGCAGGACCTGGGATGGAGAATGGGCAGCAAAAGTAAGAAAAAAAGACAAGGTCACTCCCCAGATGGAGGAGCAAGGTAATGGCAAAAGCTGCACTCTTTTCCCTTGGGAACTGCTATCACTGGTGGGGATCCTGCAGCCTTAAGGCCACATGTGGCCTTCTAGGTCGTTGGGTGCAGCCTTTTGACCGACTCCAAGTTTCCCAGAAAAAAAACCTTTTATAAAGGGGATTTCTTAAGTGAAGTCCAAAGGGCCATTCAGTCAAAGAGTCACACTGAAGTACCTAAAGGGCCACATGTGACCTGGAGGCTGCAGAGGGGGGTCTGCTTATCTGCAAAGGACCCCAGCTGCATAAGCACTATCCCAGCCTGGCACAGACTGGCTGGTGCTTATCTTGCCTCCCAAGGACAAACAGGGAATCCAACTTGGGGTACAACAAAAAATAATGTCAGCTCAGGGGGGAGCTTCATCACATTCAGAGCCTCTGGAATGAGCCAGGTCCAGTGTTTCTGGAAAATATGGCAATTTGAAAAGACAAGTTCAGGATACCCCTTAACAAGATATACTGGTGTAATGAATAGAGCACCAGCCCTGGAGTCAGGCAGACCTGAGCTCAAATCCCACCTCAAGACACTTAACACAAAAACTGTCCATGTGACCTTGAGCAAGTCACTTAACCCCAATTGCCCTCCAAAAAGCAAAAAACAAACAAAAAAAAAAGATCTACAACCCTTACCCTTACCCTTTCATGCACTATGGCTGCTTAAGGAATCTCCTGCTGTCATTTTCTTTCTTATTTTGGAGCCCCATTTTTTTTTCTTTGTAAAATGTTGGGCAATATAGTCCTTTTCCTTTATTTAGTTAGGTGGTCTAATTGTCTTTTTTATTTTCTATTTTCCCTGATTCAGATAGGTATTCTAAGGGCATCTCTTTTTCTACACTCTTTTTAGCTACTCTTAGTGCCCATTACATTTTTTAAAATTCTTAAATGTGGCCCAGGCTTAAATCTTTCAGTTTAATTTATAACTCAGATTTCTGAGTGGCCAATAATTCCTCCTGATTTAATGTGGGTGGGAGACCATTAATTAATCCCAATTGAGATTTGGGTGGTATATCCTTTAAAAATTAAAGATATAGGATATCTATTAAACCTCTAGAGGGAAAAGAATTTCTCTCATCAGCCCTTGTTTCTATGTCTGGGATCACAGTGAGATATTCATCCAATTGAGTTCTGTTCTCCCTCTGGGGGACCCAGTCCATAAACTAATGAGGGAGAGGGGACCCAGAAAGAAGGAAGGCCAAAACTGGAGACTATTTTTCCTTCCCTAAAGAAATTAAAGGCATTCAAACTTCTTAGCACCACTCTAGCTAGGACCAGAGGCAAGCTCACTGTTTTTACAACATCCCTTCCCCCATCCTTGAATGGAGGAGGGGGGGAGGGAAAGGAGGAGAGAAGAGGGTTAGGGGAGAGATAGAAGAGGAGGGGAAGGAGGAGGAGAAGAGGAAAAAAATGTGGCTTGCTTTTGTACTCATGGATACACACGCATAAAAGGGAAAGGGAAAAAAATCTCTTGAAACTGCTCTGATACTACTTTCAAATCTGCTTTTCTCCCTTTCTTATCTGTAAAACAATAAATTTGTTTAGAACTGTAATGGAAATGCAAATTTAAAGATCTTCCCTGCCCCTAGCTTAAGTGCACCTGGAGCCTGTGGTGGGAGGCTTGTTTTTCAGGGAAGCCCAACCTTGCTACTTTTGTGATTGGGCAGTGGGTCAAGGAGGTTGTTACAATATTTGAGCTAGGAGAAGGCTATATAAACTCTGATGAGAGGCTTTGCTTTGGGGCTCACTTTGAGAAGTGTTGTGTGATTTGACCAGATGAGACTCTGGGAAGCCGTTGTTGAGAGCCCCCCGGCTTTGAAAACCCAGATGTTGATGCTTCCCTCTCTGGTAACTGTGATTTGGTATTGATGTATGTAATGTTGGGACAGTTTGGAAGCCTGTCTTGTAACTCTGAAGTTCTGTAACTCTGAAGTTTGGGGTGCTGACCTTTTTCCCCTGAACTAGGTAATGTGTGTTTGTTTGATTAAAGTAAGCTTGTTAACCCATTTTGAGTTGCTTTCCTTTTGAAAAGCAGATCTAAGAACCTGTGTTGGCAGCTACCCTTGGGATGTTGGGGTGCTTGCTGCTACAAAAACAAAGTTATGTTATTAACTTAAAATGAATTTCAAAGAATAATAATTTGAGAATCAGAATAATTTCAGCATTTATAAAAACATACAAAACACATTTACGATTAGCCCCACTAAGTTTCTAATTAGTTTATAGTACAATTCCTATCTATAAACATTATTAGGAATAGTCATTCTAAAAATACAAAAACAAAAACAAAAACATGAACCAATCACCCAAAAATACCTTTCCTTGACCCTCCTAGGAAATTCTCCACCTGTGAACACTTATCTAGTTAACTCCTGTCTGAAGTATACCATCCTGGTACAACTATTTATCAGCACTATTCTGGAGAACACAGTATCTGTTCTTTCACATAGTTGTTTTTCTAGACTTCTAACACTCTCTCACCAAATTTTGTTGAAGACCAGTTCTCTTGAAGACTCTCTGACTTTCTGCATTAATTAAATCCCAATATGAATTCATATCTCTCAAACTCAAGACTAGTTAGTCTCCTTTCAAATATGCTATGCCAACTTATTTCTCATCACCTTGCACTAGAATCAATAGTTCTTCACTAAATCCTCTGAATAAGCCCACAAAAGTAAAGATAGCTAGCCCAACCACTGAGGCCCAACATTTTTACCTTCAAACTTTGGTATCCCTGAACACTAATGTGAAGAAGTGCTCTGTGATTCTGAAGGAATCTGTTCTTTCTTGATCTCTTGATCATTATAGTGTCTGGGTCAGAAAAATTAGGGGGTTATTTTCTGAACCTGTGATTTCAATCATGTAAGGTATTCCCAGTGAATATTTTTTTTTGTTTTTAGTCCTCAATCAAATCTTCCATGGTCTCCCAAAATTGAGGAATTCTTTGTATTATATTTAGTTATCCATTGTCCAGGTCACAGTTCTCAAATTCAGTCCTTTGACTGAATCAAATTTCACAGAACAAATCCCCTAAATAAAAGGATTAGTTTTCTAAAACTTGGATTTGGTCAAAAGCTGTACCCAAAGACCTAGAAGGCCACATGTGGCCTCAAGACCCTAGTTTTCCCACCCCTGGTCCTGGACAAATAGATAATTTAGGATATTTTTTTTCAATTACAGATTTTCAGTTTAATAACCAGATCAAGTATCATATTATCAAAGTATTTTGAAATAAATCACATTAAAAATAAAATTCTATTTATATTTGAGCACATTTTCTAAAAAGAACAAATTTATAATAATGATTCTCTAATGAAAACTACACACTGGTACAAATATCAGTGATGCTGAATGTTTTGAAAATAAACACGATTTTAGATATCAATCTGAAAAAATGAGTAGTTAGAAATTTGTAAATGATTAGTTTTAAAGAAATAGTGAAAAAAAATGGAAATCTCAAAGTGATTTCTGCATCCCTTAGCTAAAGTGAAAAACCGGTATTGAAACTACAGTAATTCAATTTTCACTTTCAATTTTTTTTACAGTCATATTAAACATATTTCCAGATTGGTCATGCTGAGAAAGAAGAATCAGAACAAAAGGGGAAAACCATAAGAGAGGAAAAAAAAGGGAATATAGTATGCTTCAATCTGTGTTCAGACTCCATAGTTCTTTCTGTGGATGTGGATAGCATTTTCAATCATGAGTCTTTTGGCATTGTCTTAGATCAGTGTATTGCTGAGAAGAGCTAAGTCTATCATAGTTAATCATCACACAGTGTTGCTGTTACTCTGAGGCTCTGCTCACTTGACTTAACATCAGTTCTTTTAAGTCTTTCTAGGTTTTTCTGAAATCTACCTGCTCATCATTTCTAATGGAACAATACTATTCCATTACACTCATATACCACAACTTTTTCAGTCATTCCCCAACTGATGGGCATCCCCTCAGTTTCCAATTCTTTGCCACTGCAAAAAGTGCTGCTATAAATATTTTTGTACGTATGGGTCTTTTTCCCTTTTTTATGATCTCTTTGGGATACAGTTCTAGTAGTGGTGTTGCAGGATCAAAGGGTATGCACAGTTTTACAGCCGTTTAGGCACAGTTTGAAATTACTCCCTGGATATTCTTAGGAATATTTACATATATCTTAGTCTCAAATAGCATGAATGAAAGTCCACTTATTTTTCCACAAATTCACAACAACCTTCCTAAAATTATTCATATTAAGTGACCCTAAATATCTTCCAGTCTGCTCTGTACCTTAAAAGAAACAAACAAAAAACCAAAAATCTCTCAACTTGAACATGGAAAGTAAAATGCATAGAGGACTCGCCTGGAGTCAGAAAGATGGGAATGTTCACTCTGCCACTTACTAGCTGATGTGACTAGATAAAGTACTTAACCTATCACCTTAGCCAATTAACTCTCAAAGTCTCTAAATTAAAAAAAAAAAGTTGCATATCTTCATCAGTAGGCTAGAAAGAGCATCCACAATAGCATTTCCTAGCAATGATGAAATCAGAAATCAAGATCCAAAGTGGAATATAATAAAAAGTTTTCTGGGCTATTTTATAGAAGAAACTACATGATAACACATGCATACAAATCCAAGATGTTGGTTTCCTTATCATCAATTAAGAAAATAGAGTTTATTCACTGAGGTGGTTCCTTTGAGGTGTGAACTCTTCCATCAATCAGCTACTGGAAATCTGAATTTCAAGCTTTTAGTGCTTTATTGACATTAAATTGCCTCCCTACTGGATCTTGGTCTTTTAGGTGAATTTGATATTAAATATCCATTAATCATCATTTACATCAAGGAACTCCAGGGGCTTGGATTCTGTATTTGTTCTTTGTATTTATTTTTGTAACACCCTTTTCGATTACATAGCTGTGTAGGTTTTATTTGCATAATTCAAGTAAAACAACAAATTGAAACAGATTGAATGCAAAATCAGATATAAGAATCCATCTGGACAGAGTGTCAAGATGGCGGAGTAGAAACAGGACTTCCATGCAGCTCCAGCTTCCACCTTCCACAACCTATGTAAAAGGAGACTCGGAACAAACTTTGGAGCTACAGAACCCACAAAATGACACAGAGAATCTAACCTCCCACTGAAGGCAGCCCAGCAGGGAGCCCATGCTTGCTGGAGCTGATATTTTAGCCCCAGGGGGAGCCTGACCAAATATCAGCCGGTGGGACTCCAGAATACCAGCAGCTGTGGCCGTTTCCAGAATTATCAACACATAGATGCCAAAGACAAAGTGAGAGGCACTATGGACTGCCTCTTCCCCCCAGGGCCAAAAGCCACTGAGGAGCCAGCACAGTTGCAGCCATGTTGCAGCTTCAGCTCCTGGCATGCAGACTGTAGGGGGACAAAGCAACCCATCTGAGGGGTAATCATTCTTGCTTTAACTTGCTTGGATCTGGATTGTGGTCTAGGGTAGAGGTCCTGGGGTGTGTGACCAGCTTGCCAGAGTGTGTGGAGGCTTCAGAGAGGGCACCCAAATAATATCTCCGGCAGCTGAGAAAACCCTAGTGTTTGGGACGGAAGCTCCCCTGTCTGGTGGCAGAGTCCTACTGCGGCAAAAAGCCCAGGGGTCAAGTGATGGAGTGGAGACATGACCAGGCAAAGGAAGCAAAATAAACAGTGTGCCCCAACTTTACACTCCTACTTTGGCGACAAAAAGGATCAAAGCATGGAACAGGAGGAAGACCGTGAAGTCAGAACTCCTGCACCAAAAGCTTCCAAGAAAAACACGAGCTGGTTATAGGCCATAGAGGACCTTAAGAAGCAAACAAGAGAAGTGGAGGAAAAATTGGGGAGAGAAATGAGAAAGATGCAAGAAAAGTATGAAATGAGAGTCAACAGCCTGACTGAGGAAAATAACACCTTAAAAAAATAGACTAACTCAAATGGCAAAAGAGGCTCAAAAAGGCAATGAGGAGAAGAATGCCTTAAAAAGCTTAATTTGCCAGATGGAAAAAGAATCTCAAAACCTCACTGAGGAGATTCATTCCTTCAGAGTTAGACTGGAGCAAATGGAAGCTAGTGACTTTATGAGAAATCAAGATGCTGTTAAGCAGATCCAAACAAATGGAAGAATATAAGGCAATGTGAAATATCTCATAGGAAAAACCACTGACCTGGAAAATAGATCCAGGAGGGATAACTTAAAAATTATTGGACTACCTGAAAGCCGTAATCAAAGAAAGAATCTAGAAATCATCCTTCAAGAAATTCTCAAGGAAAATTACCCTGATGTTTTAGAACCAGAAGGCAAAATAGAGGTTGAAAGAATCTATAGATCACCTCCTGAAAAAGATCCCACAAAGAAAACTCCTAGGAATATTATAACCAGGTTCCAGAATTCCCAGATCAAGGAGATTATATTACAAACATCCAGGAAGAAACAATTTCAATATTGTGGAAACACAATCAGAATAGCACAGGACCTGGCAGCTTCTACACTGAGGGATTGAAGGGCATGGAATATGATATTCCAGAAGTCAAAAGAGCTGGGATTAAAACCAAGAATCACCTCCCAGCAAAACTGAGTATCTTGTTTCAGGGGAAAATATGGTCATTCAGTGGAATAGAGGACTTTCAAGCATTCTTGAGGAAAAAACCAGAGTTGAATAGAAAATTTGACATTCAGACACAAGAAGCAAGAGATGCTTGAGAAGATAATCAGGGAAAAGAAATCAAAAGGAACTTATCAAAGTTGAACTATTTACATTCCTACATGGAAAAACAATAACTGTGACTGATGAAACATTCCTCATTATGAAAATAATTGAAGAATGATATATGGGCATATGAATACATATGTGAATGTGTGTATATATGTTTACAGGTATACATGGATAGAAGGCACCGGTTGAATTTGGTGGGAAGGGATGATACTTAAGGGGTGAAGTTAAGAGTTGAGAGAGGAGGGGTGGCTAGGTGGCACAGTGAGTAGAGCGTTGGCCCTGGAGTAAGAAGGACCTGAGTTCAGATCCGGCCTCAGACACTTAATGCACACACAAACAAAAACCTAGCCGTGTGACCTTGGGCAAGTTACTTAACCCCAATTGCCCTCCAAAAGGCAAAAAAAAAAAAAAAAACCCAAGTGGGAGGTGGGATAGGAGGGAGGGAAATATAGTCAGTCTTTTACAATATAACTACTATGGTACACATATACATAGCTACACATATACAACCTATACTGAATTGCTTATCTTCCCAGTAAGGGTGGGTGACAAGAGAGGAAGGAAATTAATATGGAATTCAAAGTTTTAAATTCAAATGTTTAAAAATATATAAATATTATTATTAATACTATTTTACATGTAATTGGGAAATAAGATATACAAGCATTGGGGCATAGAGATCCACCATGCCGTGCTGGAAAATTCAAAGTAGGTAAGGGAGAAGATGTGGGAAAGAGCAGATTGGAGGAGGGGATATCCTGTGGGACCCCTATTTTGGGGTGGTGGGTAGGGGAAAAATGGGGGGAAAATTGTAACTCAAAATTTGGAGGAAATGAATGATGTAAACCAGAAGTTAATAAAGCATTTGGGGAAAAAAAAAGAATCCATCTGAATTCTATGAAGACAGAAATTTGCAAAAATATGTAAAATTATACCACTTTTCCCACTAAATTCTTTGTTTTGAAATTAATATTTTAATTTTTTTCTTCTAAAATTTCCAGTACTGAATACAGATAGCTATAACCCATGAATTAGAGGCAGGTAGATGAATCAATGGATAGAGCACTGTGTCTGGAGATAGAAAGATGTGTGTTCAAATCTGACTTCAGACATTTACTAGGTGTGTGACCCTGGGCAAGACATTTAACCTCTGTTTTCCTCTGGAGAAGGAAATGGCAAACCATTCAATATCCTGGTCAAGAGAACCACATGGACAATATTGGCATGATATTGATATCATTATCATGATATAAATCATGATAAGACACAAATACTACTGAAAATAACAACAACTCACAAATCATATCTATATTGTTGGGTTTTGTTTGTCAGGCCCTGAATAATTTTTAAAAGAGCAGTGGGGTCCTGACACTTCAAAGTTTGAGAATCACTGTTCTAAATGGACTCATGACATCTTTTGAACATAGACTGTATAGAATTCAGGATTGTACCTGGGGCAACCTCCAAGGCTGCCTAGGAAAATCACCCATCTTTGCCTAGTTTCTATAAAGAAACCTAAGGACTCAAATTTTTCTTTCCAATACCCAGGAAATATGGATTCATCAAAACTGTTCACAACTTCCCCTCTCCTGCCCAGTGATGTATGCATTTCTGCTTCAGCTACATTTTTTATTATAAAATAAACATTTTGTTGATATCCTTTCTTTGTCACTATCACTTCCTATGGGGCAGCTTGGAGGCTCAGAAGATAAAGCAGCAGAATTCAAATTCCACCACAGATATTAGCTGTGTGATCCTGGGTAAGTCACTGCAAGAGTCCTCTCATCTTGTAAAAGGAGCTGGAAAAGGAAATGGCAAACTTCTCTACTATCTTTGCCAAGAAAACCCCAAAAGGGGTAACGATTGAACAACATTACTACCCACTAACTTCATCATCCTCACCTGATACCTTCTCTGGTAACTAATAAAGGTCTTTATGTCTGTGGTAGAAGATTCAGAACAGTAGAGTAGAAGACTCCCTGGTAGAAGAGTCAGACTTGACAGAAACTTGACCCAACAACCAGCCCCAGGCTTCTGGCTCATAGGTCCATCCTACCCTGGCTGAGGTCTCAGAGGAAGGGCTCTAATACCTACCCTTAGAGTCCTCTAGGAGGAGTCGATGATTTAGCTGAGCCTGGGTCAGCCGCAGAGTCTCAGCCCCACCCCATCCCCAGACTGAGGAAGGAAGAGGCAGTCACCCTGGGTGGGGCCCATGTGGGAGGTCCCAGCTTTGGAAGGTCATCGAGAATGCCAGTCGAGGAAATTGCTGCTTGGTGGCAGCCAGATGAATGGCTCAGACCAGGAGTGGGGAACCTTGCGGAGGACACACATGGTCCTCTAGGCCCTCTAGGCCCTCAGGTGCAGCCATGTGGATTCCCTCAAAGCTATTATCATTGTCGAGCTGGTATTAATGCTGATGATCTTGCCTGCTAGACCTTAGTCTTAAATGACTAATTTGCCTTTGCTCCAGCTCTTGTGCTTATGAATGAAGCTAGTGAAAATAGTGAAATTGTTGACTGAGTCAATTACACATTTGTGTTACATCTCAACCTGGACTTCACTTTGGCAAGGCAGCCAAAAAGTTTTACATTTTCCTAATCCACTTTTCTCCCATTCATCACAAATGCTTTTTCAAAATATTTCATTCTTACCCAGAAGCGCCCTGGCTCCAGTTCAGTCTAATGTCATAGTGGAGAAAATCCTATTTCACTGGGGGAAAAAACAGACAAGGTCGTTCAATAGAAACTCCATCTTCTTTCCTTCTCATTTCACATCACTCACGTACTTCTGCCCTATCTCTTCCTTCATTCTTGTTTCACATAATGTACTAGTGATTTCATTCTATCTTTTCTTCTCCATAAGATTGCTTCCTCTTTCATCCCTATTCTCTCACTTCAAACTCTCCCTTTCTATGGGATACTTCCCTATGGACTACAAACATGCCCATGTCTCAAAATATATAGAAATGTGATAAATGCAAATTAAAGCAACTAGGTATTGATTCATTGCTTTATTGAGCTTTCATTTTACACTCAACATTCTGTCAAGTTTAAAGAAATGGAAATAATCAGTGTAAGAGGTGCTGACAAAAGACAGGAATTTTGAAACCTGGTGGTGGGGGTGTAATGGTAACGTAATTTTGAATTTGAAGATCCCTTTGTGTTGGCAAAAGTAGCAGGTACTTAGCACTTAGGAACTGATCCAGACTCCAGTCTTCTATTACTGATGTAACAGGAAGGACTTGGCTGAAACCAGCTGTGTGTATATAAGGAAAAGCCCCAGAGACATACAGTCAGAATTTCCTTGAGACCAGATCTGGGAGCAAAACAGCTACAGAAGAATGGAAAACTGAGAACTGAAAACTTGTGGTGGTGGAGCTTCTTCTGAACAAGAGCCCAGAGCCAGGAGGCCAGGAGCCAGGAGTCTGGAATCTGGAGCCAAGAGCCCCAGAGCCCAGTAGCCAGGAGCCCAGGTGACTGAAATATGACTGGGATGCTGAGACTTTGTTTGTTTACAGCTTGGTTGAGCCTTGAATTACCTGAAGTGGAAATGATGAGAGATCTGACATGGACCAGACCCTGTGAACTTCAGGGTAAAGCAGGACCTGCCCAGAGAGCTGGTCAAGGAACTGGGAGCTGTCTGCCATTGAACCCATTGAACCCCATTGAATCTGGGGAATCCAGGTAGAATCTGGGACCATGGAAGGAGATCCAGGGTATCTGAGAACAAGCCCCAAGTCAAGATGAAGAAAAGACCTCTCCTTGGGTACTAAGTAATTATGGAATTATAGTTTACTAGTGACCTAAGGGGTGGAGGGTTTTGTGTATGATACTTAGTAAGACTTTGCTGAATAAGTGACTGATTGTACTTTGAGTACTTTGAGATATTGTTACTGATAAGCAACTGATTGAGTTATTCAAGATTTTGCCCCAGTAGTGGAAGACTTTGACCATGTACTTTGAAACTACTGATCAGTGATTGATTGAGTTAACTTAAGAGTGACTATTTTACTTTGAGACTATGTTGTGAATATTATATTGTGGCTATTATATGATTGTTACTAATAAGTGACTGAGTTGACAGTTGCCCCATGAGTGGAAGACTTGGAATATTATACTTTGAGATCATATTGCGATTTTCTGTGATAAGTTGTAATATTGTGAATGCTGTACCTTGATTTCCTGTGTGTGTTTTCCTTTGATTTGTTATGGAATAGAGTGATCACTATACTGAGTAATCAGAACCTTAAAAGCTGTTCATAGCAGCATTTTTCTGGAAAGCTGTGCATGGCATTACAGGTGGACCTGAGCCTTCCATTGACAAAAATGGGGAAATTGAGAACATCAAATTTTCTAAAAAATCTCATTTTATAGTTGATTCTACTTTGTGTCACCACCAATAAATTGCTAAATTGCCCACACCTTGTTTATTTTTTTTGGGTCAATCATTCTGCAGAGAAATTTGGAATGATGAACTTTAAAGGACACTAAAATGTTCATGAGATGTCCTAGTCTTTCAAAGCCAGAACAAAAGAAGTCAGAACCAAAGGAAAGAAAGGCACATATGACAAAACATTTATGACATATTTTTGTAGTAGCAAATAACTAGAAAAAGGATAATGACATACATATTATTTGGAGAGTGGTTAAACAAGTTGCCATTGCCATAACTGAATGGAATGGAATGTTACTGTTCCACAAGATAAAGGGGACAAAATAATAGCAGTTAGCAATTTTATGGAACTTATAATTGAAAAGGGTCATCATAAAATAATGAGACATAGGGTTGTTCTGAATGAAGAGGTCAATGGTAGGGGTTGCTTTGGAGACCCCAAAATACCAACACACCAGGTCCTACCAAATGAATTCAAGTCAAGTCTTCTCTCAGCCAAAGTAAAGTTTATGCTCTCACACCACAAGGTTGTGGGAGGAATCTAGGGATGGTCTAGAGGAGGAATTTGGGGAGGGTTTTCAAAAGGAGTTAATGAGGTCAATGAGTAATTTAGGGTGGGAAGTTGCTGGAGGCTACCTGGAGACTGCAGATGACAGTGGGCTAGGCCAGTTCAAGGGTGGATTGATATTTTGATAGGCTTAAGGGTGGGAAGTAGATGGACAATGGAGGGCTAAGCTAGGAGCCCAAGGCTTAAGCCTCATGCAAATGCTTCATCAAATGGGATGATTTAATCAGAGTTCAAAGGGGGTTTCCCAGAGCCTCACAAATAACTCTTTTTTTTTTCTTTTTGGAGGGCGATTGGGGTTAAGTAACTTGCCCAAAGTCATACAGCTAGGTTTTTTATTGTGTGTGCTTTAAGTGTCTGAGGCCAGATCCGAACTCATGTCTTTCTGACTCCAGGGCCAACGCTCTACTCACTTCGCCACCTAGCCACCCCACAAATAACTCTTGAAGGTAGGTGTTACTGTTATACTCATTTAAAGGATGAGGGTCACTAAATTACTTGCCTAGTACAAATAATAAGTGGCTGAGGCTGAAGGATATATACATTTATTAAGTTCCTAATATGTGCCAGACATAGTATTAAGCAAGATACTGTCTTATTTGATAATCCAAACAACCCTGCAGGGGGGTGGCGCTAGGTGGCGCAGTGAGTAGAGTGTTGGCCCTGGAGTCAGAAGGACATGGGTTCGGATCTGGCCTCAGACACTTAACCCACATAAACAAAAACCTAGTCGTGTGACCTTGGGCAAGTTACTTAACCCCAATTGCCCTCCAAAAAGCAAAAAAAAAAAACAACCCTGCAAAGTAAGTGTTGTGATCCTCATTTTACAATTGAGGAAACTGAGATAGTTTAAGGGACTTGCCCGGGTTCACACAAGTAGTAACTAAGGCTGGATTTAAACTCAGGTTTTCCTGACTCCAGTCCCAGCAATCAATCCACTATGCTTCCCACCAACCTCTGGATATAAGTAGTCCAGAGACTCAAAAGAAAACTTCTATGGACTGATATCAAATTAGTAGTATATAAGGAAAGCAATGTATAAAGATAACCATGCAATTAGACCCACAGAAGATAAATTGAATACAGTAGAATTTTGATGATCATCTTTAACTCCAAGAAGAAGAACATGTACTCTACCCTTCTTTGGAGAGGTCAGGGACAATTTGCATAAAGTACTGACTAAATTAATGGGGATTTTGTTAGTTTTTTAGAACTATATTTGTCTTTCTTTTTCTCGATTTTTTTTTTTACTCTCTGCTACCCAAAATAGCTTGCTATTTAGAAGAAATTTTGCATTAAATTCAGAAATGAAGGTGATGTGAAAATATAAGATGTTAATAAATAATATACTTTGAAAAGAATTCTCATTCTGAAAGTGTTAAAAGAAAATATCAGGGAAAATCTCTAATCCTTTTCATTGCATAAACATGGCCCATCTCCCTCCTAACAAATGTGATTATTTCGGTCTCAATCATCAATTCTATTTGTGGGACATCCGTTTTCCTGATAAGAAAGCTTTCAAAGGGAAATGAAAATACTACTTTAAATTTTCTGAGGACAAGGGAAGTGAAAGGGCTAGGTGAGCAGTGTGACATCCTAAAACCTTTATCTGTGAATGCCTTGGTTCTCAACTATACCAGGGAGCAGTTACTAGAGTGTGAACAAGTCTCAGGGCAAGGCAATAACCAGGAAATCACCGCTGAAGGAAGCAGGGGCTTCAGAGTTCCAGAGATATATAAAAGGTCTGGGATAACACAGACTCAGAGATTTCATGCATGTGCTGTAAGCAGAGAAGGCAGAGCTCTGAGGTTGAAAGAAAACATCTCAGAAGAAGCAAGGGTAAGTTTCCCAATGAGATAAATTATTTGATTGTCAAGGATTTAAGCACTGGGCCCTGAGCCATGGAGTGAATAGAAGTGAAGGGGGCATGATTCCCTGTGATAAGTTTTTAAAAAAAACCTGGATTAGTTATTTGAAGCCAGCAAATGGAGAAGAGGGATGAAATGCATGTTGATGGGTTAGGTAGTAACAACACAGGCCAAGTGGAGAAATTAATTTGGCTGAGCCAAAAGGAAGGGTAGGAAGCAAGGATGATTAATGACTTCTCTCATCCATGTTATCCCAAATTTCTCCATTTATGAATTTTGAAAACTCTCCTAAAAGGACAAACTCCTTTGTGATAGATAGAACACTCCAAGTCACTAATGGTAAGAAAATTTCAAAGGTTTGACCTCACACCCTAAAATTGTCAAAGATAGACATGGAAGTAGATGATGCTGAAGGAACTGGGGAAAGGCAAGTACACAAGGCACTCCTGGTGGAGCTGTAAGTTGGTGTAATGGAAATGCAGATTTAAAGATCTTCCCTGCCCCTAGCTTAAGTGCACCTGGAGCCTGTGGTGGGAGGCTTGTTTTTCAGGATAGCCCACACCTTGATACTTTGTGATTGGGCAGTGGGTCAAGGAGGTTGTTACAATCTTTGAGCCAGGAGAAGGCTATATAAGCCCTGAGGAGAGGCTTTGCTTTGGGGCTCACTTTGAGAAGTGTTGTGTGATTTGACCAGATGAGACTCTGGGAAGCCGTTGTTGAGAGCCCCCTGGCTTTGAAAACCCAGATGTTGATGCTTCCCTCTCTGGTAACTGTGATTTGGTATTGATATAATGGTTGGACAGTTTGGAAGCCTGTCTGTTTGATCTGTAAGTTCTGTAACTCTGAAGTTCGGGGTGCTGACCTTTTTTCCCCTGAACTAGGTAATGTATGTTTGTTTGATTAAGGTAAGCTTGTTGACCCATTTTGAGTTGCTTTCCTTTTGAAAAGCAGATCTAAGAACCTGTGTTGGCAGTCACCCTGGGGATATTGGGGTGCTTGCCGCTACAGTTGGGCAGCTCATGCTGGACAGCAATTTGTAATGATCCTCAAAAATGGAACTTGCGTCCAGGCTCCATACCTTTTGACTCAGAGATCTCAATCCTAGGCACATATTCCATGGAGGTTAAAGAAAGAAAAGTAGGGCCACATATGCCAAAAAAATTCATCACAAATCTCTGTCCTCATAGCCAAGAATTTCTCACAAAATGGTTGCCTATAGAATGAAGATTGCATAGTAAGCTGTGATAATTGATTAGTATGGAACAGTGTTGTTATATCAGAGGGACAAGGAAGGCATAAGCTCTGATGCAGACAAAAACAAACACAACTAAGAAAACCAGTAGAAAAAGACTATAACCATATATATGCAGGGGGGTGAAACAAAACTATAATTGTAATGACAAAGAAAAGTTAAGAAAATGGACCTCCTTTCTTTCTTTGTAAGACATAATTTATTTGATGTTTGACTTAGGAGAACTGTTGTTTTTGTTTGTTCATTCATCATTATAAGTCAAAGTCTGACGGGAAGGATTAGAAAATTTCCCCAAATGACTGAGGTGTGAAAGTAAAAAGCATAAAAAAAATTATATTGAAAAGGAAGGGGAGAGAAAGAATGAAAAAATGGTGGGAGTGAGAAAAGATTATTTATACCATAACTAAAATTATCAACAAGTCTTGGGATGAGATGATAGCAAACTTCATCTAAATAAAATTTTGAATCTAATTGAGAATAGTGTTTCACTGAAGTTTTGTTAGCTGGTCAAGAGGTTTAAGAGGATTCAAAAAGCTCACCTCTTTCTCACCTGTTTCCCCAGCTCCCTAATGTGAACAATTTTGTTTTCCCTTCATTCACTCTTTGTACTAGAAAAAAAAAAACTAAATGAAATGATAAATCTGATTAATCAAAAATGGCCAAGTAAAAAGGGCACTTCTGTCTCAACACTAAGTCACTGAATTTTCCCATTCACTTTCCTCAGAAACATGGCCTCTTACCCAGAGATGATTGAAGACCCCCAGAAAGAGTTCATCTGCTCTAGCTGCACAAAGTATTTCACAGACCCAATTTCCATGGAGTGTGGCCACATGTTTTGTCATGGTTGCTTCCTCAGCAGTGAAAAGGAAGCCTCAACCCCTTTCTCTTGTCCAGAGTGCAACAGTGTCTCCCAATTGAGGGATTTCGAAACCAATGTTCATCTTGGGAAACTGGCAGCCGTTGCAAAACAAAATAGACCTTGTTGTTTGCAGTACCCTGAAGGCCATGGCAAGCGTGAAGATGACCAGAGTCCAGTCTGCATGTCCTGTCCTCAGCCCCAGGAGCATGAAGCTCACAGACTCTATTGCATAGATGAGGCTGCTGAGAAGTACAGGGTAAGTAATGGATCCTTCACTTCATCCACGTGTTCACTTTGAAATTTTCCTATAGCCTGCAAAGATAATACTAGAAGGAGATGTGGTGATTTCATGTGCTGATAGATTTACATATTATTATTACTCAAAATGCCCTTGTTGGATTGAAATGTGCTATGTTCTTTGACCCCACCCTGAGCCTTTCCTTATAGACGGAGATCAACAGAAATCCAAGAACTTATTTTAGATTTGATTGAAATGTCTCATGGTTTTATGTTCTGAAAGAACCACTGTTCTTTTTAGAGAACTGATTCTGGGAATCTGAGATTTTCGGGGCCATCTTCAACTGATACAACAGTTAGTACCATATTCATGCATTCTTCATGCCCATACAGAGAGGGCCAAGAAAGTTCAGCTACATTTTTTCTTTGCTTTTTACACTGGAAAGTTGCCTCCTTCTGGAGGAGAACAGGACAAAAAGAGACTACTGTTATATCTCAGAATTATGTTTTCTGAAGGCCTGGGACTTTGAAATCACTTGCCCACATAGACCATGGTCTTTCAAGTTTTGACTTATACTGGTAGCTTGAAAACTAAAAACTGTCTTATTATTAATTGTTCTCAACCATTCACATGTGAATAGGTTTGGATACTTAGAATTAAATCTCTCATGGATATAAGAATTGATGTTTTTTTTCTTTTATAATTTATTATAGAAAAAGCTCCAAGAAACTATGATTCATTTGTGTAGGAAAACTGAGAATGTTGTTAAACAGAGGGCTAATGAGAAGATTAAATTTATACAGGTAAAGGTAAGTATCTCTATTTCAATCCTTCAGTATTTGAATTGCACTGTCTGCAGTCATCCCTAAAACCTTCCTTTTGAGAGAAGTAGTGTGGTCTACACGAATGAAGACACTGAGGGTCAGAGTAGCTAACTGTTTTTCCCAAAAGGCACATAACTTGTAAGTGGCCCAAGGGACATTCATAACCAGGGCCTCAGGTTTCAAATCAATTGTGCTTTGCATTATAGCAGGCAGAGAACACCAGGGGAAGGAATGTGGTAGTTTCAAGCAGGCAAAGGCAAGAATGTGCTTGGAGCACCAAGCATAGTGCAGTGGGGACGTACAGAGAGGGCCCTTCCTGTCCATGGCCAACCTCAGCCAGAGAATGAACAAAATCAGAATCCAATTGGAAACTAAAAATATTGTCCTTTACCTGTTGCCATTTGGTGTCATATCATTTTCTGTATTTCATCAGCCTCATCTCTTTCTACATAGGAGGAAATGGAAATTCAGAAGAAGAATATTTTGTCTGAATTCCAAAAAGTAAAACAATTCCTAATGGAAGAACAGGATAAGTATCTATCAAATCTGGAAACACAGGGGAGGGCCAGTTTGGATGTCCTGAAGAAGAATATAAGTGAACTTTCCAACCATAGTCAAGAATTAAGGAGGAGGATCACAGAGTTAGAGGAGGAGCTCAAGAAACCAGATGTGGATTTGCTCCAGGTAAAGCCACAGAAAATAAGGGAAGAAACCTATAAGATAAAAGTCAAGAGATGACAAGATGAACAATATATGTCTTAAACAAAAAGTAAAATCGTATACTCCATTACTCCTCTGAATTTTTCCCAATCCTTCACAATATATAGGCTCTTAGTCTCTTCTCTTTTCCCTTCCTTAATGCCTCAGGGTAATAAGTTCAACTCTACAGCCATATAAAAAAAAAATACTCTAGCTCACTATTGATTGGAAAAATGCCAATTAAAACAATTCTGTGATACTACCTCATGCGTATTAGGTTGGCTAATAGGACAGAAAAGGTAAATGACAAATGTTGGAGGGGATGTGGGGAAAATGAAACATTAATGCTTGGTGGAGTTATGAACTGATTCATTCTGTAGAGCAATTTGGAACGACACCCAAAGGCCTATAAAATCATGCCTACTCTTTGACCTAATACCACTACTAGGTCTGTATTCCAAAGAGATTTTTTTTAAAAAAGGAAAAGGACCTATATGTACAAAAATGTTTAAAGCAGCTCTTTTCTGGCGGAAAAGAATTTGAAATTGAGGGAATGCCCATCAACTGGAAATGGCTAAACATGTTGTGATTATGATGGCATATTATTGTATTATAAGAAATAAGGAGCAGGATACTCTCAGAAAAAACCTGGAAACACTTGCATGGACTGATGCAAAGTGAAATGAACTGTTACAACGTAACAGCAATATTGTAGGATGATCAGTTGTGAATGACTTGACTATTCTCAGCAATACAACAATGTAAGACAACTCTGAAGGACTTATGATGAAAAATTCTATACATTCCCGGAGAAAGAACTGATAGTGTCTGAATACAGGTTAAAGGTTACTTTAAAAAAAATTAGGTTCTTGAATTTTTTTGTCTGTTTTCTTTTACTACATGTCTACTATGGATATGTTTTGCATGACTACACATGTATAACCTGTAACTAAGTGCTTGCCTTCTCAATGGGGGGCCAAAGGAAGGGAAAGAATTTGGAACTCAAAGTTTTAAAAAGCACATGTTAAAATTGTTTTTACATATAACTGGGCAAAAATAAAATACTAAATAAAAAATAATAAGTTCAACTCTATCCTATGTTCTATGCTCAAGTCAGAGAACAGAAGGAGTAGTTAGGTTGGAATGCAGAGGGAAAGAAACAGTAATATAAAATGAGGCCAGAACATAGTGGGAAAGGATAGTAATGTAAAAGGAGCCTACAAAGATTGGTTGCAGTCATCTTGTGAAGAGGTTTAATGAATAAAGAAAAGACCATTAAGTGCCAATATTTTCTTATTGAGATGCTAGAGAGACACTGGGATTTAACTGACATATTCTGCAGCCCACAGGCTGTATACTAAGACAAATTAGGAGGTCACACTAATAGTCTTGGTAATATGGTAGTTGGGTGAGAGGAGATAAGGGATATATGTGTGACATATTGCAGAGCTAGAAACTGCAAGGTTCTTTTTACTCTCTTTGCTTATTCATTGCCTTGAAGAGGCCATCAGTTCCAAAGTCTCATTTTCCTAAATGAGATCTATTCTTGTCTTAACCATATATCATTTTTTTCTCTTCTCAGGATATGAAAGAAGTGTTAACCAGGTAAGTTTACTTCTTTATGAAATAGCAAAAAATAATTGATCCAAAGGACCTTGACTGACTGGAGTAATGAGTCAGCCATGTGGCATTGATCCTGACAACTATTGACCTAAACTCAACATTTGTTTTCTTTAGGAATGAATCCATGCTACAGAAGGAAATAAAAGTCTTGCATATAAACATGATGCTTTATTCCATCCCTGGAATTATGGAAAGGATTTTCAGTTTCAAAGGTGAGTTAGAAAATCAATAACAGAAAGGCAGCACATCTCTATGTCTTGTCTAATTTTCCTTTGGGTCAGAATCCATTTCACCTTTACAGAGCCCCAAAATGTCAGGGTTGGAAAGAACCTTAGTGATCATCAGATAGTCTACCTTTACCTGAACAATGATTCTTTCTACAAAATATTTAACAAGTGTTTATTCAGCCATCCTTACTTGAAAACACACAGTAAAGTGAAGCTTGATAATTCCAAACACAAGCCTCTTTTCTATAATTGTCTCATTACCAGGAAGGATTTCCTCACATTGATGCTAAATTTGCCTCTTTGTAACTTCTAACCATTTCTCCTTGATCTAGCATCAGAGGCCAAGCAGAGAAAATTTTATCTTCCTTTCATATATAAATTGTTTGCATCCTTGAAGATAGCTACCATGTGGCTCCTAAGTCTTCTTTACTCCAAAATAAATATTTCCCATCCTTACAACTCATGCTCAGATGGCTTATCTCGAGGAACTCAAGGATAGGGGTAAATATGCTGAAACCTGTTTTAGGCATCTTGAAGTTCACATGCCAGTCTGATCCTGGGGCAGAGTTTTCCTGCAAGTAGATGAATATGCAGATCTGGACCTCAGAACAGAATTTGTATTAGATAAATTTGGGGGTGGACCATCTGCACGAAAGTTAAATCCCTGAGCATGAATAGGTTGCTAAGGAAGACAGTGTAGAGAATAACAATGGAATCCTCATTCTCCAAACTCTTCTAGTTTTCCCTCTCTGAATCAGTCCAAATATTGCCACCATGTTTTGGTTCCATTGTCAGCTTGGAATGATACACAGGTGAGTCTAATGAATGCCCAAAGCTGCCTTCCAGTACACAGTGACAGGGACAATGCCATTTAGGGCAGTAAGTCATAAAGCTTTTTAGAAGTGATAGATACTGGAAGGCTTAGAGAATTGAAGTATGATGTACTTGGAGAAGACAAACATGGTGGGGATTTACAGGGGCATACCATTACCAATAAGAAAAAAAAATGAAGCAAAGGAAAGTTTGAGAAAGAGATTCAGAGGGAGAAGGGCATGCAGTGCACACACACACACACACACACACACACACACACAGACTGAAAAAGATGGAGTTGCATAAAGAGAAATGAGGGAAGACAGGAAAGAAAAAGAAAACAAAGATGTAGGGAATATCCTCATCAATTTCCAAGGTCCTGATCAAAGGGAGCAGTCCTTACCTCCTCCTGTGTAGCCTTCAAACAATCCTAAGATAAGCCAGCGTATGATGACTCAAATTTCACATCAAAAATCACTAATATTATCTATGAGAGCTCTGGCATTGCTTATAAATTTGTTTTGTGAGTCTCACAAAGAGGTGAGCAAAAAAAGGAAATGGAATTTACAAATAAGCATCTAAGACAATCTTTCAGCTACTAGACAAACCAAAGATCTTTTTGTTCCTCATACTGTGAAGCTGTCTTTCTCCTTCCAAGTTACTTCTTTGAATATCACTGTGACACATAGTTGGTCACTACCTGGTATAAACACCTGATCCCAATCCCCAGGAAAAATGCAACTTTGATGTTACCATTGATTGAACCAAATCTTCCTCTCTCCACAGTGGACATCACTCTGGATTGCAACACAGCTGATCCAGGTCTCATCATATCTAAAGATTTGAAGAGTGTGAGATATGGAGGTGTACAGGAGGAAGTCCCCAACAACATTGGGAGATTTATAGGTTTTGCCCAAGTTCTTGCTACTCAATCCTTCAGTTCAATGAGATATTACTGGGAGGTGGAGGTGCCAAATAACACTGCCTGGTGTGTTGGCATCTGTGAAAAATCAAGTGACTCTAGAGACTTCTTCATGCTTATGACTGTACAGAAGCATGGCCACTACTTTGTTTATGCCATTGCCCAGCACAATCTTTATCCCCAAGTCCATAAAAAATACCGCCAGCTCACTGTGCCCAACTTAAAAGTTGGCATTTTCCTTGATTATGAACATGGAGAGATATCATTTTATCATGTGAAAAATAGATATATAATTTATACTTTCCCTACCACTTCCTTCTCAGGACAGCTCACACCCTTCTTCTGTCTTTCCAAGAAAGTCCCGACAAATGCTTGCTCTCTCATGATCTGTCCCTAACTGAGAGAGATCAAGAAATACATATTTAAAGACCAAATGGATTTCAAGCACTATATTCCCCAATCCATGTGTACTCTTATATGAAAAATAATTGTATCCACTTGCCTTGCTGCAGATAACTTTTTGTATTTCATTTTTGTATGTTTTACTTTGATCTCAATAAATGTAAACTGTGTTACAGCATTGATTCTTTCATTGTGTTCTCTGTATCCCCAGTGCTAACACATTACTGGAGCTCAAAAAATGCTTGTCCAATTGAATTGTATATTGTCAGTTACTCATAGAATCATAGAATGAGAGGTATTAAGCTGGGAGGAAATTTGAACCCGGGAGAACTAAATGTGTCCCATTCAGACCTACACAAGTGTAGCAGAATGATAAATAGTTAAAAAGTAAGGATTTGAAAACAATTTGATGGGAAAATATATACATGTGGGGGTGGGGGCAAGACCTAAGAGGGAGGAAGAGATGTAGTTGACATCTACCAATTCCAAAGTGTATTCACAAGAGGTATACATGTTTTTCAACTCTGAACGCAGTAAAAAAACAGCACAACCACACACTAAGCCTTAAAGAGCTCCTAAACAAACAAAAAAAGCCATTAATTTAAAATTCAATCTTTATTGACTATGAAGCAGTAATAATTATAATCCACAAGGAGAGGTTGAAGTTAAGATTCAGCCTCAAATAGAGACTAATATAAGCCTCAGTCCAGGCTAGTTGTATTTGGGTTTTAGAGTGAAACCTGGAGAGAGGTTGGAACTTCGAGTCCCACCTGGTGGTTTGTGATGATATTGCACCCTAATATTATTTCAGATCATTATCATGAGAGACATGTGAGCATAGATCTCACCTACTTGTTTTTCTTTCTGTGCCAACGTAAAGGCCAGGTAAACAAGTATAGAGGACATGTCTTCATTCATAATAAGTCATGTAAGAAAAAATTTGAATTCTAGTTTTTATTGTTTACTGGACTTACTTTCAAAAGATTTAGTATTTCCCCAGTATTCCTAGGTTTCATTGAAGTGAAAATCTTTTGTGTTTTTGCAGGTATACTATCTACATGGAGATATATGAGCTAGATGATATGGCAGTTCTATGTATTTAGAGCTGATTGAATGATTGAATTCAAATAATAGTTAACAATAAATTTATTTCCATTTAAAGTTATATTGCTGATGAATTGCCACAGGAGTTTATCCTTCATTCTTTGTTTTTCAACGTTTTAACAAGGAGTTAGACTTGTCAAATTTATAGATAACATAAATACTTGAGCTTTAGATAGCTATGATTTTGTATGATTTGGTCTACTTACACTCTCAGTGAAAGATTTCAACAGACTAGAATAAGGGACTAAAATGGAAAAAGTTCATTTTTTTTTCATTTTTTTCAGTTTTTTTTTAATTTTTTGGTCTTTATTAATTTGTTTACTTTTAGTTTACAAGATTCATTTCCACAATTCCTTGAGTTTCAATTTTTCTCTCCCTCCCCCTCTTCCCCCACCATGGTGGCATACAATCAAGTATAGTATCAGCAAATATTTTCACATTAGACATTAGTCAGGTTATAAAGAAGGATTGTATCAGATGGAATGAACAATAGGAAAGAGGAGACAAAAGCAAACAAGAAAAATAAAAAGAGCGGGTAGTTTGCCTCAATCTGTATTCAAACTCAGTTCTTTCTCTGAATATAGACATCTCTCTCCATTATAAGACTTTTGGGGTTGACTTATAACCCTGAGTTGCTGAGAAGAGTCCAGTCTATCAAAGCTGTTTGTCACACATACGTTGTGTCTGTAATTGTGTACAAATTTCTCCTGGCTCTACTCTTCTCACTCAGCATCAGTTCATATAAGCCTTGCCAGGTAAGTATGAAGTCCATCTATTCCTCATTTCTTATAGCATAATAGTATTCAATTACATGCATATACCACAACTTGTTCAGCCATTCACCTATTGATGGCCACTGCCATAATTTCTAATTCTTTGCCACCACAAAAAGAGCTGCTATAAATATTTTTTTTTACATATGGGTCTTCCTCTCACTTCCATGATCTCTTTGGGATACAACCCCAGAAGTGGTATTGCTGGATCAAATGGCATGAAATTACTTATAGCCCTTTGGGCATAATTCCAGATTGCTCTACAGAATGGCTGGATCACTTCACAACTCCACCAAAAATGCATTAGTGTTCCAATTTGTCCATATCCTCTCTAGCATTTGTCATTTTCCTGTTTTGTCATCTTAGCCAATCTGACTGGTGAAATGTGGTACCAAATTAGTAAAATTAATAGGGACTAGATATTAAGAACAACACTCCAAGATGCCAGCACTTTTGTCATCTCTGATATAGGCATTCCTTTTAACAATGTAGATCACATAAATGGTCAAAGGATATGAAAATGCAGTTTTCAGATGAAGAAATTAAAGCTATCTATAGTCATATAAAAAATGCTCTAAATAAATATTGATTAGAGAAATACAAATTAAAACAACTCTGATGTACCATGTCATACCTACCAGATTGGCTAATATGACCAGAAAGGAAAATGATATATGTTGGAGATGTGGGAAAACTGGAACACTAATATGTTGTTGGTGGCACTGTGAACTGATCCAAGCTTTCTGGAAAGTAATTTGTAACTCTGCCAAAGAGTAACCAAAATGATCTAGAAATCTACTAGAACTGTATCACAAAGAGATTATAAAAAGGGGAAAGGAACCTACATAAGCAAAAATATTTATAGCAGCTTTTTTTGTGGTGGTCAAGAATTGGAAATTGGGGGGCAGAGCCAAGATGGCAGAGTAGAAACAGCTCATCCAAGCCACTCTGCCCCCAGATTCTGCCCAAACTATGTAAAAGGGAACTCTGAACAACTTCTGGAGCCCCAGCACCCACAGAATGACACAGAGAAGCTAACCTCCCACTGAGGACAGCCCAGCAGCCCTGCAGGAAGGACCAGCACAGCACTCTGGGAGCCAGCAGCACGCAGAAGGCAGGGAGCCGAGCCGAACGGAGCCCAGGTCCCCGTGAGCCAAGGTTTTAGCCCCAGGGCGGCAGGGCCAGCAGCAGGCTGGAGAGACCCCAAAACACCAACAGCTGTGGTGACTCCAGAATTATCAAGATAGACATGCCTAGGACAAAGTAAGAGGTTAGTGTCCTATGGACTTTGGGACCAGTATTGGGGAATGCGTCGGCTCCCTCCCCTGGGGGCTAGAAGCCACTGAGGAGACACACCATTTTGTAGTTTTCAGAGGCAGCTCCAGCTCCTGGCCTGCGAACTGTAGGGAGATCCAGCGATCAGTCTTGGGGGGTAATCGCTCTTGCTTTAACCTCCCTGGATCTGGATTGTGATCTAGGGTGGAAGTCATGGGTGGGTTTACAGCTTGCCAGAAACTGAAGTTGCCCCCCACACATTCGGGACGAAAATTCCTCTATCTGGCCTTAAAGCCACAGTGTGGCAACAAGCCCAAAAGTCAAGTAATTAAGTGGCAACATGCCAAGGCAAAGGAAACAGAAAAACGCAACCCTAGACTCCTATTTTGGGGGCATAGAGCGGGAAAAGGACTGTGAGGTCAGAAGTCCTGCTCCAAAAGCCCCAGGGGAAAACATGAGCGGGTTGCAGGCCATAGAGGGCCTTAAGAAGGACTGTAAAAATCAAATAAGAGAAGTGGAGGAAAAATTGGAAAGAGAAATGAGAAGGATGCAAGAAAAGTATGAAATGAGGGTCAACAGCCTGACTGAGGAAAACAACACCTTAAAAAATAGACTAACTCAAATGACAAAGGAGGCCCAAAAGGGCAATGAGGAGCAGAATGCCTTAAAAAGCCGAATTTGCCAGATGGAAAAAGAATCTCAAAAGGTCACTGAGGAGATTCATTCCTTCAGAGTTAGACTGGAGCAAATGGAAGCTAATGACTTTATGAGAAACCAAGATGCTGTTAAGCAGACCCAAACAAATGAAAGATTAGAAGGCAATGTGAAATATCTCATGGGAAAAACCATTGACCTGGAAAATAGATCCAGGAGAGACAATTTAAAAATTATTGGACTACCTGAAAGCCATGATCAAAGAAAGAACCTAGAAATCACCCTTCAAGAAATTCTCAAGGAAAATTGCTCTGATGTTTTAGATCCAGAGGGCAAAATAGAGGTTGAAAGAATCCACCCATCACCTCCTGAAAAAGATCCCAAAAAGAAAACTCCCAGGAATATTAAAGCCAGGTTCCAGAATCACCAGATCAAGGAGAAAATACTACAAGCAGCCAGGAAGAAACAATTTCAATATTGTAGAAACACAATTAGAATAGCACAGGACCTGGCAGCTTCTACACTGAGGGATTGAAGGGCATGGAATATGATATTCCAGAGGGCAAAAGAGCTGGGAATGAACACAAGGGTCACCTATCCAGCAAAACTGAGTATTTTGTTTCAGGGGAAAATGTGGTCATTCAGTGGAATAGAGGGCTTTCAAGCATTCTTGAGGAAAAAACCAGAGTTGAATAGAAAATTTGACATCCAGACACAAGAAGCAAGAGATGCCTGAGAAGGTAATCAGGGAAAAGAAATCAAAGGGAACTTATCAAAGTTGAACTATTTACATTCCTATATGGAAAAGCAATAACTGTGACTGATGATATCTTTCTCACTATGAAAATAATGAAAGAAGGGTGTGTGGTCATATGAATATATATGTGAATGTGTGTGTATATTGTTACAGTTATATATGGATAGAGGGCATAGGTTGAATTTGTTGGGAAGGGAGAATACTCAAGGGATGAAATTATGAGGTGAGAGAGGAAAGTGGCAAGAGGAGATGGGGAAAGACAGGGTAGGGTAAACTATCTCATGTAGAAAAAGCAAGGGGAAGTGGTTGCAAGGGAGGGGGAGAATAGGAAGGGGAAAAAAGGCAAATCCACATTCTCATTGAATTTGGTTCAGGGAGAGAATGACATACATACTAAATTGGATATCTCAACCTGCAGCAGGATAGGGGGAAGGGGGATGAGAGGAGGGATGATGGATGGGAGGGCATCCTTGGGGGGAGGGGAGGTTGGAAGTACCCACTATAGAAGAGGGACAGGATCATGTAGGGAATGGACCAGGTGGGGGGTGGGATGAGTGGGAGGGAATTATAAGCAGCCTTGTACAATATATCTACTACGATCATGTTTTGCATAGCTAGACATGTACAACATATACTGAATTACTTATCTCCCCAGAGGGAATGGGTGACAAGGGAGGAAGGAAATGGATCTGAAATTCGAGGTCTTAACATTAAATGTTTCATGTATATAAATACTATTATTAATACTCTTTTGCTTATAATTGAGAGATAAGATGTGCAGGCATTGGGACACAGAGATTCACCTTCCTCTAATGGAAAAGTCGAAGGGGGTATGGGAGAAGGTATGGGAGAGAGCAGATTGGAGGAAGTGATATCTTGTGGGACTGCTATTCTGGGAGGGTGGATAGGGGAAAAACAGGGGGGTTAAATAATTGTAACTCAAAATCTGGCAGAAACGAATGATGTAAAACAGAAGTTAATAAAGCATTTGTTTAGAAAAGGGGGGGCCGCTAGGTGGCTCAGTGAGTTGAGCGTTGGCCCTGGAGTCAGAAAAACCTGAGTTCGGATCCAACCTCAGACACTTAACGCACACACAAACAAACAAAAAAAAACCTAGCTGTGTGACCTTGGGCAAGTTACTTAACCCCAATTGCCCTCCAAAAAGCAAAAAAAAGATTCAGACCCCAAATTGGAATCTCACCTATGGAGAGGACACTCTGCCTGGGACCCTCCCATGGGGCACCCTGATGGCTGTACATGGGATTCCCCAGCTTGTGTGGTCAGGTGTTCTTGCTTCCCCGCAATGGTCATGCTAGTAGAAATGTAAATATATATATCCACTATTAATCAGAGTTGCTCTTATTCTGCTATCTTTAAGCGTCTTATTCTGTTATCTCTGGTTTCTTTCCCACTTGCCTATATATACATATATTCTGAATAAATATTCTCAAGAAATTGCCTTGGGTCTTTCTTGGAGTGCAGAGCATTCTGTTTATGCGAATTCTGAACCTCCTTAATCGGACAGAACCTTAAAAGTTGTTAACAGCAATATTTTTTTTGGAAAGCTACTGTGCATGGCATTACAGAGTACAAGTTTGGAGAGAGCAAAACTGGTAGGAAGCATGACAGTGGCATGTGCACTTTGTCAGTCTTTGTTAAGTGACTTTGTCAGATATGTCTGCTGATAGAGGACGTTGCTGTTGTTACTGAAGTTTTGGAACATTACTACTCGTTCATAAACCCTAAATGAGGATTTTCTTGTTATCTATTTACAGAAGACCTGGAAGAGGGTTTTACTGTGATGATTTGTATTGATTTCATAGACCTTGTTTGTAGGTCTGTATTGATTTCAAGAGTAGAAAGTGAATTAATGATGGTACCAGCGATATACGAATGTTGTTTTGGATCTGTTAAGCTTTGTCTCCCCAGAACCAGAATTGTGAAGGACTTGAGATGGACTAGACACTGTGAACTGAAATATGGAATGGGAACTGGACAAGGAACTGGGTGAAGAGGTGGTTGAGGAACTGAGAGCTGCCTACCTGTGAATTCAGGTGACAGTTGGGTAGATCCAGAGAAGTGGACCCATGGAAGAAGAACCATGGAGTTTGGGAGCCAACCTTGAGTCAAGATGAAAAGACGTTCCCTTGGGTACTTATTGCTGATTGACAATATCATTATTTACTATGATCTAGGGGTGGGGGAACTTTGTACTTTATACCCCCTTAAGGATAACTGAGTTAAGGATGATTGAAAACTAATCTCCAGTCAACAAGAAAGATTTTTTGACAGCGATTAAGACAATGTGACCTAGGGGTGGAGAACTTTAACCTTTGCACTTTTTGTCCCTTAATAAGGATTGCTCCTTGAGGATGACTGTTAAGGACTTACTGAATGATATCTTTTGTTTAAAACTATGTGGAGACTTTATTCAAAATTATGTCATCACTTTAGTGATAAGTTGCTATGTTATAACATTGTGAATGCTGTAAGTTGGTTTCTGTGAATATTTTGCTTTATTTTTCTGCTGAATGAATAGAGTTCTCTATACTATGTGATCAGAACCTGTAGCGGCAAGCACCCCAACATCCCCAGGGTGACTGCCAATATAGGTTCTTAGATCTGCTTTTCAAAAGGAAAGCAACTCAAAATGGGTTAACAAGCTTATTTTAATCAAACAAACACACATTACCTAGTTCAGGGGGAGAAGGTCAGCACCCTGAACTTCAGAGTTACAGAACTTACAGATCAAACAGACAGGCTTCCAAACTGTCCTACCATTATATCAATACCAAATCACAGTTACCAGAGAGGGAAGCATCAACATCTGGGTTTTCAAAGCCGGGGGCTCTCAACAACGGCTTCCCAGAGTCTCATCTGGTCAAATCACACAACACTTCTCAAAGTGAGCCCCAAAGCAAAGCCTCTCCTCAGGGCTTATATAGCCTTTTCTTGGCTCAGAGAATGTAACAACCTCCTTGACCCACTGCCCAATCACAAAGTATCAAGGTGTGGGCTTCCCTGAAAAACAAGCCTCCCACCACAGGCTCTAGGTGCACTTAAGCTAGGGGCAGGGAAGATCTTTAAATCTGCATTTCCATTACAGAACCTTAGAGCTATTCACAGCAGCAATCCTCTGGAAAGCTGCTTGTTCTTGTCTTTACAGATAGATAGATAGATAGATAGATAGATAGATGTTTGTCTATATATATACACATACACATATGTACATATATTTATATATACACAATTTATATATAGATTTTATATATATTTTATGTAACATATATCTTGTGTCTACTTATTTTATATCTACATATATATGCACACACATACATATACATACACATATATATAATTATAACTATAATTATCTAATAATTCTTACATTGTCTCTTCTGGGTCTATTTTCTAGGACATGAGCTTTCCAATGAGAAATTTATTTATTAACCAAGGAAAATAACTCTCTAAAACACAGAATTGCCCAAATGGAAAAGAAAGCACAAAAGCTCACTTAAGAAAATAATTACTTAAAAATTAGAATTGAGGGGGTGGAGCCAAAATGGAGGCATAGAAGCAGGAAAACTCCATGTGCTCCCCCCATAACCACCTCAAATACCTATAAAAAATGACTCTAAACAAACTTTAGGGCTACAGAACCCACAAAGTGACAGAGAGAAACAAATCTCCCAAAGAAGGCAGGAAGGATCCATTACAGCAGGCTGGGAGCAGAGCCCAGCCCTGTGTGAGTCTGTGGTTTTAGCCTCAGGGAAGCCCAACCAGCCACAGCTGCATGGACTTCAGGAGAGTGGTTCACCAGCAGCTGTGGTGGTTTCCAGAATTATCAACCCATAAACACCAAAGACAAAGTCAGAGGTCAGTGTAGACTTTGGGAAAAGGGAGTCTGGGAGTGTGGTCCAGCCTCTTCCTCTGGAGGGAGAAGCAGCTGGGGCATGGCAGCTGCAGACACATAGCTCCTTCAGAGCTCCTGGCCTGCAGATTGTAGGGGGATCAAGCAACCATTCTGAGGGATAATCATTCTTACTTTAACCTACTTGAATCTGGATTGCTATCTAGCGGGAAGGTCCTGGGGTGTGTGAGCAGGTGCCAGAGCTGATGGAGGCTTCAGAGAAGGCAGCCAACTAATAGCTCTAGCAGCTGCTAAACCCCCAGTGATTTGGGACAAAGCTCTCCTCTCTAGAAGCAGAGTTCTACTGTGGCAAAAAGCTCAAAAGTCAAGTAATTGAGTGGCAACATGAGCAATCAAAGGAAGAAAAGCAAGCACAGAAATCCAACTTTAGATTATTATTTTGGGGACAAAAAAGATCATAGCATGGAATAGGAGGAAGACAATGAAGTCAGAACTCCTGTACCAAAATCTTCCAAGAAAAATATGAAATGGTTACAGGTCATACAGTAACCTAAGAAGGATTTTGAAAACCAAATAAGACAAGTGGAGGAAAAATTGGGAAGAGAAATGAGAATGATGCAAGAAAATCATGAAAAGCAAGTCAACAAACTGACTAAAGAAAATAATACGTTAAAAAACAGACTAACTCAAATGGCAAAAGAGGCTCAAAAAGCCAATGAAGAGAAGATTGCCTTAAAAAGCCAAATTTCGGGGTGGCTAGGTGGCACAGTGAGTAGAGTGCCAGCCCTGGAGTCAGAAGGACCTGAGTTCAGATCCAGCCTCAGACACTTAACCCACACAAACAAAAACCTAGCCGTGTGACCTTGGGCAAGTTACTTAACCCCAATTGCCCTAAAGGGGTGGCTAGGTGGCACAGTGAGTAAGAGCGCTGGCCTCAGAGTTGGGATAACCTGAGATCAAATCCAGCCTCAGAAAATGAGCACCCACACATAAATAATGACTAGCCATGTAACCTTGAGCAAGTTACTTAACCCCAATTGCTTTAAAAAAAAAAAAAAGCCAAATTTGGCAGATGGAAAAATAATCTCAAAAGTTCACTGAAGAGAATCAATCCTTCAGAATTAGACTGGAGCAAATGGAAACTAGTGACTTTCTGAGAAATCAAGATACTATTAAACATATTTAAAGAAATGAAAAAATAGAAAGCAATGTGAAATATCTCATTGGAACAACCACTGACTTGGAAAATAGATCCAGGAGAGATAATATTAAAGTTATTGGACTACCTGAAAGCTGTGATCAAAAAAAGAACCTAGAAATCATCCTTCAAGAAATTCTCAAGGAAAATTGCCCTGATGTTTTACAACCAGAGGGCAAAACAGAGGTTAAAAGCATCCACCAATCACCCCCTGAAAAAGATCCCAAAAAGAAAACTTCTAGGAATACTATAGCCAGGTTCTGGAGTTCTCAGATCAAGGACAAAATATTACAAGTAGCCAGGAAGAAACAATTTCAATATTATGGGAACACAATCAGGATAACTCAGGCCTTGGCAGCTTCTACATTGAGGGATCGAAGGGCTTGGAATATGATATTCCAGAGGTCAAAGGAGCTGGGATTAAAACCAAGAATCACCTACCCAGCAAAACTGAGTATCATGTTTCAGGGGAAAATATGGTCATTCAATGAAATAGAGGACTTTAAAGCAATCTTGATGAAAAAAACAGTTGAATAGAAAATTTGACACTCATATACAAGAAGGAGGAGAAGCATGAGAAGGTAAACAGGGAAAAGAAATCATAAGGAAATTATCAAAGTAGAATTACTTACATTCCTACATGGAAAAATGATAAGTGTAACTTATGAAACTTTTCTCAGTATGAGGATAGTTGAAGGGAATATAAATGTGTATATATGTATATATATATATATATATGTGTGTGTGTGTGTGTGTGTGTGTGTGTGTGTGTGTATGTGTATGTGTATGTGTATATACATATACATATAAACACATATATACATACACATATATGTCTACATAAGAGGGTATATGGGTATATGAATACATATGTCAGTGTATGTATATATGTGTACAGGTATACATAGACAGAGGGCACCGGACTAATTTAATATGAAGGGATGATGCTTAAAATGTGAAATTGAGAGGTGAGAGGGGAATATAATGAGAGGAGATTGGGAAGAGACAGAATGGGGTAAATTATCTCATATAGAAGAGGTAAGGGAAAACTGTTAAAATGGAGGGATAGAACAGGAAGGCAAAATGGAATGGATCCACCTTATTCTCATTGAATTTGGCTTTGGAAGGAAATAACATACACACTAAATAGGGTATCTCACCCTACAGGAGAGTAGGGGGGAAGGGAATGAGGGGGGGATAATGGAGGAGAGGGCAGGTTGGGGGAAGGGAAGTTAGAATCATACACTTTTGAAAAGGGTCAAGGTCAAAGTAGAGAATAGAACAAGTTGGGGGGAACAGGATAGGATGGAGGGAAATATAGTCAGTCTTTCACAACATATCCACTATGGAAATGTTTTGCATAGCTATATGTGTATAACCTATATTGAATTGCCTATCTTCCCAGTAAGGGTGGGTGACAAGGAAGTAAGGGAAAGAATCTAGAATTCAAAGTTTTAAAATCAAATGTTTTATATATATATATATATAATTATTATTATTATTTTACATGCAACTGGGAAATGAGGTACACAGGCACTAGGGTTTACAGATCCATCTTACCGTAGTGAAAAGTCAAGGGGGGGTTTTGTATTGGGGGAGGATATAGGAGGGAACAGATTGAGGGAGGGGGTTTACAGTGGGATTGCTGTTTTGGGGTAGTGGGTAGAGGAAAAATGGGGAGAAAATTTGTAAATAAAAATCTTGTGGAAATGAATGATACAAATAAAATTTAATTTAAAAATTATAATGGAACAAGTTGAAGCTAATGACTCTATGAGACATTAAAATAAGATAAAACAAAATAAAAATGTAAAAAAAATAGAAGCAAATGTGAAATTTCTCATTGGAAAAACAATGACCTTTTGAATCTCCTTTATGATAATTTCTTAAGTCTAGAAATCAACAAAGCAACACATTCACCCCTGATTTGTAACACAAAAAGTATAAATAATCACTCTGAAAATTTAACAAACAGCAGCCAGTTAGAATTAATTCCAGGCACCCCTCTATTTACTTCCTGCCATACCTAGATGTCTCTTTAAGTCATGGTATCCTTATCACAGCATGATGGTGATTCTACATTCTCATAGCTTCTGCCAGCAAAGTTCACACTAACCTAGAAAGGTTTTTTTTATCATGAACCCAGTGATGGACCATATGTCCTCCACCTGAATATGCTGAGCTTAGAAAAGATAAACAACTGAAGGCTGTCTAGCAGCTGATACATTATTTTGCATACAACATTAGTGAAGACTTTTTATTAAGATAGAGGGGAAAATGAGATCTGCCTCAGTTGTGACAGCATCTATAGAGGTGGAAACCATGAGTCTTCTTGTGAAATGTTGAGTATACATTTGCAGAAAGCCATAGAGTTAATTGTTAAATTTGTTAACAATGTCAGTCATATTTTGCTACCAAGCAAAATCAACCATGTAACATAGTAATTCTCTCACTTTTCTTCCTAAAGATAACATAATAAAAATCTCTGTGGAATCTTGTTGCATTTTCTCATGTGAAGCAAGAGTCCAGTCCAGACATAAACTCTCAGATTAGTTTACAATTACTGGAAGAGTATCTGGAATTCCTACCCATCCTTGAAATATGCATTGCCATTCACAGTATTAATGATGGAATGCCCCAGTTACCACTACCATTGCATACATCATTATAAAAGCATCTTGGGAACCAAGATAGCAGAGGCAGTAAAAGCAAAAACAGAACTAATTAAAAGAGATAAGCAGAGAAACTACATTTTGCTTAAAAGTACAATAGACAGTGCAGTAATATCAATACTAAACATACATGTACCAAATGGTAGAGCATCTATATTCTTTTTTTTTTTTTTTTAGCTTTTTGGAGGGGGGAGGGTAGTACAATTGGGATTGAGTGACTTGCCCAAGGCCACATGGCTACTAAGTGTTAAATGTCTGCTAGGTGGCACAATGCCTAGAGTGCTAAACCTGGAGTCAAGAAGACTCATCTTCATGAGTCCAAATACTTAACCCTGTTTGCCTCAGTTCCTCATCTATAAAGTAAGCTAGAGAAGGAAATGACAAACCACTCCTGTATCTTTGAAAAGAAAACCTCAAATGATATCATGAAGAATCAGACATCACTGAATAATGACTGAATAACAAGAAGAAGAAAAGGAACAAATTAAAAATCCCCATTTAAATTCCAAAATAGAAACCCTGAAAATCAAAGGAAAGAATAATAAAATTGAAAGAAAAAAACTGAAGTTATGAATAAAACTATGAAAAAATATATAAAACAATTTTTAAATGGTGTAATGGAAACGCAAATTTAACGATCTTCCCTGCCCCTAGCTTAAGTGCACCTGGAGCCTGTGGTGGGAGGCTTGTTTTTCAGGAAAGCCCACACCTTGATACTTTGTGACTGGGCAGTGGGTCAAGGAAGTTGTTACAATCTCTGAGCCAGGAGAATACTATATAATCCCTGATTTGAGGCTTTGCTTTGGGGCTCACTTTGAGAAGTGTTGTGTGAGTTGACCAGATGAGACTCTGGGAAGCTATTGTTGAGAGCCCCCCAGCTTTGAAAACCCAGATGTTGATGCTTCACTCTCTGGTAACTGTGATTTGGTATTGATATAATGGTTGGATGGTTTGGAAGCCTGTCTGTTTGATCTGTCTGTATAGTCTGAAGTTCGGGATGCTGACCTTTTCCCCCTGAAGTAGGTAATATATGTTTGTTTGATTAAAGTAAGCTTGTTAACCCATTTTGAGTTGCTTTCCTTTTGAAAAGCAGATCTAAGAACCTGTGTTGGCAGCTACCCTGGGATGTTGGGGTGCTTGCTGCTACAAATGGTCAATTTGATTTTTAAAAAAGAAAGTTGGAAACAACATTACCAGTATCAAAAATGAAAAGGGTGAGTGCAATGAAGATGAAATTAAAGCAATTATTAGGAGTTATTTTGCCTAGCCATGTGTCCACAGAACTAACAATCTAAGTGAAAAGGATGAATATTTACAAAAATAAATATTGCCCAAATTGACAGACAAGGAAATAGAATACTTACATATTCTTATCTTAGAAAAAGAAATGAACAAGCCACAAATGAGCATCAAAAGAAAAAATTCCCAGAATAACAAATCTTTACAAGTAAATTCTATCAGACAAAATTTAAGGAACAATAAATGTCAATATCACATAAACTCTTGGGGGAAAAATGGGTAAAGAAGGAGTTCTACAACATTACTAGCATAACACAAATAGTGGATTTTTTTCTTAATTCTTTTTCTTTTTTATATTTATTTAGTATTTTATTTTCCCCAGTTACATACATATAAAACAATTTTAAACATTCACTTTTAAAACTTTGAATTGCAAATTCTTGTAGCAGCAAGCACCCCAGCATCCCCAGGGTGGCTGCCAACACAGGCTCTTAGATCTGCTTTTGTAAAGGAAAGCAATTCAAAATGGGTTAACAAGCTTACTTTAATCAAACAAACATATATTACTTGGTTCAGGGGGAAAAGGTCAGCACCCCAAACTTCAGAGTATACAGACAGATCAAACAGACAGGCTTCCAAACTGTCCAACCATTATCAATATCAAAATCACAGTTACCAGAAAGGGAAGCATCAACATCTGGGTTTTCAAAGCTGGGGGGCTCTCAACAACAGCTGCCCAGAGTCTCATCTGGTCAAATCACACAACACTTCTCAAAGTGAGCCCCAAAGCAAAGCCTCAAATCAGGGATTATATAGTCTTCTCCTGGCTCAGAGAATGTAACCACCCTCTTGACCCACTGCCCAATCACACAGCATCAAGGTGTGGTCATTCCTGAAAACCAAGCCTCCTACCAGAGGCTCCATGTGACCACATTCAGCCTATTAGGAGGCAGAGTATATTTTCAACTCAAGGAAGGTTCTCAGAGTCACTTAAGTCAATCAAAGTCTCTTAAGCCAATCAAAGGGCCTAGGGGCAGGGAGGATCTTCAAATCTGCATTTCCATTACAATTCTCTCCCTTCCTCCTTCCCTAACCAATCTCTTAGAGAAGGCAAACAATTCAAAATAGGTTATACATATTTAGTGATACAAAACATTTCCATATTAGTCATGTTGTGAAAGAAAACATAAACAAAAAAAAAAACCAACCCTCAAGAAAAATAAAATTAAAGAGTGTGCTTCAATCTGTGTTCAGACACCATCAGTTCTTTCTCTGGGGATGGATAACATTTTTCATCATAAGTATTGCTGAGTGTAATGCTACTGCCATACCCATAGTAGCCACTATGAATAGGCTTGTATATTTCCAGGGTAGATTCTCAAAATATAATAAACTCTTCCTCAAAGGCAAAGCAAAATTATTTATTTGGAACATCATTAGAATACCAGAAGGTAAGATTTAACAGGGTACTTATCACTAATCCTGACATGCCAAGCTTTCTTCCTGTCAGGCCTCCCCACAAACAGGTTCTCCTAGGCAAATTCCTCCCTCTGCCTACTCACACTTGCTTTTCTCTCTCTACCTAGCTCTTTCCTCTTCCTAGACTCACTCTCTCTCTCTCTCTCTCTCTCTCTCTCTCTCTCTCTCTCTCTCCTTTACTAAGCTGTTGACTGGTTTTTCATGATTTTATTGAATCGCTCTCATTTCCTTTCTCAATTTTGCTTCTATCTCTCTTACTTGATTTTCAAAATCCTTTTGGAGCTCTTCCATGCCTGAGACCAGTTCAGATTTTTCTTGGAAACTTTTGATGTAGGATGACATTCTTATCTTCCTGGGTGTGTATTTTGATCTTTCTTGTCACCATAGTAACTTTTTATGGCCAGATTTTTTTTTCTGTTGTTTGCTCATTTTCCTGGCCTATTTCTTGACTTTTAGCTCTTTCTTAAAGTAGAGCTCTGCTTCCAGGGTGGAGGGTGCACTGTCCCAAGCTTTGGGGCTTTTATGCAACTGTTTGCAGAGATACTTCTAGGGGTCTATAAATTTTCAGTTCTTTCGAAGGTGATATGATCTTTTTTATGTTTACTGTTCTCCTGGCCTGTGCTCTGGTCTTTGACCAACCACACACACTCTTTTCTGCCCTGGAACTGTGATTATAGTCCCTATTCTGCTACGGCCACAAGCTTTGGTGCACTAGTACTTATCCTTGCCCTGGAACTGCCACCCAGGACTGCAACCCAGATCCAAATATGGGTAAAGCAACAAAGTCCTGCCTCAGTGCTCAGAAGCTGCTGCAATCTCCTTCTGACCAATTGTTAAACCCCCTTACCATCTATGGACTGAGAGCTCCAGAAGCAGCTACTGGAGCTGCTAATTCAATGATTCCCAAGGTCTGCTCCTGCTTTGGGGGGGCCTAGTCTATGCTGATGCAGACTGCACTGGCCTGGACTGTGCTCCACTCTCACCCAATGCAACTGAGCTTTCCTGCTGAACTTTTAAATTGTCTTTGGCTGGAAAATTATTTCACCCCATCCTATTGTGGGTTATACTGCTTCAGGATTATTTTGTGTCATTATTTAAAGGTATTCAGAGGATTTTTGGAAGAGGTCAGGCAAGTTGCCTTTTCTTCACCATCTTGGCTCCACCCCCACAAATATGATTTTAATACCTAAACTAGGGAGAGCAAAAACCAAGAAAGAAAACTATAAACGGATTTCCATAATGAATATCAATGCAAAAACATTAAATAAAATCCTAGCAAGGAGATTAAAGCAATATATCACAAAGATCATACACTATAACCAGGTGGGATTTATACTTGGAATATTACTGGTTCAATATTAGGAAAATTATAAACATAATTGACTACATAAATAAGAAAAATAACAAAAATTATATTCAGAAAAATAATTTTTGAGAAAATATAACACCTATTCCTATTTAAAAATACTAGGAAACATAGGAATGAATGGAACCTTTCTTAAAATAGTCTTCACAATAAGATCAAGGGAGAAGCAAGGATGTCCACTGTGATCACTATTATTCAATATTGTACTAGAAGGGGTGGCTAAGTGGAGCAGTGAGTAGAGTGTCGGCCCTGGAGTCAGAAGACCTGAGTTTGGATCCGGCCTCAGACACTTAATGCACACACAAACAAACAAACAAAAAAAAACCTAGCCATGTGACCTTGGGCAAGTTACTTAACGCCAATTGCCATCCAAAAAGCAAAAAAAAAAAAATATATATATATATATATAGTACTAGAAATTCTACCTATAGCAATAAGAAAAAGAAAATTAAAGAATTAGAATAGACAACAAGGAAATAAAACAATCACTCTTTGTAGATGATATGCTTAGAGAACCCAAGAGAATTAACTAAAAAAACTAGTTGAAACAATAATTTTAGCAAAGTTGTGGTATATGATTATGATGGAATACTATTGTGCTATAAGAAATGATGAGCAAGAGAGTTTCAGAAAAACCTTGGAAGGCATATAAATTGATGCAAAGTGAAGTGAGCAGAACCAGGAGAACATTTACATAGTAACAGCAATATTGTAATGATGAACTGTGAAAACTTAGCTACTCTCATCAAGACAATGATCCAAGATAATTCTGAAGGACTCATGATGAAAAATTCTATCTACCTTAAGAGAGAACTTATGAAGTCTGAATGAAGATTGGTATGTGATTTTTTCACTTTATTTTTATAACATTGTTAATGTGGAAATCCATCTTGCATGATTTCACATGTATAATTGATATTATGTTGCTTACCTTCTCAATGGGTGGGGGAGAGACTAGAAGGAGAGAGAGAATTCAGAACTCAACTTTTAAAAAATGGTGTTAAAATAAATAATAGGTTTGGATTTTAAAGTATCTTGGTGTTTTGACATTCCCTATAGGTTCCAAAAAAGTAGAGACCCAAAGAGCTAGATACCTTCAAACTTTCAGTAACTAGCTGCTAAATTAGTCAAATCTGAGCCCAGGTCAAAAACTCCTAGGGGTTATGCTGATGTCTTATGATGACTTATGATTTTAGGTGCATACTCCTCATATGATAGATATTTCTAGGTTCCATTTGTCTTTACATTTCAATTTACATTGACTGTTCCTCAAGTCATGAATTTTATCTCATATCTGAAAAACATATTCTTCTAATTTAAAAAATAAATCAAATTCCATTTCTTTATCAAAACAGCTAAATTTAGCAAAGTGTAAATGGTAAATTCTGAAAGAGTAAACTTTTTTAAATGTTAATATCCAGGTAGAATTTTATATCCCTCTGCTCTATCTTTAGCTATCAATTTAGAATAATATGATATAATTCATTTGATCCTATTTTGACTCTTTCATTAGCATGTATCTTCCTACATATTAATGAAAAAGACCCACAAGGATATCTTGATTAACATTTTTTTCTGAGTGACTTTGTTTCAGTCACTTCATTAATATGTTCAACCCAAATCCCATGATATCACAAAAAAAAAAAAACAACCTGTACTAACATCATTCACATGATCACACATTTATAGCATTGTTCCTATGGAATTCATTATGACCTATAACATTTCTTCATGTAATGCACTTCCAAACAACAAATGAAGGAAGGTAAGCAAGGTAGACTTGCACTTTATTTTTGTCAAAAAGTAAACCATACCCTTCTCATCAGCTATCTATCTGGAATCATAATCTTGGAGTATATGGCAAATTATACACAGCCATTGGCTACAGCAATTCTTAAATATCTTAGGTCCAGAAGAGAGTTCCTCAGAAAATTCTCTTGGTAATAGATTGAATTCCTTATTCCAGAACATTTTCAACTAGGTTTAAACAAGTTATTTTTTAACTAGATTTAAAGTAGTTTCATGACATTTACATATTGGATTTTGTTTCCTTAGTTCCTTTAAGTATGCAATAAATATGCCTCACTAATTTCCCTTTCAAATATGTTTAGAGAATTTGCATATAAACATTCCAGTGCATGAACTTATATTAGACATCATAAAATTGGAGAAAATAAAAGAGTCAACTTTGTGCATGTTTATGCAAGTGTGTGGCTGTCTGGGGAGTGTGGGGAGTGTTTTTTTATGAACTGGAGAGTTCCCAAAGACTTTCCCAGTATTGCCAGGTGGTTATGTTACCAAAATGCCCAACTTCCCAGCTTTTCAAGTGTTACTGCCATTTATATCTCTACATAGTTTTAATCTGCGGATGATGGTGAGAAATGACTAATGTGTTTTAGCATTCAGCAGGAAAGGGTGCTGGGTAGGTGCTAAATATTATTATTGAAGTTGCTGAGAAAAGGCCATCTGTATCTTTGTCTGGCTAATCATGTGAATTACAGAATGTTCCCTAAAAGGAACAATTCTGTTTATTTCAAACTAATTCTCCAAAAGCATTTGAAGATGACACTTTCAAACATTCTTTTTTTTTTTTTTGGAGGGCAATTGGGGTTAAGTAACTTGCCCGAGGTCACACGGCTATTTTTTTGTTTGTGTGTGCGTTGTGTCTGAGGTCAGATCTGAACTCAGGTCCTTCTGACTCCAGGGCCGACGCTCTACTCACTGTGCCACCTAGCCACCCCAACTTTCAAGCATTCTTGAGGAAAAAAACAGAGTTGAATAGAAAATCTGACATTCAGACACAAGAAGCAAGAGAAGATTGAGAGAGTAAACAGGGAAAATAAATTATAAGGAACTTATCAAAGTTGAACTATTTAGCTTCCTACATGGAAAAACGATAACTATAACTGATGAAACCTTTCTCAGTATGAAATTAGCTGAAGAAGGGTATATGGGCATATGAATACATATGTGAATGTGTGTATATATATATATTTACAGGTATACATAGACAGAGGGCACAGGTCGAATTTAATGGGAAGTGATGATACTTAAGGGGTGAAATTGAGAGGTGAGAAAGGAACATAATGAGTGGAGATGTGGAGAGACAGAATGGGGTAAACTATCTCATGTAGAAGACACAAGGGAAAGTGGTTGCAGGGGAGGGGAAGAACAGGAAGGGAAAAAGGCAAACCTTATTCTCATTGAATTTGGATTAGGGAGAGAATGACATACATACTAAATGGGAATATCTCACCCTGTGGGAGAGTGGGGGGGAGAGGAATAGGGGGTGGGAAGTTGATGGAAGGGAGAGCAGGCTGGGGGGGAGGGAAGTTGGAAGCACTCACTCTTTAAAAGGGACAGGATCAAAGTGGGGTGTGGACCAGGTGGGAGGTGGGATAGGAGGTAGCAAAATATAGTCAGTCTTTTACAATGTATCTACTATGGTAATGTTTTGCATAGCTACTCATGTTTAACATATGCTGAATTGCTTATCTTCCCAGTAAGGGTGGGTGACAAGGGAAGAAAGGAATGAATCTGGAATTCAAAGTTTTAAAATCAAATATTTTAAAAATATATAAATATTATTACTAATACTATTTTACATTATAGTTGGGAGATAAGATGTGCAGGCATTGGGGCATGGGGATTCACCTTGCCCTACTGGAAAAGTCTAAGAAGGTCTGGGAGAAAAGATGGGAGAGAACAGATTGGATTAAGGGATATCCTCTAGGACTGCTATTCTGGGATGGTGGGTAGGGGAAAAATGGGGAAAAAAATTGTAACTCAAAATCTGACAGAAATGAATGTTGTAAACCAGAAGTTAATAAAGCATTGCGGGGTTTTTAATTGCCTTTTAGATTACACATGGATTACTAATCCCTTAAAAGCCATAATGTTAATATTACATTAATGTTTGAGGCCCATTATAAGAACCTACCTATCCCTATGTGATTTATGTAGAATATCAACCTGGTTAATACTGATTGAAAGAGAGGTGAGTCCAAATGAATTATTTATCCCATGAGTTAATACCCAATAAGGTTATCATTGCAAGTGTTTGAAGCTACAAATAATATTTTGGCTAAACGTTAGGTATTTTGTTTTTGTATAACAACAGATTGTTTGGTTTTGTTTTCTTATCCAATCTATGCTTTTTTTTGCTTTATTGAGTTGTTTCATTCATTCACATATAGTTGTGTTATGTTGTTTTTATTTTCTTCCACTTGCTTCTAATGTTGCCTTTTTCCAAGTTATTTTTTCCCTTTCTGACCTGATTATTTTGTGCAGCACTGAAGTATCTATCATTATCATTGTACTGAATGGCAAGTTCCAATATAAAGTACCACATCACATAAAAGTTGAGTATGCATCATCCAGCAGTGATTAATGTGCTATCCTACTGAATTGGATTAGGGCACTCAATTTGTGTGAAATTCTTTGATACCAGGAAAAAGTGTTGCGATGATTTTTTTTTTTTTTTTGTATACATGGTACAAGTTTTCGTTTCTTTAACCTCCTTGGAATATGTTCCTATGATTGAGATCTCAGGGTCAAAATGTAAGGAGTCTTGACATTTTGAGGACAATTAAAAATTTCTGTCCAGCATGAGTGGCGCAATTCACAACTCCACCAGGAGTGCCTTAGTATACCTGTCTTTTCCCAGCCCCTTCAGCATTTCTCTGTTTCCATCTCTTCTGAACTTTGCCAATTCTGGAGATATGAGGTGAAACCTTTAGATTTTTCTTTTCATTAGTGACTTGTAGTATTCTATTATGTAGGAATTGGTGACTTTAGGAGCATTTGCAAAATTTTTATAAAGGGAGGAAATTGGAGAACTAGGTAGAAGAAAGAAGTTATCACAAGGAAGACATGCTTCACATCCAAGACAATGAAATATCTCATTGAGAAACTTATCCTTGCTTCTTTCTGAGATGTTTTCTTCAAACTGAGACTCTGCCTTCTTCTCTACTTTCAGCACACTGGTATATGAGTCTGTCTTATCCCAATCCCTTCTTCTTCAAGGTATGAATTCCTGATTCTTATCTTGACCTTGTTCCTAAGCTTGTTCACACTTCAGTATTTGCTTCCCTAGTATAGTTGGGAAGCAAGGCATTCCCAGACCAAGTTCCTAGGAAGAAGAATTCACACTTCTCACCTAGCCCTTTCACCTCCCTTTTCCTCAGGAAATTTAATTTTTCATTTCCTCTTTGAAGGCTTTGTTATTGTCAGAAAAACAGATGCTCCACAATTGAATTGATGATTGATGATTAATGACAAATAATCACATTTGCTAAGAGGGAGATGGATTATGACATGGAATGAAAAGGAATAGAAACTTTTCCTTTATAGCCTCTTTGAAACACTTTTAGTACAGGAATTATTTTGAAAGAATGTTGTCCAATTCAAGCTGGCCAGAATAATCTGACACAGTGTGAATAGATAAGTGTGAGAGTGTGAGTGTATAATCACATAGTTAATGGGTATTTGATAGGCAGGATTACAACAACAAATTTTCAGTCTGAGTCTAACCTTTTCCCATGGATGGTGACCTTGATGGAAACATCAAAGATTGGGGGAGGAAAGGGAGAAGTAGGTCACTACTGATAATTTTCCAAAAGAGATCACATCATTATAGACACAGTAAGAAGTGTAGACAATGAAAGATGCTACTGCATTTACAAATGTCATAGCAAAAACAAAATAAACATGTGCCTGAAGAAAGAGGTCAAAACAGCTCCCAGTTCTCTTCTTCAATGAGGCTACTTCTCACACACATGGGATTATAGAGTTCCAGAATCATCCTGAAAGACCTTAGACCAGTGAAGTCAGGCATATCTGTACCTGAGGCCATTCTACAGGGACTCAAGAAGGAGGTCAGCAGGTAAGATGTTCTTTTCAATAGGCAGGCAGTAACAGGCAAAGATGGGTGGTACTTGTTTCTCTTCAGAAATTCTATCCAGGTCCAAGGGTATAATAGATAATTCTCTTCCATTCATATAGTGGATACTTCCAGAGGTATAAACCACATATGTCTGTCCTGAGGAGATATCAGCAAATGTGAAAGTCCTCTTCCTATCATCAGATAATTCATATGGATAGTGACATGCCAGCAGTCGAGATTCTGCAGAAAGAACAAAGGTATCAGTAAATAGAAAGCACCTTCTACATATCAGAAACTGTGCTAAGCAATGAGGATACAATTAAAGAAAAACTACCCCTACCCTCAAGGAGGTTACAATCCTATGAAGGAAATACAACCCATAAAGGAAAGTTGAAGTTGAAAAGTGAGTGAATGGGGGTGGGAGATTGGTTGGGAGGGTGCCCAAAATTGCATTGTGAAGAAGTCAAAAAAGTCCAAAATAATTGAAGCCAGGTAGGAAATGGGGAGATGACTGTCCTGTGCTCCCTCCTTAATTAGAAAGGCTAGCCAGGATGCAGGTGACATATTCGAGGATCAAAGTGTATTAGATATGGCATTCTCCAATGATGAGATACCTAGGGACATAAGAGAAGTCAAAGATGTTCAAAATGAGCGCAGGCAGAAAATAAACATCAACCCTATGAAAGGTACGTTGCTTTCAATGACTGGGAGAGGTGTTTTGGACTCTGCTGTCCTGGTCTATAGTACCAAGGAAATATGGGATATAGAGAGCAAGAACAATTAGAAAAGAATATTCTGTAGGTAGGAAAGTCAGGAGATGCTGACCTCAGGTAACCCCTGGAAAGGTTTTCCTTTTATTTTAATTCATTCCAATACCCATTATCTGTTGAGGCTTTAGAGTTCTATTTGTTGCCAATAGTCCTTTCCCTGCCTTTTAGTATTTGGATTCCCCAGGTTTTTCTGAAGGAACTATGAAATAGATAGTCTACTTCTGACAAACATTGGGTTGAAGACAAAATTTTACCAGGCAAATAAGTAAAAGTTTCATCTAGAAATGGCAGCTCAGTTGGGTTTCTTAATCTTCTCTATCTCTACAAGTCAAACATGATTTCCATTCCTCTAAACATACCACACCACACCCCAAATTCCACAAATCTTTCCTTTTACAAAAAAATCACATAAGAGGGGGGAAAAATGTAATGTTTGCCTCTTCATTAATTGGAACTATAATTCTTTTTTTTTTTTTTTAAAGCAATTGGGGTTAAGTAATTTGCTCAAGGTTAGTCATTATTTATGCGTGGGTGCTCATTTTCTGAGGCCGGATCTGATCTAATTGGAACTATAATTCTTTTTTTTTTTTTAAAGCAATTGGGGTTAAGTAACTTGCTCAAGGTTAGTCATTATTTATGCGTGGGTGCTCATTTTCTGAGGCCGGATCTGATCTCGGGTCATCCAAACTCCGAGGCCTGCACTCTTACTCACTGCGCCACCTAGCCGCCCCTTTAGGGCAATTGGGGTTAAGTAACTTGCCCAAGGTTACACGGCTAGGTTTTTGTTTGTATGGATTAAGTGTCGGAGGCCGGCTCCGAACTCAGGTCCTTCTGATTCCAGGGCCGGCGCTCTATTCACTGCGCCACCTAGCCGCCCCTTGGAACTATAATTCTTAAAGGGCGGTCATTTTACACCTGGGGTCCTATTTCTTTATATTTTTTTTTATGAAGAACCTTCCCAAATACTGGGGTTCGTGTTCTCTCCCTTTGTCCAAAAGGATTTCTAACCAGACATCACATAAAGGGCAGCCATTTGTTGATCTGTGACAAAAAAGCCAGACTTGAAGTGATAGAGGTTGATTTCTTTTCCAAAAATCATCTTAAAATATTAGAGCTGGAAGAGACCTTGAAGTTCAAATCTGGCCTCAGGTACTTATCAGCTATGTGATCTTGTTCAAATCACTTAAATCCTTCCTACCTTCCTTTCCTCACCTGTAAAATGGGATAATAGTTCTTATCTCATAGGATTGTTATAAAGATCAAGTGAGATTTTGTAAAGTCTTTTGCACGGGACCTGACATATATAGTAGGTGCTTAAAAAAAAAACCTTTTCTCTTCCTCTCCTTCCCTACTTCTACCTCAAGCTCACCAAGGAAGTATATCTCTGTGGCTTCCTACAGACCCTGCTGTTCCCTTTTAAGTCAAACTGCACTATCCCCACCACCCTGACTACTCATTTAGAGGCCTCATACACACAGGTCAAGCTCTTAAGTAAAACTGTTTTTTTTTTTCCTGTTTCTCACTGATCTTTCTTTTATTTCATGATTTAGGTCCCACTCATATACTGCTCATCTGAACCACTAAGGCTTTTCTAGCTAACCCACTCCAAATGGCAATATTTATGCAATTGCTTTTATTATTATTTTGGGAGACCTATGGTTTCATAGAGTAGGTTGTACCTTCTGATAAAGACAACATAGGTAGATTGGCAACTATTCGTCAATTGATATCCCGGTGCATATGGCAATATATTTCTAACAACCAAGAGATCCAAAAGGTACATTATTATATATCCTTCTGAAGGAAGACCAAACCTAGACTCACAGTCCAAGAGCTGGGCCTCACCTTGAAATTTCTTGAGAAATTTGCTTAAAATCACAAAATAAGAATCGCTCAGTTGTGGAATGAAAGGTTCTGGCATTTTTATTAGCAGTGATTCACTCCTATAGAAAAAAAGATTCAGTTACCATTCCTTTTCACCTCCTTCTGCATCCTCTTTGGCACCACAGGCTCCCTTACCCTCTTTTAGAACATAGCCCATATTTTGCTTTCACCAAGCCCCTGGACTCCCTAACTACTCACTTGTCTTTCTTCAGAATGATAGCATACCTGCTCAAAGTGGCTCCTATATCCTAGGAGTAAAAAAGAGAAAAGATTATAGGTAGGAAGGTCACATGAATTGGTTCAACAAAGATGTAGCCTCTCTATGCATATGAGGGTGGATGGAGGGGGAGAGTCAAGGGGGACTCAGAGGCTAGGGACCTGGGTGACTAAGTAGAGACAGGAGGTCCAGATAGGTAAACTGAAGGGACAACAAAATCCCTTGTCATAGATTTGCCTTTCAGGCAATGTTTTGCTAGTTTATCTAGAGTCCAATACAACTGCCCCACAATAGGATACATTTTTCTTACCTGCAGCAGGTCCCCATCTGACATCTGAGACTTTTCTTCCAACATTGTCACCATCTCCCTCAGGTCTTTGCTATGGAGGGACAATTGGAGCCTGCTCCTATTCTTTTTCTGGATGTTTTTTATTTCTTCCTGGGCTTCATGATGCATCACATTCTGGAACATCTCATTTTCTTCTTCATCCAGCTCCACAAGACTGTGTACATCCTCTTCTTCATCACTTAGAAATTCACTTATTTCCTGAAATTTTTCCTCAAGTACTTCTCTTGACATATCCACTTGTTCCTAAAGTGGGATACACTCATCAAGATGTTAGTTGTATACAGGACAAGTGGCTTTGGTCAAACCTCACCTTGACTGCCTTGTTTGTGTCACATTTACTGGAAAGAACACTATACCAAGGAAGATTCAGGAAACATGGATTTGAGTCCCTATTCTGCTGCCATCTAACCGGTACACTTGAGAATGGATGTCTTTCAGTCAACATTTCTGGACTTTGATTTCATCTGTTAAATGCTATAAGAGGGCTAAGAGATACTCAAGGATGAAGTTCTGGAGGCATAAGGAAATAATTCCCCCCTTTCCTTCCTCACTGGAATTATCTAGGATAAAGAATAATGTAGCTGCTCCAAAATGTCACTGTCACACTTAAATTTTAAGGGGGGAGAAGATATATAAATGAAAAATGCAAGCAAGGCCATAGGGGAGGGACTTTGCTTGGGGCTGTACATAATACAGGAAGATATAACTTTTTATTTTGCTTCTGTTTTCTCCATCAAGAAAAATTATGCTGGAAATGATAGACTATGGCTGATAGGATGGTTAATATTCAAAATAAGGAGATAGTTGAACACATAGTTGTAGAATGTTTTCTACATCAAACATCTTTTGAAGGATCCTTTGTAGAATTTTCTTGGGAATCAGAGTCAACTTCATTGCCTATAATTTGCAAACTCTATTCATTCTTCAACAATCTAGCAAATACTGGGTAAGAAGAAAAGTTCATAACCAAGCAAGGGATACAAATGATCACAGAAGATAAAACAGGCAATTTGGAGTGCACAAAATCAGAAGGGAGATAGGAAAACTAGAAAAAAAAAATCTTAGCTGCAAGTTTCTTTGATAAAGTCTCATTTTCATGATATGTAAGGATTTGATTCAAGTTTATAAGAATGAGTCATCACCCAATGAGTAACTGGAAAAAGGATATGAACAGGTAGTTCTCAAAGAAAGTAATCATAGGCACAAGGAGAAAAAAATGCTCTAAATCACTTATATCGAGAGACATGCAAATTAAGGTACCTCTGTGGGCTCACTTCACAGCCTCAACAGATGTTGGGAAGGCTTTGGAAAAATAGGCACATTGGGGCGGCTAGGTGGCACAGTGAGTAGAGCATCGGCCCTGGAGTCAGAAGGACCTGAGTTCGGATCCGGCCTCAGACACTTCACACACACACACACACACACACACACACACACACACACACACACACTTAGCTGTGTGACCTTGGGCAAGTTACTTAACCCCAATTGTCCTCCAAAAAGAAAAAAAAATAGGCACTTTAATGATTGGTTGGTAGAGTTTAATAGTTTCAGCTATTCTGTAGGATACTTTGGGATTATGGCCCTCAAAAGAGAGATAAACTGTTCATATATCATTTAGTCCAGCAATATCACTATATCCCTAAGAGAACAAAGAGTATAATTATGCTCTATGTATAACATGCTTCTCAGGATTGGTGTGTGTGTGAGAATGTGTGAGTGTATGAGTTGGTTGTTTTTGTTTTTTGTAGAAAAAAACGAACTAGAAACTAAAAGGAGTGACGTTAATCACAGAATGATAAACCAGTTATGGTATATGAATATAATAGATATTACCTTCTAAAACATACCAATGCAATGGCTTTAGGGAAACTTTAAGAGACTTTGAACAGATGCAGAATGAAGTGAACAGAACCAAAACAATGTATAGTTCAAGAATATTCTAAAAATAAACCACTTGGAAAGACCTTTAAATGTTCTTAGCGCAATGAACAATCATGAGTTCAGAAGATTAATGATAAATAATCCTCCTGACAAGGAGGAGACTGGTTCAATATGCAGAATAAATCCTTTTTGATCAGGGTCAATACTGGAACTTGTTTGGATTGACCATTCATGCTTGAAATGAATATTTTGTTTTATCTTTCCCTCCCTACCCCCTGGCCTGGGCAGGGAGAGAGAGATAGAGACAGGGGGGCAACCTTTTACTGGCAGGATCTCTACCCCTACAGTCACCTCAGCTACATTTGGCAAGTTCTCCTTGAGAACATATCACTTGTGCTCCATCCAACTTCTATCTGCCTTTTCAGTAGCCTTTAATGTTGCCTTCCACCATTAGACTATAAATTCCTTGGGGAAGGAGACTTTCTTTTGTGTTTGTATCCCTAGTACTTTGCACAATGCAAGGCATTAGCAAAAGTTTAAAAATGTTTATCCCATAAAAAAAATTATAAAGGGCTGGTGAATGAACAGCTAGAAAAGGAATTGGAGATGTTATCTGTAACATCTCCAGTATATGCCCCTTTCTCCCTGATACTGCCCCCACTCTGGTGCAGACTTGGATTATTATTACAATAGCCTGCTGCTAGGTCTGTCTGCCTCAGTTACCTCCCCACAGCAGTCCATCCTCCATTCAGCTGCCAAAATGATTTTCACCAAGTCAAAGGACTGACCTCCCCCACCCCCACCCCCTTTACCCAAACTCCAGTGACTCCCTATAACTAACAGGAGCAACTACAAAATCTTCTTTGTCATTCAAATACATCATTCATCTCTTATATCATATTCCCTGTCCTACTGTCTCTCAGTGCCACTGGCCACTTGGCTGTTCCACTGCATCCCTCTAAGCCAGGCATTTTCTTTGACTGTCTCCCATGCCTTGAATTCTCTCTTTCCTTATCTATGCTTCCTGAATTCCCTGACTTCCTTCAAATTAAATTCAGATCTTCTAAGGAAAACCTTTCCCAATTTTTCTTTTGGGTACTGCCTCTCTCTTTTTATTATTTCCTATTTTTCATGTAGATAAATTGTTTATATATACTTTTAATTTGTTGTCTCCTTCATTGGATTATGAGCTCCTTGAGGACAGAATTCATCTTTGTTTTTGTATCCCCAGCTCTTAGCACAATGTCTGGCACACAGTGAGTGTTCAATAAATCCTTGACTGATTAATTAGAAAGAAAACAGGAAGAAGGTATGGTAGACTACACTAACGTCCCATTTGATATTGGTTCTAAGCTACTATTCGAGGATAGTGTAGAAAAAACATGTACCTAGATTTTAATGGAAAATTTGATCAAGTATTTCCTATTATTCTTGTGCAAAAGATGATGAGAGAGGAACTACTGTAAACTTGGCTGAAGGGCCCTGACAGAGCACCTAGGGATCTGACTATGCTTGGGCCTGGGTTAGTCACCTGAATAAAGGTGTATGCACTATGTAGACTCATCAGTTTGCAAGTGAAACAAAACTGCAGGGAGAGGTAACACAATGGATGAAAAGTCAAGAGTCACAAAGATCTTGGTAACCTGATAAGAGGAAATTTACATGAAAAAAATCAAGTCCTACAGTTGGGTACAAAAGAATCAGCTTCCCAAATTAATACCCATGGAGGATTTTATCTGGAAGTTTTAGTGAATGGCAAGATCAGAGTTAGCAGTGTGATGTAGCAGCCAAACAACAAAAATATAATGAAATGTTGGGCTACCTTAAGAGACAGAGCTCCTAGGAAAAGGGATGTTAGAGTCTCTGTCCTGCTCAGACCTCTTCTAGAGCATCTTCTTTGGTTTGATGTCATAGATAAGCTGGAAGGCATACACAGTAAGGTATTCATAATGCTGTAGGTCCTTGAAATCCAGCTCATGTGGGGACTGAAGGAACTGGGATGATAAACTAGAACAGAAGACTGAGGGGAGGGTCCAGATTAGCATTCAAATATGTGAAGGAACTTGGACTTGAAATATATATGTAAAATTCAGTTGGGGGGAAAAAAAACCCAAATATATGAAGACTGTCTCAGGGAAGGGAAATTAGACTTGTTTTGTCTGAAAGCCGTGGGCAGAACCATGAGAAAGAGGCAGAGGTTGCAAAGAGAACAACTCAGGCTTTATGTCAGGTTAAACTTCTTAACAAAATGTAATGGGCTGCCTTGAAAGGTAGAGGGTTCCCTGTCCCTGGAGGTCTTCAAGGAGAGACTAGATGGCCCCTTGTCAAGTTATACTATAAATGAATTCCTTTTAGTTATAGATGGGACAAGATGACTACCGAGTCCCTTGACATTCTTAAATTCTGGGGTACTGACTTTACTACCCTGCTATAGTTTTGCCCCCACCTTGCTGTACTTTCAAAAGTAGAAGGCTCAGAGGCAGGAAAACTCAGCTCGGTGGTCAGCAAGGGCAATGCATGCATCAAGAGGAGCTTTGCTTTCAGATAGCTTAATGCACAACATAGGATTTCATGTCACTTAAGAACTGGGTTTGAATTTGGTTTCCTACAGTCTATACCTAAAAAAAATATGGAGAAGTAACTTGGCCATTTTGTGCTTCAGTTTCCTCATCTGTCTGATGGGTCCTGAAGATAAAGGAAAAGCAAACTCATTGGAGAAGATACACTTACTGTCCACACTACTGCCCAGGTCCGAGGTACTTCTTTCTCCTCAACTATTACCTTCTTCACATCTTTTAAATTTTCATCTAAACGTTTCAGGTTGTCTTGTAGTCTCTTCTATGAGAGAAACATGAGTACAATTACTCTATTAGGAAGGTTTAGAATGCCAACAAAGGGCAGGAGCTAAGGCAGCCAGAAGACCTGAGAAGCTAGCACCATTTGATTTACTGAGTTAGCTGGGATAGAGGCTAGCATGGGAACAGTCAAAATGGCAGTGGGAAAGACTCTCAAGCCATGAAGGTCCCTGGAGAACTGTCTTGCCCTATGCTGCTTACCCTGTAGTCCTCAGCCGCCTCTTCTAGAGGACAGACTTCATGAGCTTCATGCTCCTGGGATTTTGAACAGGACATACAGAGAAAGATCTTGTCATTCATACAGAAGAGCTTCTGGGCCTCCTGATGTCTTTCACACTTTCTGGCTCCCTCAGGATACTGCTGGTGTTGCTTAATAGTATCCTCCATTTTACTTTTGCTTGAAGTGCTTTTAAAAGCTTGTGACTGGGAGACTTCCTTGCATTCATTGGGAGATAAAGGCACAGAAACCATTCCACTGCTAATACAGGACTGAGAAAAACTGTGTCCACAGGCTTTAGTTGCTGGGTCTAGGAACTGACAAAAGGTACAGGCAAGCAGATGCTGAGGATCTGGAACCATCTCTTTTGAAGCCATGAGCCTGAATAAGAAGATGAGAGAATGGTTGGTAGGGACCTTTCTTTGCCTCCTATCCATCCACTCCCCTCAAATAGAGAAGTAAGCACAAAGCTATTTCCACCTCCCAATCTCATAGTTGAGAATGGTACATATCAGGGGCAATTTTCACAATTATTTTAGAGGAGTAATCAAGAACAAAGAATCTGACAGCCCCAGGAAGATTCAATCCCAAGACATTGTGGTAAGGCAGGATGCATAAAGGGGAAGTCGTTTTATTGGAAAACTCAACATAACTATAGTACATCAAAAGTCAATCTAATTCGACAAAAATTATTCTAGGTGAACCTTATCCAATTTTCATTTCAGCACAACTGCTATTCAAATATTTTGAACCATTTCTGATTTTTTCAACTGGAGGAAGGAAAACTATTGTCTCCAGCACTAACTGCCTGGTAAATAGTACCTTAGAATACCCACAGCTTCTCCAACTTAACATATTCAAACTAGAACTCATATTGTCCAATCTCAAAGCAACCTTCATCCTAACTTCCATTTTGAGGGCAGACAACAGAATCCTTCCCCTTACCCAATCAATCATTCAATCAACAGTGACTCATTAAGCACCTACCAGGTTCTAAACTCTCTACAATATAGAAAGCTCCCTCAAGGAGCTATTAACTCTAAAATGACAAATGGAGGTGGGGGTTAGAGTAAATGGATACTATCTGCAAGGGCTTCATGTAGGAGGTGCCCCTACAGAGCACTGAAGGAGAGCAAGGATTTTTTTAAGAGGCAGATGTGAGGGAGGAGCCAAGATGGCGGAAAGGAAGCAGTAACCTCGCTGAGCTCCTCGGTCACTAAGGCTCAAAGGGTGAATCCGAGCAGAATCCGGAGTGACAGAGCCCACTGGAAGACAGAATGTGGCAGAGTTCAGCCCAGGAGGTTGCCCAGTGTGTCCGGACTGGTCGAGCACAGAGCGTGTGGGGTCTGCACAGCTCAGACCTAAGAGCAGACAAGCAGACTACACCAGAGAGAGCAAAAGCCCCAGCCTGCAGACTTACCGAGGACGACGAATCACAGTCATCTCGAAGAGGGAACGGATCATTGGAGCCAGGTAGGAGAGCTGGGCCCTCAGTGGAAAGAGTGGCTTCTCTGGCTGCATTCAGCCCCCAGCCTGGAAGGTTAGAAACTGCCTGCCTGTATAATACAGGGGCTGGAATGGCAAAGTAAATTCTAGCTGCTCCGATCCTCCCATCCCTCCTTCATGAAACAGAAAACCCAAAGATAAGTCTCCCACCCAGATTGAAATCTCAAGTTAATGGAAATAGCCCCAGGCTTGAGATTCTCCAAGAAGGGGTGTAACTGAGACAGCCAGGAGTCTGAAGAGAAGAGAGGGTGGGGTCCCAACAGGCCCCACCTCTCCTTACCAGCAAAAGCCTACTTATAGCCCAGGGGTATAGAGGCAGAAATCTGAAGTGATCAGACCCACCCATACCTACTCATCTACATCCCTCATTGACTTCCCTGACTTAGCCATAAACTAGCCACCCAGAGGTATTCAAAGTCAAGGATCAGGCCCTAAACTCATAGCCTGAGAAACAAAGAAACAGGAAGTCACAATGGGAAAAAAAGAAGCCCAGAAGGAGAAGGGGAAGGCAAAAAAGTCTATTCGAGCATACTATGCAGGGCAAGAACAACAAAACACACAGGACAATATAGACTCTCTACCTACACCTGAGACCACAGAAGGAAACATGATCTGGTCCCAAGCCCAAATAGCATTCCTGGAGGAGCTTAAGAAAAATTTTAAAGACCAAATCAGTGAGGCAGTGACCAACTTGGAAAAACGTCTCAGTGAAATAATTGGAGAAAATACCTCCCTAAAAAAGGAACTTCAAAAAATAACTGAAGACCATAATTCGATAAAAATTAGAAACAATCAAATTGAAGCTCAGAACTCTATGATGCAGCAAGAGTCAAACAAAACAAGACAATCGAAAAATTGCCAGAAAATGTAAAATATCTCACTGGAAAAATAACTGACCTAGAGAACAGATCCAGGAGAGACAACCTAAGAATTATTGGTCTACCAGAAAGCCATGATGAAAAAAGCAGCCTAGACAACATCCTCCAAGAGATTGTCAAAGAAAACTGTCCTGAGGCCCTGGAATCAGAAGATAAAATAACTATCGACAGAATTCACCGGACTCCTCCTGAGAGAGATCCCAAACTGAAAACTCCAAGAAATATAGTAGCCAAATTCCAGAACTACAAGATTAAAGAAAAAATTCTACAAGCAGCCAAAAAGAAACAATTCAAACATCGAGGAACTACAGTTAGGATCACACAGGACCTAGCAGCTTCTACATTAAAAGAGCGGAGGGACTGGAATTTGATATTTCGTAGGGCAAGAGAGCTAGGACTACAACCAAGGATTAACTACCCGGCAAAACTGAGCATAATCTTCCAGGCAAGGAGATGGTCGTTTAAAGAAATAAGGGATTTCCAGATGTTCCTGATGAAAAAGCCAGAGCTCAATGGAAAATTTGATCTCCAATCACAAGACTCAAGAAAGACATAAAAAGGTAAACAAGAGAAACAGACTCACACATGCACAAGCGCACACACCCACACCCACACGCTCATTACTTGGGAAGCAACAAGAGCAAAATGTTCACATCCCTATATGTGGAGCTGATAACTGTCAATATTCAAAATCTTTATGATTATCATGACCTTCAAAAGGGTTATACTTAGAGGGTGTGGGTATGAATACACTAACCTGATGTCTAAAAAAAACAAAACAAAACTATTAAGGGGATCAAAGGTACTGTAATGGGAAAAAGGAAAGCATGAGCTAGGAAAAGGTAAAATATGCCATCTGAAGGGACATTAAAACACACTATAGAAGAGGGGAAAGAAAGAGGGAGAGGAACATCATTTAAACACTATTCTCATTGGTTCTGGTTCAAAGAGGGATCAACTTAAATCAGTGAAGTTTAAGATTTTAATGTGAATAGACACATAAATTCATTAAATAGAGGAAAAGGAGGGAGGGAGAGGAGCAATGTTTGAAATTTACTCTCATTGGTTTGGAATCAAACGAGGAGTAATTCACTCTGATAAGTATAAAAACTTACTTCGTCCTATAGAAAGCAGAAGGGCAAGGGGGGGGGGGTGAACAAAAGGAGACTAAAGGGGGGGATTAGAAGGGAGGGAAACAGTAATAAGGGGAGAGGGTAGGTTAAGAAGAGGGATCACTGGGTGGGAACACTGAGGGAGGGGGTGGTCAAAAGGGAAAACTCCAAGGAGGGGAAGGGAGAAGGAAGAAACAAAAACATAAACAGGGGAGGGAATAGGATGGAGGGGAAGAGACAGATAGTCATTATTACTGTGAATGTGAATGGGATGAACTCTCCCATAAAACAGAGGCGGATAGCAGAATGGATTAAAAACCATAATCCTACAATATGCTGTCTAGAAGAAACACATTTGAAACAAAGGGATACCCACAGGGTAAGGGTAAAAGGTTGGAGTAAAATTTATTATGCCTCAGCTAAAGTAAAAAAAAAAGCAGGGGTAGCAATACTTATCTCAGACAAAGCAAAAGCAAAAATAGATCTAATTAAAAGAGATAAGGAAAGAAACTATATCCTACTAAAAGGCACCATCAAGAATGAAGCAATATCACTACTTAATATATATGCACCAAGTGGTATAGCATCTAAATTCCTAGAGGAGAAGTTAAAGGAATTAGAGAAAGAAATAGACAGCAAAACTATACTAGTGGGGGACCTTAATCTTCCCCTCTCTGAACTCAATAAATCTAACCTCAAAATAAACAAGAAAGAAGTTAAGGAGGTGAATAGAATCTTAGAGAGACTAGATATGATGGATCTCTGGAGAAAACTGAATGGGGACAAAAAGGAATTTACTTTCTTCTCAGCAGTGCATGGTACATACTCAAAAATAGACCATGTACTAGGGCATAAAAACCTCACAATCCAGTGCAGAAAGGCAGAAATATTAAGCGCATCATTCTCAGATCATGATGCAATAAAAATTATATGCAATAAAGGGCCATGGAAAGATAGACTAAAAACTAATTGGAAATTAAACAATTTAATCCTAAAAAATTGGTGGGTCAAACAAGAAATTATAGAAACAATCAATAATTTCATTCAAGAGAATGATAATAATGAAACAACATACCAAAATTTGTGGGATGCACTAAAGGCAGTTCTCAGGGGAAGTTTTATATCCCTGAGTGCATACTTAATTAAAGCAGAGAGAAGGAAGGTCAATGAATTGGACATGCAACTGAAAAAGCTAAAAAAAGAACAAATTGAAAATCCCCAATTTAGTACTAAATTAGAAATATTGAAAACCAAGAGAGAGATTAATAAAATTGAAATTAAGAAAACTATTGAATTAATAAGTAAAACTAAAAGCTGGTTTTATGAAAAAATCACCCAATTGTATGCACATAAATATGACAATCTTAGTGAAATGGATGAATATTTACAAAATCACAAATTGCCCAGATTAACTGAAGAGGAAGTGAATTACCTAAATAACCCCATCTCAGAAAAAGAAATCAAACAAGCCATCAATGAACTCCCTAGGAAAAAATCTCCAGGGCCAGATGGGTTCACTAGTGAATTCTATCAAACATTTAAAGAACAATTGATTCCAATACTTTACAAACTATTTGGGAAAATTAGTGAAGTAGGAGTCCTACCAAACTCTTTCTATGACACAAATGTGGTACTGATTCCTAAATCAGGAAGAGATAAAACAGAGAAAGAAAATTATAGACCAATTTCCTTCATGAATTTAGATGCAAAAATTCTAAATAAAATATTAGCCAAAAGACTCCAACAACTTATCACAAAAATAATACACTCTGATCAGGTAGGATTCATTCCAGGAATGCAAGGATGGTTTAATATTAGGAAAACCATCAGTATAATTGAGCATATCAACAATAAAACTAGCAGAAACCACATGATCATCTCAATAGATGCAGAAAAGGCTTTTGACAAAGTACAACATCCATTCCTATTAAAAACACTAGAAAGTATAGGAATAAATGGAGCCTTCCTTAAAATAGTTGCTAGCATCTATTTGAAACCATCAGCAAGTATTATATGCAATGGGGATAAACTAGAAGCCTTTCCAATAAGATCAGGAGTGAAACAAGGGTGTCCACTATCACCCCTCTTATTCAATCTGGTACTAGAAACACTAGCAGTAGCAATTAGAGAAGAAAAAGAAATCAAAGGAATCAAATTAGGCAAAGAAGTGACCAAGCTGTCACTCTTTGCAGATGATATGATGATATACTTAGAGAATCTTAGAGAATCAAGTAAAAAATTACTTGAGACAATAAATAAATTTGGTAAAGTTGCAGGATATAAAATAAACCCACATAAATCCTCAGCATTCTTGTACATCTCTAATAAAACTCAACAGCAAGAGATAGAAAGAGAAATCCCATTTAAAGTCACTGTAGACATTATAAAATATTTGGGAATCTACTTGCCAAAACAAACCCAGAATCTATATGATCACAACTACAAAACACTTCTCACACAAATAAAAACAGATCTAAATAGTTGGAAAAATATCAATTGCTCGTGGCTGGGTCGAGCTAATATAATAAAAATGACAATTTTACCCAAACTAAATTATATATTTAGTGCCATACCAATCAATTTACCAAAAAAATACTTTGTAGAGTTAGACAAAATAATAACAAAATTTATTTGGAAAAACAAACGGTCTAGAATATCAAGGGAATTAATGAAAAGAAATGCTAGGGAAGGTGGACTAGCTATGCCAGATCTTAATCTGTATTATACAGCAGCAGTCATCAAAACTGCTTGGTACTGGCAGAGGTGTAGAGTAGTGGATCAATGGAATAGATTAGGTGCAGGAGACCCAGCAGTTAATGAATATAGCAATCTATTGTTCGATAAGCCCAAAGACCCCAGTTTTTGGGATAAGAATGCACTATTTGACAAAAACTGCTGGGAAAACTGGAATACAGTATGGCAGAAACTGGGCATAGATCATTATCTAACACCACATACCAAAATCAAGTCCAAATGGGTGCATGATCTAGGTGTAAAGGATGATACTGTAAGCAATTTGGGAAAGCAAGGAATAGTTTACCTGACAGATCTGTGGAGAGGGGAAGACTTTAGGAACAAACAAGAATTAGAGAGCATTATAAAATGCAAAATGGATAATTTTGATTACATTAAATTGAAAAGCTTCTGTACAAACAAAGCCAATGTAACCAAGATCAAGAGGGAGGTGGGAAATTGGGAAAGAATTTTTACAACTTGTGTCTCTGATAAAGGACTCATCTCTAAAATTTATAGAGAATTGAACCAAATCTATATGAATACAAGTCATTCCCCAATTGATAAGTGGTCAAAGGATATGAACAGGAAATTTTCAGAGAAAGAAATTAAAGATATCTATAAGCATATAAAGAAATGCTCTAAATCACTATTGATTAGAGAAATGCAAATCAAAACAACTCTGAGATACCACATCCCTCCAGTCAGATTGGCTAAGATGACAAAACAAGAAAGTGACAAATGCTGGAGAGGATGTAGACAAATTGGAACACTAATACATTGCTGGTGGAGTTGTGAACTTATCCAACCATTCTGGAGAGCAATCTGGAATTATGCACAAAGGATTATAAATAATTTCATACCCTTTGACCCAGCCATACCACTTCTAGGGTTATATCCCAAAGAGATCATAGAAGTGGGAGGAAGACCCATATGTACAAAAATATTTTTAGCAGCCCTTTTTGTGGTTGCAAAGAGTTGGAAACTGAAAGGGTGCCCACCAATTGGGGAATGGCTAAACAAGTTGTGGTATACGAATGTAATGGAATATTATTGTGCTATAAGAAATGACGGATTTCATAATTACCTGGAGAGACTTACACAAACTGATACTGAGCGAGAAGAGTAGAATCAGAAGAAATCTGTATACAATCACAGACATACCATATCTGTGATGACCAACTATGACAGACTGGACTCTTTTCAGCAATGCAGTGATATAAGTTAATCCTGAAAGACTCAAGAAAGTGAGAAATGCCCCATCCAGAGATATAACTAGAAAGAACTGAACCTGAATCCTGATGGAAGCAAACTAAATGATCTTGTTCTTTTCATTGTTTGGTTTTATTTCTTCCTTACCATCTTTCATCCCACCTAGTACAATACGCCTTTGTAATTGGAATAATGTCTAATATGAATGCATTTGCAGATCATATACTGGACTATATGCTGTCGTGTGGGGAGGGGCAAGGGAAGTAAAGGAAATTTGAAAATCAAGGAACTATGGAATTGAAACTTGTTAACTGAAACTAAACTAATAAATTAATTTAAAAAAAAAAAAGAGGCAGATGTGAAGACAATGTGTTCTGGGCATGGTACAAAGACTAGAGATAGTGGCAGACGTGAGGAAGAACAAAAACAGCAGTTTGGTTCAGCTCTACAATGCAGGCAGCAGAATAAGGTTTAAGAAATCTAGCCAGATTCACAGTCTCCTCATCTTCTCCTCATTCTCTTAAATATACAATTAGTTATCAGGTCTTCTAGGCCATCTCTACATCTCCTCTGTCTGCCTGGACCAGTGCGGTATCCTCCTTCTTGGGCTTGCTGCCTCTACTCTTTGCTATGTTTTTATACTCCAATAAAGCATTCAGTTCTTTCAAGATACTGCTGAAAGTCTCTGAAGAATCCTATTTCCCCCACAAGAGTTGAATTAAGTGGCTCAGGAGATAAGCACCACACTCTGCCTTGGAGGCCAATCACATTTCCATAAGGACACCAGGTGGGCATAGTGCTCCTGTACTATATTGTTGTTGCATAGCCTTTTGTTGAGTGACTTGCAGGTGCTTCTTTTTGTCTCATCATTCATCTTGAACTAACAGGGCACCAGCCTGACTCAAATCCACTCTTCAGTGGACGAAAGGAAATCCAAGAGAAGCTGGAGACCTCCACAATGCCTTTATTATAGCAATACAGAAACTCATCAGGAAAATAATCAGGCATAGAGACAAGGGCTTAAGAGAGCTTAATACCAAAGAGGGAACAATCACAGATACATCTGATGTGTGTGTGCAGACAAGGACCAGTGAGCTACTAGACCTGTAGTCATTATAATGACACACCCTGGGATCCCTTGGCAGTCACAGGGATTCAAGCCCACCTGCCTGACACAGACAAGGGGCTTCCCATCAGCCGCTCAGGGCCCACTCACCTGGCTTAGACCACAGACAGCACTTTTCCAGGGTGAACTTGCAGCCCACCTCCACTACAAAGGGTTCCTGGACCCCTCTCCCCATGTACATTCCCTCTCCTCTAGGCCCATTCCATTTACTCCAGTCCCTGAAGCAGCAGCATAGAGCACCCCTCCATCTCCTGTCAGCAAACCCAACACAGAGCTAGAACCCCTCCCTAGTTCCATTCCCATGTCCTTCAGTTGAAGGGGTACCTGAGCAGTCAGAAGCCACTTTCCCTCACACCTGAGAGCACCTCCTGAGCCCCAGGAACACACTAGGAAATGTCTAATAACCCCTCTCTGGGCTGGGGGTGAAGGGTATGCAGGGCACTTCAATTTAACCTATAGTATTAACATTTTCTTTATTGCTTTCTTAAGTCTAGACAAGTAGTAAAACAATAAATCAAGCCAAAGTTTGTAACATATGCAAAAATTACCAATTTCCCAAGTGTAAATACTCACAATGAAAAACTGAATCATCTATTTAGAGCTGGTTTCAGGACACCACTCACCCTGTAATGGCTGATACTACCCTGGAGACCTTCAGGAGGCTGCTTACAGTACCTCACCTTCTTCTTAAATGGATCCTTGACCACCATTCTATCTCCATGGTGTCCCACCCACTGGGCTTAATCAGACTTGGCCCTGAGACAGCTGCATAGACCATGCTGCACTTACCAGCTGAGAGCAATCCTAGATTTTCTTTTTTTTTTCTTTTTGGAAGGGGGAGGGCAGGGCAATTGAGGTTAAGTGACTTGCCCAAGGTCACACAGCTAGTTAAGTGTTAAGTATCTGAGATCATATTTGAACTCTAATCCTCCTGTCTCCAGGGCAGGTTCTCTATTCACTGTGCCACCTAGCCATCCCAATCCTGGAATTTCTTTAGAGAACCAGCAGCAATATCCCCATCTCTAAATCCACAATAGTACCCTCGTCCCCAAAGCCCAACTCCATCCTGGGAGTCCAGTCACCCACACATTGAGACATTCAGAGCTAAACTGGCTTTACACAGTACTCATCACCTAATGGGTGACCAGCCAGGAGCCCCACAAACACGCTTTGACCACCCACACACGCTTTGAATCCAGTAGAATCCATTTTTACCATCTACCCTAATGAAAAAGACCCCATTCCCCCTCAATTGTACTTTATTTTTACTTACATGTATTTTGACTGCTATCCCATAATATTGGTTTATCCCATAAAGCTATGTAACAAACTACACAGCACACTGAAGAGGAGGGAAGTTTTGATTGTATTTAAGACATTATTCAGTTCTTTTTAATGACTCCCAAGTTTCTTCCTTAAATGAAGGTCCACCTTGATAAAAGTAATATACTTCCAGTGAGGCCAGACAGCTAGCAATCCTAGAAAACAAAATTTCTGAAGAATTCAAATAGAACATTACCCAAAGGGCAAGGGACAGGCTTAATGTAGAGCATTCATAACTGTCAATACTTTTCATTTATTTTATATTTATTATTAATTGTGAATATAATTATAAATTACATTATTGACATTATAAAGCATTTCCTTAAAAATTTATTGTAGTTTTCAACATTCACTTCCATAATATTTTGAGTTTTAAATTTTCTCCCTCTCCTCCTTTCCCCTCCCCAAGACTGTGCAATCTGATATGGGCTCTATTCATACATTCATATTAAACATTAAACATATTAAGAAGAAATAAAACAAAACAGCAGAAGACTAAATAGTCTGCTTCTCTCTCCATTCAGACTCCATAGTTCTAGCTCTGGATGTGGACAGAATTTTCCATCATGAGTCTTTTGGAGTTGTCTTAGATCTTTGCATTGCTGAGAAGAGCTAAGTCTATCAAAGTTAGTCATCAAACAACAGTACAATTTACTGTTACAGTATGCAATGTTTTCCTAGTTCTGTCACTAAACATTTCTTAAGTGTCTGCTATATATGTGCTAGGCACTGTACTAAAGGCTGCAGATACAATATGTGTACAGGAAATCATTACAAAATATAGAACAGTAAATGCAAATAATATGGGGAGCAGGATGAGGAAAATCCTCATGAAAGACTTGAACTAAGGCTAAAGGAAAGCTCATTAGTCTAAGAGGTAGAAGTATGGAGCAAGTGAATTCCATGCAAGGAAGACAGCCTGTGAAAACCTTTGTGAATGGAAGACTTTCCCTACTCTCAGGAGAAGTAACAAAGTTAGGACAAAAGGCAGTTTTGAAGGACAGATAGGAAGTTCCGTTTTGGAGATGGTGGATTTATGTTTCTTGAAGTACATTCAGAAGCAGCTGTCAGTGAGATAGTTAATTATGAAGGCCCGACCCTAAGAGAGAGATAGAAGGTTTGGATTTGGAAAGCTGAGGTGTGCCCATCTGGAGATTATCATGAAACTCAGGCGAGGTCATTGTAGCACTAAGAAAGAGGTTCCTGAGAGAGAAAAGAACAGCACAGAAGCCTGGGGCATCACCACATTTAGAATCTGTGATATGGTTGATCATGGAGAAAAGGGCCATTAAAAGGAAGGACCAGACAAGAAAAGCCAAGAGAGAACAATGTCACAGTGTATAAACACTTAGTAAGACAAATTTCACTAGTGTTCAATAGAGCCAAATGCTGTAAAAGGGTGAATAAAGGTGAGAACTGAGAAGAGGGCGTTGGGTTAAGCAATTTGGGAATGCTGGTGACCTTGAGAAGCTTCATGCAAGTGTTGACATTGGAAGTCAGATGAAAAGAATAGAACTTTTACTCTGAGATTCTGCTCGGAGGTTTACTCTGAGGCAGTGGAGACAAGCAGGGCAAGTACATTTTTCTAATTTGGAAATAAAAAGGAAAGAGAGTGAGAGAAGATAATATATTGCTGTGATTGTTGGGGCAGGTACAGGCTTTGTAATGAGGATGGAGGTGTGGACATATTTGTAGGAAAGAAGGAAAGAGCCATTTCAATGGAAAGACTGAAAATTCAAGAGAGTAAGGTTGATTGAAGGGATTGAGAGCTGGCCACAGTTACAGGAGTTGGCCTTTGTGAATAGCAGAAATATGATCTCTTAATCAGAAATTAAATGTATCAAATATATATAAATACTATTATTATTTTCAGTCTTTCCATTGCAATGGCTCTTTCCTTCTTTCCTACAAATATGTCCACACCTCCATCCTCATTACAAAGCCTGTTATCAATACTCTTTTGCATGTAATTGGGAGATAAGATGTGCAGGCATTGGGGCACAGAGATTCACCTTCCTCTAATGGGAAAGTTGAAGGGGGTATGGGAGAAGATATGGGAGAGAGGAGATTGGAGGAAGGGATATCTTGTGGGACTGCTATTCTGGGATGGTGGGTAGGGGAAAAACAGGGAAAAAACTTGTAACTAAAATTCTGGTGGAAACGAATGCTGTAAACCAGAAGTTAATAAAGCATTTGTTTAATTAAGAAAAAAAAATAGGTCAGTGACACACCTAAGTTAACTCTTGATCTAGACCCTTGAAGCCCAGGGAAGAAGGTTTGGTGGGGAAGCAGAAAATTGGTTTTTAGATTATATGGGAGCTGATTTATGTCAGCTTGGTATGTACCTCCAAACAGTTCTTTAAATAGATAAGTGACATATATAGATGTTTCTAGTGTAAAAATAGACCTAATTCATTCTACAATGTCAGTTCCCCAAACTGTTACCATTAGGCAGAAATATTAATCTCCATCCCTTGTATTCCTATGTCCATAATAGGCAAGATATTGACCCAACCCCTAGTCTTAAATAGGGGGTGCTAGGTGGTACAACAGAGACTAACACTGAGTCTGGAGTCAGGAAGACCTGAGTTCAAGTCTGGCCTCAAACATTTATTAGCTGTGAGGTACTAGGCAAGTCACTGAACCTCTGTTTGCCTCATCATTGTACTGCCTTCTTCAGAGGGTGATTGGAAAGAAACAGCTTATTAAACACATAAAAGGGAACTTAATGTTTGTATTTAAGCTGTGAAACAGCCAGATAATTTTTGAAAAAATGTTCCTCTACATTTGTTCAAATTACAAATTCAGTCAACTCTGTCATGTTATCATTAAATACTTGCTGTAAATGTTTTTTCTTTGAGGCATGATTTGGCTTGTCCCCTTCCCCATTTCACCTAGAACATGATGCTCACATGACATCACCTTATTTCACCTAGACATCAGGAACCCTGCAGTTCTCCTGACCAATGTAAGGCAATCAATCTAATCTTATGTTTCACTAGTTTCTAGACATTTGAAAGTGTTGTGTGGGGTACAGAGACCCTAACCCAAATAAATTGATCACTTGGAGACCTCTCAAAGTGAAGGTAGAAAGATTTATTAGAAGCTTGGGGAAAGCAGGCAGTCCAGTCACTGGCACAGTGCCCAGAGAGAGGAGGCTGAGGGACAGAAGCTAAAGTTGGCTTAAATAAGCAAATATTACTTGCCCCTCCCAAACATTAACCTAATTATTACTAATGAGGCTCTAATAACATACATAATATATGAGGTCCACTATGCAATCACAGTAACAACCTCAATACTGAACCTCCTTCAGTCCAACCTAGATGTGTCCTTATCTGGGCCTCAGTGTCCCAAGGCTTTCTGATTGGACAAATCCACCTGTTGCTGCCAGCTCCTTTTATATACATTATTTCATTTTAGTATTATCTAGGAATTCTCTGGAAACTCATACTTCCTCCCAAGGCTACTGCCTGAAGTCTTCCCAAGCCTACTGTCTGGTACTTTACATTAGTAGTCTTGTTTCAGCAATTCTTGCAGTTCTATAGAAACTTAACCTTTGCTACCTCTAAACTACCATTCCTTTCACCAAACTAAAAACACTTCTAATTTGGCCTCAATAGTTAATCTGATCAATTGTATTAATACTCAATAGCTTTTACATTACCTTGAAATACACAATGACTTAGACATATATATGGGGAAACAATACTAAACTTAGTTACAAAATCCAAGGAAGTAATAAGAATGTATATATGATATTCAGAATGGGGAACTTCACTGCAAGTCATCCCACACAGTGTCTTACCCATTTTATCTACCTAAGCAGGAATTTAGTGGATCAGTGCTCCATCAGTCCCCTGGAATTCCTGGGGTTAAAAGATTAAACAATATCTGAATTTTCTCTATTCACAAAAAAGCAACTCAAATTGTTCTCCCTGTTTCCAGACTCTATTTTTGAGAATACATCCAAAGTCCTGGGCAGCCCATGCTCTCCATTTTGATGACAGGTCACCTAATTTAGGCAAAAAAAAAAAATCACAAGTTCTATATAACTATTTAGGGAATCAAGATTGAATTTCATTTCATTTTTATCCTATTTCTAAAACACTTTCATACTAATAATTTCATTTTCTCAAGAGCTGACTCTGTCTTGGGAGTCAGAGGTTACAATGCAGCTTAAACAGATTAGTCAAAACTCTGACAACAATCACAATCACTTAATGTCCAGGTTTTTTTGGATACAATGCTCAGAGGAATCCTTCTATCCTCCCCAGATGCCTTGAAGTTTTTAAGAGTTCCTTCCCATCCTAGACAAACCTTACTTAGCAAACTAGAATCCAACACTTAACAAAATGGTACTTAGATCCTTGACTTGCACTGTCTCTGGCCATTCAGTTTCACTTCTTATTCAATCTCTTGACTTTAGTTCTGTGGGTTAGGGGAGATGGTTACAACTCCCAAAGCCTTGATTCCAGAACTGTTTTATTGAGACTTATGGATTTCTCCTGAGAAATCACTGTGGGAAACAAAAGGGCTGGCCTTTGAGTTACTGTGTTGAGGTTTAAGGTTTAGGGGCAAGACCACAAAATGCCAAAATACTGGGTCCTGCTGAATGAATTAGAATCAAGTCTTCTCTCAGCCAAATGAAAGCAAAGTTGATTTAAAGGTTCACCTTAATGGGTAGACTCTTCAGGAGTGATGCTTGATTTGGACAAGCAGGCCAGAATGCTTTGACAGCAATTTTGTGCTAGATAATTCTCAGCTCCTTCATGGAGGCAAGATACATCTTATATATAGAAAGATTATGGGAGGGATCCAGGGGTGGTCTAGAGGATGAGTTTGGGGAGGAGGAGTCAAATGAGATCAGACTCCAGTAATGACTTTAAGGGTGGGCAATAACTGAAGACTACCAGGAGGGCTAGGCTAGTTGAAGGGTACCACATTTGGGTATAGATATTTTGATAGGATCTAGAGTGGGAAGTAGGGGGACAAGGGAGAGCTAGCCTAGTAAGGGTAAGAGATTCAGGATTAGCTATAATGAAAGGTTTATGGCCTCAGGCAAATGCCTTATCAATCCTTCAAGGGGTTTCCCAGGGCCTGTACTCAACAACTCTATTCCATTAAGGAGTTCCCTGTTTATTCACAAAGAATAAATGTAATGAAAACCTTCCTGGCTTTCCAATCATCGTTTATTCCTAGACTAAGGATGTCTCTCACACCACTAAATGATTGTTTGTAACCCACCTTCCTTCCTCCTTCCCCAGTTGTGATTTAAGTATGTAATCTGTGCTTTTACTTCAGCTAAGAGAATATTCCTCATTCTGAAATTGCTTAATTAAACTACTTGATTACTGGCACCCCTGTCTCTAGGCCTCATTTGTGAAGATCTCAGGGTGGAGACATGCTCAGTAAAAATCCTATTAACAAACCTTATGAACACACTGCCAAGGTGCAAATGGGCAGCAACTTCCCTTTTTATTCCTTTCTCCCTGTCATTCTGTTCCAAAAGGTACAAACCACAGAATGGCACCTGCCAACTTTCAGAGTTTGATCTCACAAAGACAAACCTTCAGAATGAGGTTGTATCTGTGTTTATTTCTAGGATAGTAACCATGTAAGATCCATAAAAGTATTCACAATGTTTTGGATCAAATCTCCCAGTTAAGTAAATGGTGTATATTTTTCCTGAGGAGCCAGTGATAAAGCTCTTTTTTGCCTTCAGACAAGTTGTAGCAATTGTATCCCTCCAACAGTCCTAAAGCTATGGAGAGAAATAAAATGAAATTTCATTATCCAGAGAGCATTATGAAGTCCTTAATTCAGTTTACTGATCTCTCTAAGGTCCTCAGGAAATCTGAGATTCTTAGAGCTAAGAAGTCTTTAAATACTTTGCTATTATTAGGAAAAGGGGTGGTACTTTTAGCTGAGCCCCAGACCTCTTTCAAGCACTTCCTTTTATTGTAAAGGGCCCCCATAAGGAACACTTACTTATCTGGGCTTTGGGATCCCCAGATTTCCCCATCTCCTTACCTGGGTGAAGGATGAAAAACCTACTTCCTATTAACTAAGAACCATCAAAGGGCTTAAATGCTGGCAGGTAATTAGCAAATTTTCTAAATATCTCATAGTTAATTTGGATAGGTAAGATCCCCAGTCTTTTACTTCTCCAAATGCCTTCACCCCTTCAGTTAACCCCACAAAGAAGGAAGAAGGAAGAAAGAGCAAGAGAAAATTGTCTTTATTTGCCCATTTGTTGACTGAAACAATGAATTCTTAAGGCAAAGTTGAATCCTCCCCAAACAGCAAAAGGCTTATTTCTTTTTCTTTCTTTCTTTTTTTTTTAAAGCAATTGGGGTTAAGTAACTTGCTCAAGGTTACAGAACCAGAACCAGTCATTATTTATGTGTGGGTGCTCATTTTCTGAGGCCAGATTCGATCCCTGGTCATACCAACTCTGAGGACTGTGCTCTTACTCACTGTGCCACCTAGCCTCCCCGAGAAGGCTTATTTCTTAACATATCTTTCTGAGAAATCTCATTTTCTAGACTGTCAGCCTCTGAGTATCTGACAAAGCCATCTCTTCTCACTTCCTACATATCAAATGTACAGGCAGTAGGGAAAGAGTCATTTTATATGGCTGTGCCAAACACAGGCCCCTTAATTTTGATTTAACTTCCAAAAATATAGTAAGTTGATAAACATTGAGGGGATTGTATGGAAGCCATTTAGTACATTACCCTTCTCAAAAACTGCTCCCTGCACTGAGCAGAGATGTAGAGACTTGGCTCCAAAAAAAAGTGTTTTCTAAGGTTATATATATCCAGTTTCTAGAAGACCCTGGAAATAGCATAACGGTTTGTACTCTGAGTCCAGTATTCTTTCTCCTGGGACTATTATATTGTCAGGTGTCCATTGACTTGAATACTTTAGGAAGAAGGAACATAATGACTAGCTTTTTAGTAATATATCTTCTTCCTGGGCTACTAAGAGAACTTTTTTTTCCGGGGGGAGGGCGGGAGAGGGGGACTGAGGGAGTCGGGTATCGTTTCCAGTTGTTTTACACCCTTCATCAGTAAATGAAAAAGTCCTTTTCTAAGCACCAATGCCTTTAAGAAATGTATGAGCAGGCAGGTTTCAGAAAAACCTGGAAAGACTTATATGATCTGATGCTGAGTGAAATGAGCAGAACCAGGAGAACAGTGTACACAGTAAAAGCCACATTTTGTGACGACTGACTTTGACAGATGATGGGTTTCCAGTTGGGTTGCTGCAGATCATGTCTAATGAATTACAAAGACGCAGAGTGAGTGCAAGCTACTTAGAAAGATTTATTATACTTTTGAGGTTTCATGCTCTGTCGAGTGGCTAAGTCCCTTTGAGGAAATTAGCCCCCTCAGTAAGGCGAGACACACAATTTTATAAAGAATATGATGTTGATTACATAATCAAGATTTACATACACTTACGGGAACATGATTAATAGGAAGTGTTTGTTGAGAGATTAGGTAATGGAGAAGGGGTCCCAGCCTTAGTGTAGCTGGGCATGTGGTTACACATAATGCATATGGTTAGGGGGTTATGTATATACAGTAATGATATTATAATAAACCTCTCTATATCGGGTTCACTCCAGGTCAGTCCTTTACTATTATTGCACAGGTGCTAACATAGGGAGGGCTTCTTCTAAGCTTAGGTGGTCAAACATCCTGCTCTACATCCTGATGGTTCTATCTTCTCATAGGATAGCTATTGTGGTCTTATCTGGTCAAGATGGATAGTTAGGTAATGTGGTCCTGTCTTGGACTAAATGGATGATGTGATTGTGATTACACATCTGTTCTCCTGGGAAAGGGTCTGGAGGGAATGCTGGGTTTCTATCACATGAGTACACCTGCTGTTTCTATGGGAGCTAAGAGTTCAGGGACAGACTTGTTGTTCTAGTGAGCACTGGGGAGGAAGGAAGGTAGATACAGTGGGCCTGTAGTGAAGTCTGGATATTGGAACTGGGGCAGTTCTGTTAGGACTCCATCAATAGACTTAGCTCTTAGCAATTCAAAGACCTAAAACAACTCCAAAAGACTCCTAATAGAAAATGCTATCCACATGCAGAGAAAGAACTTTGGAGTCTGAGTGTAGATGGAAAGCCTACTATTTGCTCTTCGTTTCTTTTATTATTTCATTTTAAGTTTCCTCTTTCTCATGGTTCCTTCTATCAGTTCTAATTCTTCTTTATATCATGACTAATGTGAAAATATATTTAATATGAATGTATAAGTAGAGCCTATATCAGGTTGCACACCATCTTGGAGAGAGGAAAGGGAAGAGAAAGGGAGAAAATATAGAACTCAAAATCTCATGGAAGGGAATGTTGAAAACTAAAAATAAATAAATTATATATTTTTTAAATGAAAGAGAAAAGACTATTTTATTTCATTGGGATTATAATAGTGGGGAAATGTTCTTTGTTGTTTATCTGGTAAGATGTTTGATGTGGTTATAAGTTTTGTTATCCTTTTTTTTTTTTTGCTTTTTGGAGGGGAGAAGGGCAGGGCAATTGAGGTTAAGTGACTTGCCCAAGGTCATACAGCTAGAAAGTGTTAAGTGTCTGAGACTGGATTTGAACTCAGGTCCTTCTGACTCCATGGCCATGCTCCATTCACTGCACCACCTACCCACCCTATGTTTATAAGACTTTTCAGCTCTACTGGTTACCTGGTGTAAGTTCTATGAAGCTTAAATCTGAGGGCTACAGAGGTGTAAAGAGCTATGTTCACACTTACCCAGAGAGAAAGTTTTTAATTCAGCTTATGTTAGGGAAATAAGTTCTACCTAAATTTGTTGAGCTGTATTAAAGCCATGTGTGATAGGATGAGTGATTAGATAATCATCTGTTAGTCTGCAAATAACTTTCAGTTTTTTCTGAGCGATTGTTCGAGCATACTATCCCATGTTCATTGTTTATGTGGAATTGTGCACTATAATTATTGCATTGATGGTTTTTATACCAGGAAGAGTTTAAACTAGAGAAGGAGAATCAGCTGCAGAAAAGAATGCTGTATAAATTTGGGAAGACTAGGCAGTTTTTCCTTGCAAGCTGATTTATTATAGCAACATGAGAGTATTGTATATGCATCCTTAAGCCAGATTAGTGAAACTTACTATCTGAGGTGAGATCCTATGGGACTGTATTTACATCGTTCTGAATATGATTTCAGCTGTCACCATCAGGAAATGCTATGGAGTCACTGATGCACCCTCTGAGGGTGATTCTCTGAATTGCAGGTAGCGTTCTATCTCATGTGAAACCTGGGAAAGCAATTTTTGGCCTGGGATGAGGCAGGACACGAGTATGAAATTTCCTCCTGCATGAAAAGTTTTCAATAGACGACATGAATATAGTACTAAATCTTTATTGAGGAACACCTAAGCTACTATAATAACATACAAGTGTATACAATTCTAACTATTCAACCAGAAATCATACTTCTTTTCCTATCTTAAACAACTAAGTAGATGAATACTCAGGCTTGTCATGTACCTATTACTAGTTACATACTCATGTATAAGATAAGTGCCTTGAAATATCTCAGAGAGATATGGGAATAATATGACAAGGTAGAAGCAGTTTGTGGGATCAAGAGAAAAATCTATCATTCAATGGAGCTAAATCAGAAATATCTTCTGGGTTGTTTTAAAGAAAAAGATTTCAGTGTAACCAGTAACCTTAACGGAGAATAATTTAAGGAATATCTTGTGTTACCTCAAAAGGCATTCCAATTTTATGTAATTAATTATTTAATGTTGAAGTAACACCTATATGTGTTGCATGACTGTAATGGAAATGCAAATTTAAAGATCTTCCCTTCCCCTAGCTTAAGTGCACCTGGAGCCTGTGGTGGGAGGCTTGTTTTTCAGGAAAGCCCATACCTTGATACTATGTGATTGGGCAGTGGGTCCAGAAGGTTGTTACATTCTCTGAGCCAGGAGAAGGCTATATAAACCCTGAGGAGAGGCTTTGCTTTGGGGCTCACTTTGAGAAGTGTTGTGTGATTTGACCAGATGAGACTCTGGGAAGCCATTGTTGAGAGCCCCCGGCTTTGAAAACCCAGATGTTGATGCTTCCCTCTCTGGTAACTGATTTGGTATTGATGTATGTAATGTTGGGACAGTTTGGAAGCCTGTCTGTAACTCTGAAGTTCTGTAACTCTGAAGTTTGGGGTGCTGACCTTTTTCCCCTGAACTAGGTAATGTATGTTTGTTTGATTAAAGTAAGCTTGTTAACTGATTTTGAGTTGCTTTCCTTTTGAAAAGCAGATCTAAGAACCTGTGTTGGCAGTCACCCTGGGGATATTGGGGTGCTTGCTGCTACAATGACCTATCTTGTTCATGTATGTAAGTCCTATTATAGGCCAGATTTCTCCAAAGGTATTTCATATAAAATCCAAATATATTTCACTGAAAATCATAGAAACCCTTCTTTCTGCATTTCCCCCCTGATCTCAGGCTATCAGACCCAACATGACAGAAGGTCCATTATTCTATAAAGTGACTCTATCAGAGAAGCCAAAGACCCACTCAGAGCTTCCATTGTGCTGGCTCTGCTAAGGATTGCTGATGATTCAAATTAAGTTGTCTTCCTGACAAAGGTGTCTACCTAACTTGACATAAAAACCACTCATTCTGTGGTAACCCAAGAACATTGAGCCAGAAGGCTGAGGCTCTAACAGTGGCAACCCTTTTGAATTTGCTGAATTAATGATTTCTTATCCTGGTCTCTCTGCTGAGAGGTTGATCCTGATTCCAGCAGGTGTCACTGTTGTCTGACTCAGATCTAGAAATCCAAACCTTCCCTGAACTCGAGACTTTTCATAACCAAGATCAGCAACCTTGGAGACTTCCTCCCAGCTCAGCCTATACCTTTCAGCAGAATAACTACACAAACTGGAAGAGAAGATGCCTCTGCTGGAAATGCAGGTATAAATCTCATTCCAAAATATTTTGCTGAAGCAAAAACAAACAAAACTTACAAAAAAACCCAAAGAAATGAAACCTCAGGCCTCCAGATCAGATCTTCCTTTTCCTCTGCACCTTTACAATCCTCTGGTTCTACACTTTCCCAGGCCTTCATCCTTCTTCCCACTTACCTGCCTGCTAGTTCAGGAGCCCCAAAGGGAGGACAGACCAACCCTGAATTGCCACAACTACCAGTCAGAACTTCTTCCAGAGGCCCTTCACAGACTGCCTGACCATCCTACTTAATGGGTGCATTTGCCTAGCTTCATTCTTTATAAAATAAAGTTTTAATGGAAATAGTCCATTAAAAATAAATAGTCTTGGTGGAGCTAGATGGTGTAGTGAATAGACCAATGACCCTGGAGTCAGGAAGACCTGAGTTCAAATCCTACCTCACACACTTAACACTTTCTAGCCTTGTGACTCTGGGCAAGTTACTGAAACTCAATTTCCATTTCTTCTCTCAAAAAAAAAAAAACCAAAAACAAACAAACAAAGAAAAAAACCGAACCAAAAAACAGAAAATCCTTAGTCTCTTTATTATAACCATTGTGATTTGTCTGGGAGGCAAACTGACAAGGGAGGTTAAGGCTAGACTTGCTGGGGGGAATGAAAGAATGGAGGAAGGGATGGAAGGCAGAAGTTAGAAATTCAAGCACTGTTTGAAATAAGGTTGAGGAGAAATGGATAAAAATGGACCCTTTGACCCACTCAGCCCTGTGTATATGCACAGGTATATTTTTAGAACATCATTTTGCTTGGATTGATATCGATATTAAAATATTTCTTAAGGGGCGGCTAGGTGGCCCAGTGAATAGAGCGCCGGCCCTGGAATCAGAAGGACCTGAGTTCGGAGCCGGCCTCCTACACTTAATCCGCACAAACAAAAACCTAGCCGTGTAACCTTGGGCAAGTTACTTAACCCCAATTGCTTTAAAAAAAAAAAAATCTTTCTTAAGAGCAGGGCAAAGTCACCAGAAACCCTCAGGGTCTTCCCCTTCCAGATCTATTTTTTTTAAAGGTCATTATTTGCCTCATTTTATTAAGCCTTAAGCAGTGAATGAGCACTGCCACAATCAAACTGAGTCCTGTTAAAGACTTTACCTTACAAAAGTGTCTCCCACTGCATCCTGGGCCATCTCCAGTTGTCCTAATCCATGTCTGGCCAATGCACCTAGATGACTCCAGAGAAGAAAGTGAGGCTGGGGACTTTGTCCAGTCTCCCTCATTTAAATCCAATTCATTTGCATTTTGTGGCATCTCCCTGATGTCAAGGTTCTCTTTGAGAAAGAAGGATACAAGAAGGAAACAATGAAAGAAGGAAATAACAACTGATTGGCCAGGACAGAGGCAGTTTCTAGATGAGACATGTGGGTTGCTTGAGATGTATGTTAAAAGAAGGCTCCTTAAGGTAATCTTTCGATCTGGCTTCTTTAGAGGGTTTCTGGTCTGGGAAACCTGAGTCAAGCATAAAACAAATTTGGTCTGTAAACCACAGGTTTGGTATATCAATCAGCCAAGCAGGGCTAGGTTCAAACAATATAATAACATTTTCCTCTAAATCCATTGCTGGAGGAATCATGGAACCCCAAAGGGTCCTCCAATTCTCTCTCCCTGGATACACTATGTATCTAGGACAGTGTGGCTCACCCTTTTTCCATGAAGAACCCTGGCACCATCCCTAGAAAGTCTATTGGGAACCAGTAACCTGTGCAATTGGTAAGAATAGTGCATTTGGAGTCCTAATGGTGGTTTTTCAGATAGGAGCTGGGTCCTATGCTATGATACCCAGTTCAGCCTGGTCTTAGAATCTAAGCCTGGTTGGCACTGTTCAAGACCCTCAATGGAAGACCTCATGGAAACCCTGGGTCCAGGGGCAAGTTTAAATTGAGGAAGAAGCATTTACACAACCCTGACTAACTCCTTTCCACACCATGTTCTCTGGGGTCTACTAGCACCATAGTTTGTGAGCCTAACCATAGGCACTCCTGACAGGGTTTACAGATGTCTGGGGACCTCAGAGGTCTCCAAGCCCCTTATTTTCTGGATGGAGATAGGTAAGCAACTAGGCTAAAGAAACAGAGTAGTGGAGCTGGCCAGAGGTGGGGATTGGTGAGAAAGTGATAAAGGGCTGAGCTAGGTGGCACAGTGGAGAGAGTGCCTGGGCTGAAGTCAGAAGACTCCTCATCCTGAGTTCAAATGTGGCCTCACTAACTTACTAGCCTTGTAAACCTTGGCAAGTCACTAAACCATATTTACCTTATGTTTGCTCATCTGAAAATGAGCTGGAGAAGGAAAGGAAAAACTACTCCAGTATCTTTGCCAAGAGAACCCCAAATGGAGTCACAAAGAGTTGGACACAACTGAAAATGACTTAACAGCATCCCCTCTATGTAGCATGAGGGACTTGGTAATTCCAAAACTTTAGATTTTTTGCTTGGGGAAGACTGGGACCACCATGGACCTCCATCTCTTGGCCCCTTATTCACAAAGTAACTTGTTCTTCTAAAACTGTGTACTTGAATTGGCTTACACAAACAGTGGAGTTCCTGATGTCATGCCTGCTGGCAAATGAGATAATTTTTGATTAAAAACAAACTTTTTAATTTGGAAAGAACAAAGTTGATCATTACTTTCTTCTTCTTCTTCTTTTTTCAGCTTTTTTTTTGGGAGGGGGTGCAATTTGGGTTCATTGACTTGCCCTAAATCACATGGCTAGAGGGCTAGTAAGTCTGTCAAGTGTCTAAAGACAGATTTCAGCTCAGGTCCTCCTGACTTCAGGGCTGGTGCTCTATTCACTGCACCACCTAGCCATCCCTTTGATTTCCTTTTCTTGTGTGTCCTGGTAATTACTTTCTAAGTACTCTTAGGTGAAAAGAAGATAGATGGATTAATTCATCATGTGAGTCATTTCCCCCTTTGTTTCCTGAAAACAAAGCTTTCAAAGAAAATGCCAACTTCTGCCTGATATCATTGGCAGTTTCTCCCCCAATCCACCCTCATAGCTAGGGCCATCTGTAAGTAACTTGGTTAAGAACAAGTTTGTTTTCTAATTCTCTTTGGCATTTGACCATGAGCTCTTAGAAGGGTGGGGTCACTTTTTGTCTTTCTTGGTACAAAATCACACTTAGTAATCACTTAATAAGTAATTGATTGATTAAATTGGTGAGGTCTGAAACCTTGGAGGTCATCTAATGTCATCATCTCATTTTACAGAGAGGGAAACTGAGGCTAGAAGAAGGTATTTGTTTTTTGTTTTTCTTTTTTACTGATTTGGCCAACTTCAGAAAGATAGAAAGTGGCAGAAGTAGAATTTGAGCAGAGATACTAACTCTAAAGTGTTCATTTAGCCTTTGTAACAGAATGATTTATCTGTTATTTCTTGTTGTTGTTGTTGTTGTTATTAACTAGGTGGAACAATGGGTTGAGTTCCTGACCTGGAAACAGGAATCCATGATTGGAATCTAACCTCTGTTGTTTAGTTGTTTAATTCTGGACAAGTCACTTAACCTCTGTTTACCTCAGTTTCCTCAGCTGCATAATCTAAGAAATCATATCCCTAAATCTCAGGGTCATTGTGCTGATCAAATGTAATGTTTCTAGCATAGTGCCTGGCACATAGTAGACATAATAACTGTTGATTGATAGTTGGCATGACCAGAAAATTCCAATCTGTAGCATAAAAAATGGAGAGCATGATTAATCAATTTATTAGGGAGTCTAGGGGTCCCAAATTAATTGGGTGCAAGATCTTCCTCACCACTGGAGACCCTTCGCCATGTGTGCTATCTACTTTGATACACCTTTGAAAGCACTAAAAATAGAAGGAGGCATTCTAATTCATTGCTTGGTGTAGCAGCAAGCACCCCAATATCCCCAGGGTAGCTGCCAACACAGGTTCTTAGATCTGCTTTTCAAAAGGAAAGCAACTCAAAATGGGTTAACAAGCTTACTTTAATCAAACAAACATACATTACCTAGTTCAGGGGAAAAAAGTCAGCACCCGAACTTCAGAGTTACAGAACTTACAGATCAAACAGACAGGCTTCCAAACTGTCCTACCATTATATCAATACCAAATCACAGTTACCAGAGAGGGAAGCATCAACATCTGGGTTTTCAAAGCCGGGGGGCTCTCAACAACGGCTTCCCAGAGTCTCATCTGGTCAAATCACACAACACTTCTCAAAGTGAGCCCCAAAGCAAAGCCTCTCCTCAGGGTTTATATAGCCTTCTCCTGGCTCAGAGAATGTAACAACCTTCTGGACCCACTGCCCAATCACAAAGTATCAAGGTGTGGGCTTTCCTGAAAAACAAGCCTCCCACCACAAGCTCCAGGTGCACTTAAGCTAGGGGCAGGGAAGATCTTTAAATCTGCATTTCCATTACACTTGGTCAGTGCCATAAGTGGAGAAATCTTGTGGTTGGCTCAGGGTTGTCCATCCATCATAACAACTTTGTCAGCAGACTTCTCAGGGGCCATGAAACTTTCCACAGGGCATCAACGCCAAGTACTCAAAACAGAGGCTTTCCAAAGATCATAAGATCCTTTCAACAACATCTCAGGGCCTTCCACAAGTCATGAGACCCCTAGTTTTTGACCAACACTATCCTAGGGCCCATGAAGGTTGTGGGTTTGAAGCAAATATCACCAGGGTGTGGCAAGTAGTGATTGACAGGAGTGAGGGGTATTGTATCAGCAAATAAACCATATTATAGCATGTTACCAAGTGTGGGAGGGGGGCAATATAGTAATACTATGTATTATAGTAATACTACCTCCCCATTTCCTACCTGGCTTCAATTATTTTGGACTTCTTTGATTTCTTCACAATGCAATTTTGGGCACACTCCCAACCTACCCCTTTCCCCCATGCACTTACTTTTCAATTTTCAACTTTCTTTTATGAGTTGTCTTTCAACCACCTTGAGGGTAGGGCCTGTTTTCTTTTCCTTAATTGTATCCTCATTGTTTAGCACAGTTTCTGATATGTAGAAGGTGCTTTCTATTTACTGATGCCTTTGTTCTTTCTGGAGAATCTCAACTGCTAGCATGTCACTGTCCATATGAATTATCTGATGATAGGAAGAGGACTTTCACATTTGCTAATATCTCCTCAGGACAGACATATGTTGTTTATACCTCTGGAAGTATCCACTACATGAATGGAAGAGAATTATCTATTATACCATTGGACCTGGACAGAATTTCTGAAGAGAAACAAGTACCACCCATCTTTGCCTGTTACTGCCTGCCTTTTGAAAGGAACATCTTACCTGGCCTCCTTCTTGAGTCCCTGTAGAATGGCCTCAGGTACAGATATGCCTGACCTCACTGGTCTAAGGTCTTTCAGGATGATTCTGGAACTCTATAATCCCATGTGTGTGAGAAGTAGCCTCATTGAAGGAGAGCATTGGGAGCTGTTTTGACCTCTTTCCTCAGGCATATGTTCAGTTTATTTTGTTTTTGCCATGACATTTGTAAATGCAGTAGCATCTTTCATTGTCTACACTTCTTATTGTGTCTGTAATGATGTGATCTCATTTGGAAAATTATCTGTAACAACCTACTTCTCCCTTTCCTCCTCCAATCTTTGATGTTTCCACCAAGGTCACCATCCATGGGAAAAGCTTAGACTTGGAGTGAACATTTATTGTTGTAATCCCACCTATCAAATATCCATTTTAACTATGTGATTACCTGTTCAAGCCTCTATAAAGCCTATCACATTATATATATATATTTTAATAAATATT